>CALYMW010000102.1:668316-849141 GCA_944588485.1 Phosphuga atrata
GTCTGTCTAGTCTTGTCTGTCTAGTCTTGTCTGTCTAGTCTTGTCTGTCTAGTCTTGTCTGTCTAGTCTTGTCTGTCTAGTCTTGTCTGTCTAGTCTTGTCTGTCTAGTCTTGTCTGTCTAGTCTTGTCTGTCTAGTCTTGTCTGTCTAGTCTTGTCTGTCTAGTCTTGTCTGTCTAGTCTTGTCTGTCTAGTCTTGTCTGTCTAGTCTTGTCTGTCTAGTCTTGTCTGTCTAGTCTTGTCTGTCTAGTCTTGTCTGTCTAGTCTTGTCTGTCTAGTCTTGTCTGTCTAGTCTTGTCTGTCTAGTCTTGTCTGTCTAGTCTTGTCTGTCTAGTCTTGTCTGTCTAGTCTTGTCTGTCTAGTCTTGTCTGTCTAGTCTTGTCTGTCTAGTCTTGTCTGTCTAGTCTTGTCTGTCTAGTCTTGTCTGTCTAGTCTTGTCTGTCTAGTCTTGTCTGTCTAGTCTTGTCTGTCTAGTCTTGTCTGTCTAGTCTTGTCTGTCTAGTCTTGTCTGTCTAGTCTTGTCTGTCTAGTCTTGTCTGTCTAGTCTTGTCTGTCTAGTCTTGTCTGTCTAGTCTTGTCTGTCTAGTCTTGTCTGTCTAGTCTTGTCTGTCTAGTCTTTACTGTCTAGTCTTGTCTGTCTAGTCTTGTCTGTCTAGTCTTGTCTGTCTAGTCTTGTCTGTCTAGTCTTGTCTGTCTAGTCTTGTCTGTCTAGTCTTGTCTGTCTAGTCTTGTCTGTCTAGTCTTGTCTGTCTAGTCTTGTCTGTCTAGTCTTGTCTGTCTAGTCTTGTCTGTCTAGTCTTGTCTGTCTAGTCTTGTCTGTCTAGTCTTGTCTGTCTAGTCTTGTCTGTCTAGTCTTGTCTGTCTAGTCTTGTCTGTCTAGTCTTGTCTGTCTAGTCTTGTCTGTCTAGTCTTGTCTGTCTAGTCTTGTCTGTCTAGTCTTGTCTGTCTAGTCTTGTCTGTCTAGTCTTGTCTGTCTAGTCTTGTCTGTCTAGTCTTGTCTGTCTAGTCTTGTCTGTCTAGTCTTGTCTGTCTAGTCTTGTCTGTCTAGTCTTGTCTGTCTAGTCTTGTCTGTCTAGTCTTGTCTGTCTAGTCTTGTCTGTCTAGTCTTGTCTGTCTAGTCTTGTCTGTCTAGTCTTGTCTGTCTAGTCTTGTCTGTCTAGTCTTGTCTGTCTAGTCTTGTCTGTCTAGTCTTGTCTGTCTAGTCTTGTCTGTCTAGTCTTGTCTGTCTAGTCTTGTCTGTCTAGTCTTGTCTGTCTAGTCTTGTCTGTCTAGTCTTGTCTGTCTAGTCTTGTCTGTCTAGTCTTGTCTGTCTAGTCTTGTCTGTCTAGTCTTGTCTGTCTAGTCTTGTCTGTCTAGTCTTGTCTGTCTAGTCTTGTCTGTCTAGTCTTGTCTGTCTAGTCTTGTCTGTCTAGTCTTGTCTGTCTAGTCTTGTCTGTCTAGTCTTGTCTGTCTAGTCTTGTCTGTCTAGTCTTGTCTGTCTAGTCTTGTCTGTCTAGTCTTGTATGTCTAGTCTTTACTGTCTAGTCTTGTCTGTCTAGTCTTGTCTGTCTAGTCTTGTCTGTCTAGTCTTGTCTGTCTAGTCTTGTCTGTCCAGTCTTGTCTGTCTAGTCTTGTCTGTCTAGTCTTGTCTGTCTAGTCTTGTCTGTCTAGTCTTGTCTGTCTAGTCTTGTCTGTCTAGTCTTGTCTGTCTAGTGTTGTCTGTCTAGTCTTGTCTGTCTAGTCTGTCTAGTCTTGTCTGTCTAGTCTTGTCTGTCTAGTTTGTCTAGTCTTGTCTGTCTAGTCTTGTCTGTCTAGTCTTGTCTGTCTAGTCTTGTCTGTCTAGTCTTGTCTGTCTAGTCTTGTCTGTCTAGTCTTGTCTGTCTAGTCTTGTCTGTCTAGTCTTGTCTGTCTAGTCTTGTCTGTCTAGTCTTGTCTGTCTAGTCTTGTCTGTCTAGTCTTGTCTGTCTAGTCTTGTCTGTCTAGTCTTGTCTGTCTAGTCTTGTCTGTCTAGTCTTGTCTGTCCAGTCTTGTCTGTCTAGTCTTGTCTGTCTAGTCTTGTCTGTCTAGTCTTGTCTGTCTAGTCTGTCTAGTCTGTCTAGTCTGTCTAGTCTGTCTAGTCTGTCTAGTCTGTCTAGTCTGTCTAGTCTGTCTAGTCTGTCTAGTCTGTCTAGTCTGTCTAGTCTGTCTAGTCTGTCTAGTCTAGTCTGTCTAGTCTAGTCTGTCTAGTCTTGTCTGTCTAGTCTTGTCTGTCTAGTCTTGTCTGTCTAGTCTTGTCTGTCTAGTCTTGTCTGTCTAGTCTTGTCTGTCTAGTCTTGTCTGTCTAGTCTTGTCTGTCTAGTCTTGTCTGTCTAGTCTTGTCTGTCTAGTCTTGTCTGTCTAGTCTTGTCTGTCTAGTCTTGTCTGTCTAGTCTTGTCTGTCTAGTCTTGTCTGTCTAGTCTTGTCTGTCTAGTCTTGTCTGTCTAGTCTTGTCTGTCTAGTCTTGTCTGTCTAGTCTTGTCTGTCTAGTCTTGTCTGTCTAGTCTTGTCTGTCTAGTCTTGTCTGTCTAGTCTTGTCTGTCTAGTCTTGTCTGTCTAGTCTTGTCTGTCTAGTCTTGTCTGTCTAGTCTTGTCTGTCTAGTCTTGTCTGTCTAGTCTTGTCTGTCTAGTCTTGTCTGTCTAGTCTTGTCTGTCTAGTCTTGTCTGTCTAGTCTTGTCTGTCTAGTCTTGTCTGTCTAGTCTTGTCTGTCTAGTCTTGTCTGTCTAGTCTTGTCTGTCTAGTCTTGTCTGTCTAGTCTTGTCTGTCTAGTCTTGTCTGTCTAGTCTTGTCTGTCTAGTCTTGTCTGTCTAGTCTTGTCTGTCTAGTCTTGTCTGTCTAGTCTTGTCTGTCTAGTCTTGTCTGTCTAGTCTTGTCTGTCTAGTCTTGTCTGTCTAGTCTTGTCTGTCTAGTCTTGTCTGTCTAGTCTTGTCTGTCTAGTCTTGTCTGTCTAGTCTTGTCTGTCTAGTCTTGTCTGTCTAGTCTTGTCTGTCTAGTCTTGTCTGTCTAGTCTTGTCTGTCTAGTCTTGTCTGTCTAGTCTTGTCTGTCTAGTCTTGTCTGTCTAGTCTTGTCTGTCTAGTCTTGTCTGTCTAGTCTTGTCTGTCTAGTCTTGTCTGTCTAGTCTTGTCTGTCTAGTCTTGTCTGTCTAGTCTTGTCTGTCTAGTCTTGTCTGTCTAGTCTTGTCTGTCTAGTCTTGTCTGTCTAGTCTTGTCTGTCTAGTCTTGTCTGTCTAGTCTTGTCTGTCTAGTCTTGTCTGTCTAGTCTTGTCTGTCTAGTCTTGTCTGTCTAGTCTTGTCTGTCTAGTCTTGTCTGTCTAGTCTTGTCTGTCTAGTCTTGTCTGTCTAGTCTTGTCTGTCTAGTCTTGTCTGTCTAGTCTTGTCTGTCTAGTCTTGTCTGTCTAGTCTTGTCTGTCTAGTCTTGTCTGTCTAGTCTTGTCTGTCTAGTCTTGTCTGTCTAGTCTTGTCTGTCTAGTCTTGTCTGTCTAGTCTTGTCTGTCTAGTCTTGTCTGTTTAGTCCTGTCTGTCTAGTCTTGTCTGTCTAGTCTTGTCTGTCTAGTCTTGTCTGTCTAGTCTTGTCTGTCTGAGGTAGGGAATAAAAAGGCGACCAACAGAGTCCAGGAAAAAAAGAAAAGAGAAAAAAAACTGGAGCAGTATTTATAAGAACACAAGACAAAACTTACGAGGAACTACTTAAAGTTGTAAAAGAAGAAGTAAACCCCGAATCCTCAGGCTCGAAAATAGTTGGAATGAGGCAAACAAAAGTAGGAGATCTATTACTCGAGACCATAGGGGGAAATGCATCAATCCCGAGGGAACTAATAGTCCAAAAACTGCCAGAAGTAAACGTCCGTACAAAAAATACAGACACTGTAATACACATCAAGGACATCGATGCCATTACGACCTCTGAAGAAATCTAGCAATCCGTAAATAACCTCCTAGGCACACAGAACTATAAAGCAAGAGTCAAAAACCTCAGACCAGCCTACGGCCAAAGACAGATAGCCACCTTAGTACTTCCAAAAAACTTGGCAAGTGTCCTAATAGGAGACGGAAAAATCAAAATAGGATGGATATTCTGCAGAATCCAAGAAAGGATAGAAGTGGAGAGATGCTATAGATGTTGGGAAACGGGCCACCACGTGACGGACTGCAAGGGCCCAGATCGTCAAAGATTGTGCCTGAGATGTGGTCAGGAAGGACACAAGGCAAAGGACTGTGAGGAAGAACCACAATGTCTCATATGCAATATTAAGGGTCACCTAGCTGACACTGCATCTTGTCCTGCATACAGAAGAGCTCTGGCGGAGGCAAGGCGGGAAATATCACAAAAATGATCCAAATACTTCAGATAAATATTGCGAGATGCCGCGCAGCACACGACCTACTGATCGCTACGGCCCTAGAGCTAAAAGCGGTTATCGCAATAATGTTTTACAGAAACTGAAATGTATCAAACTTTCACTTTTGTTTATTATAGTTACTACAGTTTTTAACCCCCGACACAAAAAGAGGGGTGTTATAAGTAGGACGGTGTCTGTCTGTCAGTCTGTCCGTCTGTCCGTATCTGTTTATGGAATCGTAGCTCCTAAACGAATGGGCCGATTTTGATGCAGTTTTTTTTAAAGCAGACGTGATCGAGGAGGTTCTTGTCTATAATTTATGAAAATCTGTTCATGCGTTTGATGACCATCAGCTCATTTCCTACTTAAAAAAAATAATCTGCAATCAATTTGAGACAAATGTTTGTCTAGTTCCGTATATCCAAGCTTGTGTTTGAAAGCTGACGTGATAGAAAACTGTTTTTAACCCCCGACACAAAAAGTGGGATGTATATGTCTGGCTGTTTATGGAATCGTAGCTCTTAAACGAATGGACCGATTTTGATTCTGTATTTTTTTAAGCTGACGTGGTCGAGAAGGTTCTTAGCTATAGTTTATGAAGATCTCTTCAGGCGTTTGATGATCATCAGCTCATTTCCCACTTGACAAAACTTAATCTTTTTTGTAAACAATCCCCACCAATCACGTATTTGCGAACGAAATTTCAAAGAGGTAATATTAATCACGTATTTACAAACAAATTATTAAAGAAAAGAAAAAAGTTCATATAATAAAATAAAATTAAAAAAATTAAGTAACCCCCGACATAAAAAACTCTAAAAAGTAAAAAAATCAAATTTCTTGCCCTTTTAAATTAATTAAAAATACCTATTAATATATTGATGACGACCGCGTCGGGGGGATTATACAAGAACCTACTCTGTGTAAGCAACGTAAGTAAGTTACAAAACAACAATATTCAAACGTTTAGTTTTTAGCTGCTGAATTGGCTGTAGAAGAGCTAAAAGTATTGGACTTTTATAAGAAATGTGATATTAACTGAAAGTGATGACTTAAGACTGAAGGAATTTGTTATGTGAAATAGTTTTCTTGATATTGTCTCAAAATTTAAGATATTTCTGAATAAAAGCAATTATATTAAACATATTCTACAGGTCCCTCTGCCTGTATCATCATCATCATATGGCGCTACAGCCCAAATCGAGCCTTGGCCTCCTGTATTCTAGCCCCCATTCCAGTCTGTCCGTCGCCGTTCTCCTCTACACTCCAATCCACAGTATTTGGTGTGCATCTTTTCTCATCTCGCCCTCCCAGGCCAACCTTGGCCTCTCTACCGGTCGCCTACCGTGCATTATTGCGTTTAGCTCTCTCTTTGGGAGTCGCGAATCGTCCATCCTCAGCACGTGTCCTGCCCATTGTAGCCTTTGCAGCTGTATAAACGTGGATATGGACAGCTTTTTGTATATCTCATAGACCTCGTTATTGTGTCTGGGCCTTCGTACGTTGCCATCCATGAACGGTCCCAGTATTCTCCGCAGCACTTTGCGCTCGAAGATGTCTACTGCGCTCTTTGTTTTCTCTGTCATAATCCTCTGCCGTAATTTTTCTGGGTTTTGTATATTCGCAGCTTGGTTTTTGGCTTGGTCAATGGACGCTATTTGATTTTAGTATTCCCGACATTGCTGTTCGCCGCTAGAATTGCGGCATACCTCTCCCTCCTCTGTCCCGTTCCCCTTAATGCCTACTCCTAGATAGACAAATTTGTTGACTGTCTCAATGTCATCCTGGAGCCGAATATCTGGGCCGTTTCTTCGGCTTTGTGTCATTTTCTTTGTTTTTCTAATGTTCATTGCGAGCCCGCTGTCTTTGGCGTGTGCCTTTAACTGTGTATATGTTACGGTAAAAGTACAAAATCGGCAAATGTGAACATTTACCGGTATATGTACACATCTATCAATGTTGTAGGTAACTGTGAGTTTAAATCTGAGATCAGCTTTATATATCTACTTTTACCGGAAAATATTTACTTTTTGTGTGTTACAATATCACGTGTGTCTTGTTGGACATCCCATGCGTTGTGTATGTTAATGTAAACCTCTAACAATTGCCAACAACATACTGCATATATGCACATTTGCCGGAAATAATTGGTAAATGTAAGTTGAACTCACATTTACCAACCAAGATGGTAAATGTGTACATATGCCGGTAAATGTTCACATTTACCTAAATACGCACTTTTACCGTAACATATATATCTGTTATGCCGTATAGACCCTTCTGCTCATTATGTTGATATCATCTGCATATGCAGCTTTTTGCATGATCTTGTTGGTTCGGATATTGTCTCTGCCTACTACCATTTGTCTTATGACATACTCTAACGTGAGGTTGAAGAGTGCCATCTCCCTGTTTCAAACCTTTCGTTATTTTAAATGGATCCGCTAGCTGGTTTTGGATCCGTATTACGGCTTCTGATTCGTCCATTGGTGTCTTGATCATTCTTATCAGCTTGGTCAAGCATCTTATCAGCTGTTGCAATATTTGGTTGAGGCTGTTGCGGTTAACAGAGTCATATGCCTGTTTGTAGTCGATAAAAATATTGTATATATCGATGTCGTATAACCATGCTTTGCTCAGTATCTGCTTTACTGGGAAGATCTGGTCGACAGTGGACCTTCCTCGCCTGAAACCTGCTTGGTATTCTCCGATGAGCCTCTCTGCGTGTGGTTATAAGCGCTTATTGATGATGTAGTTAAGTTTCTTGTACGCCGTGCACAACAGACTAATTGTCGCATTTTAATTTGTCTCTTTTTTGTGTATGGGTATTATGTCGCTTTTCGTATGTCGATTGGTAATAACTCTTCTTCTTATACCATCAATTCCCGGCACTTTGTTCCTTTTTAGCCCCTTTATGGTTTCTATCGTTTCTTCGAGAGATAGAGGCTCCGTTCTCTCCTCTTCGAGTTTTATCTGTTCCCTAGGTCCTTCTGTTGCCTCTTCTGCCGCTGCCAGGAGATTTTTGTAATAATCTTTTCATATGCCCTTTATTTTGTGTAGATCATTCTCCATTTAGCACTCATGGTTTTTGAACAGGCTAGTGCGTGGTTTAAATCCCGCTCTGGTTTCGTGTAGGTACTTGCTTCAAAGTCTGTTCTCCACTCCCTGATTCTTCTTTCAATATAATTCCTAAATTTCTTGTTTCTGTCTGCTATTGCTTCTTTACACCCTTTGTTGAACCACTTCCCGCTTCTTCTTTTTCCTTGGGCCTAGGGCTGTCCTCCCCGTTTCTGTGAGTATCCCCTTTATTCTGTTCCATTGGTTTTCTGCGCTTTCTTGCGTTTGTTGGTCAGTTTGCTTGTGATCTCCTTTAGTTTTCAGTCTTGATTAATTTACGCCGAAAAAATAGCAAAATAAACACAAGAGCCAACGACGTCTGCTCTCACGTCTCTGCCCGTTCTCTTTGACACCAGCTTAGTAGACTTCCCGCTTCTTCTTTTTCCTTGGGCCTAGGGCTGTCCTCGCCGTTTCTGTGAGTTTTCCCTTTATTCTGTTCCATTGGTTTTCTGCGCTTACTTGCGTTTTGTTGGTCAATTTGCTTGTGATCTCCTTTAGTTTTCAGTCTTGATTAATTTACTCCGAAAAATTCGCAAAATAAACACAAGAGCCAACGACGTCTGCTCTCACGTCTCTGCCCGTTCTCTTTGACACCAGCTTAGTAGACCATAATCTAGTAAGATGGATTGATACATCTAAGTTCAAACGTACAATTTGAAACTAGTAGGTATTTTCTATTAGTTTTAACTATGTATATACGAAAGAATTATACTCTTCACATAGCGGTCCCCCGACGCGCGACGCTCATCATCGAAATATAACTTTTTTATTTACTTTTTAGAAGTTTTTTTTGTATCTGGGGTAACTTAAAGTATTTGACACTTGATTACTAACACTTGACGAAACGTTAAGGTGGAAAGTTTTACTTATTTTTTAAAGAAACTTAGACAAAGGAAGTTTTACAACTGTTTTTTTAAATTTTAATTGCTTTTGATTGTCATTGAATCTTGGAACACTTGGTGGATGGAATGTTGAAGTGGAATATTTTGCGATATTAAACTACGAATGCAATTTAATTTGTTGTGAAATTTTAACATTTCTTGATTACTTAATAATTTATATAAGGGTTACGTTTAAAGAGAAATATTGAATTAAGGGCGGAGAGAGATTATACAAAGGGCTAACGACCACAAGGTCCTTCTGTCCATTAAGGGTGGAATATGTTAAGATAACACAAATACTTAAATTTGCTTTGTTTTGTTTGTTCTGTTTATATAGCTTGATGCATTTTTTTATTATAAAGTAAGAGAAAGTTAATACAAAAAGAAGTTGTTTTTAATTAATTAGCACATATGCCACTAATTTACTTTACATTATCCACTATATAGGAGTTATTGATATAAATGATAAATTTTTGGTAGTCCTAAAAAGACTCATTAGTATTATAGAGTTCCAGAAAGGTTGAATATATTTATATATTCAAGCTTTGTTCCGTCTTTATTAAGTTTATCTGATTATCTATAATGTTGTATGGTTTTACCAATTCAAAATTTATCATTTATATCAATAACCTGCTAAGTTCATGTCTCTCTCACAAAATGTCAAAATTAAAAATATCTAACCCTAATCAACACATGGGATTTTAAGTGAGTGATTTACAAAATATTGTTCATGGAAGCAAAGCTGTGCTGATGAGAGATAAATCTCGAAACGCGTCCACAGATGGCTATCCACTCAAGGTATCGGAAAGACATGATCTTAAAAATCAATGTTATTTTTATGGTTTTTGTTGAGTGCCACGAAGGTGGACTGAAAGCTATATAATAACTGACAAATTTCATACGAGATTTGTTTTTGGTAGTCCTAAAAAGACTCATTAGTATTATAGAGTTCCGGAAAGGTTGAATATATTTATATATTCAAGCTTTGTTCCGTCTTTATTAAGTTTATCTGATTATCTATAATGTTGTATGGTTTTACCAATTCAAAATTTATCATTTATATCAATAACCTGCTAAGTTCATGTCTCTCTCACAAAATGTCAAAATTAAAAACATCTAACCCTAATCAACACATGGGATTTTAAGTGAGTGATTTACAAAATATTGTTCATGGAAGCAAAGCTGTGCTGATGAAAGATAAATCTCGAAACGCGTCCACAGATGGCTATCCACTCAAGGTATCGGAAAGACATGATCTTAAAAATCAATGTTATTTTTATGGTTTTTGTTGAGTGCCACGAAGGTGGACTGAAAGCTATAGAATAACTGACAAATTTCATACGAGATTTGTTTTTGGTAGTCCTAAAAAGACTCATTAGTATTATAGAGTTCCGGAAAGGTTGAATATATTTATATATTCAAGCTTTGTTCCGTCTTTATTAAGTTTATTTTAACCACTGTTTACCCATCTGTCACTATGTTTCAAATTTAAACATTCTAATATACACAAATGTCTCACTCACATTTTTAATTTCCACTTGATTTTCATATCAATCCTCCATCCATCTATCAACACACCAATAAAACATAAAAAAGAAATAACTTCCAATTAATGAATATTTTCTTACAAAAATTTGAATGTTATAAAATTTCAACTTTTAATCGGGCAGATTCTGTAAGAGAGACTTTACAAGTTAATTCAAAATACGCCGTTAACATTCTATTTCCACTAATAATAAATATATATATATATATATATATATATATATATATATATATATATATATATATATATATATATATATATATATATATATCTATATTATCTATAAATAATATAATATCTATATAATAAATAGACTTGTATCACTATTATTTTATTTTTGATATTTTTTTTAATTAGTCGAAGTATAACATTCTACTTCGACTAATTAAAAAAAATATAAAAAATATAATAATAGTGATACTAGTCTCCCACAGTATCTCTATTATTTTATTTATTTATTTTTATTATTAGTGGAAATAGAATGTTAACGGCGTATTTTGAATAAACTTGTAACGTGTTTCTTACAGAATCCCGGCCCGACTGACAGTTGAAATTTGAAGACATTCAATTTTGGTTTTATTTTTTGTAATTTAATATTCATTAATTGGAAGTTATTTTTGTTGTTGTTTTATTGGTGTGTTGATAGATAGATGGATGATTGATATGAAAATGAAGTGGAAATAAAGAAATTTTAACTCCTTTTCAATTAAGTTTTAACGTTTTTCTTACAGAATCGGCCCGAATTAGTGTTAATTTCAATTTGTTTAAGAACATATTAATGCTATACTTTTAGTGAGTTTACAAAATTTAGAGTGCAAGGAAAAACCTATCGGAATAGAAAATAAGCATAAATTGTTTAAATTTCTTTAAAAACGTAAGTAAAACATAGAAAGTTTTGCTTATCCTTTTTAAATAACATTTAGAAAAACCGTTTATTTTTCTTTTCTGTTTACACAAACCGCGTGTTAGGATACATTATAAACACTTTAACTAAGCAGTAATATTTTTTATAGGGCATGAATTAAAACGGTAGCCCTGACATAGTTCAAAAAAAAAACGGAATCTAAGCAATTTCAAAAAAACCTAACGATTAATACTTATTGAATACGGTCGATTCGAATAATAAATAAGCTTTGTAATAAATTAGATTTATTGCACAATTCTTTACAGTTAGTTAATTTCATTTCTATGAAATTGAAATATTAAAATATTCCCTATTTGGCAACTTCTTTTAGAAATTCCACAAACCGTGTACTCTGTAAATTTGTAATTTTATTCACAATAAACACTTTCATATTACATAAGATTAAACAATAATATAGACAAACTTTAAACAATGCTCGAATTGACACTTTTTTATATAAGATGAATTTTTGATATGACTTCTCTAGAAAAATCTTAACTTCATATTTATAGCTTTATATTTGTTTATAGCTTTCCTATAAACTCACTTTTCGTTTACATTTAAAGATATATTTTTTTGGGTGGCCACCATTAACCCCTCAAAATATAAATCTAACCTTTGATTGAAATATATTTTTATCGCCCCTTTTAAACGATAGACAACCCTTAAACTCCAAAAAACCCATTTATTATTCGAACCCTGTCAAAATTTTATCATACCAAAAAACATTTAATCATTATTTCCAACCCCCCTGGCCGTTTACGTAACGTAAATATTTGTGGTTTTCTTTTGTAGATCTACTTTCTTTACACGATGTACATTTTAATTCGTCGAAAATAATGTAAATAAGGCGTGTACCGGATGTAGTATGAAAAAAAGATGACACGTGAATAAATAATTTTCCTTTCTTTTACGTAACGTTAAATTTATGTAGAGATTGGTAATGATTTTTTTAAATGTGTGTTGAGCAAGGATCTCTTTTTTTATTTAAATTTCGCGGGAATTCCTAAGGATTTCTTAATTGCATGTATAAATTTTATTTTCGGGTAACCTTTAACCTTTATATTGATTAGTATAAAGGACTATGTAACGGTTTCAGATTACAATATTTATTACACAAATTGTTTTTCATATTACCGGCTTTCATATTGAACCGACAAATGCCAAACATTTTATTTAATACTTGCCGATTCTTTTAAAGGTGTAAGAGAAAATTTTAGAACAAGCGAAAAAAAAAACGAAAGCAGATTATTTAAAAATTTAATCTTCATTTTAAAACATTCCTGTTTTGAACAGACCGATAATTAAATCTTATACAATATCAAAAATATTTTTTTTATTGGTTCAAAGACCACGGGTCGATAGCTATTTCTTGTATTTTTTTTGTATTATAAGTACACCAATAAACATGTTTTATTATTATTATTTTTTTTAATTCAATTTATAAAATCAAGACAATAATTCACTAATAATAATAGTCAATTCTAAAAAAAAAAACTTAGGATCTGATATTTACATAGTAATTTCACTTATTAATTAGTGTAAACAGCCAATTTTAATTCTCATTTTAGTACATTTTTTCTATTTGGCTTCTGAAAATCTCGCCGCGTTTCAAGCAAATACAGCAATTCAGATTCACTCGCTTTGTCGAATTTAAATTGCTAATTACTATTACCATAACATTTTGTTTTTATCCAAAGCATAAAAACACGATTATTATTTTAGTAACATTTGTTTGAATAACATCTCCGTTTAATGTCCATTTTAAAACAACGCTTGGAAACCGAATTCCGGACGTTTTGATGTGTTTGGGTCAGTCAGGTGAAAAATAAGCTCGTGACTAAGATTTCTCGGCAAAACTATTACGTAAACTTGTCCCTACGCTGCGGGGAATCCCATGTTAAATGGGGATTCTAGTCTGTAAGTCATCATTATAGTTGGTAATCCTACAAGCCACGTTCCGGAAATCCCTAAAAATCATAATAGAACTCATAATACATAACAAAGAGCAAAATAATTTAGTCAATTCTTAGGTACAATTGTTATGTTAATTTGTTTATATGCTTCATAACGTATGAAAATCTTGCAAGAAACGCGACAAATTACGTTTATTGTTAGTTTAAAATGAACGATTTGGTTTGGTTTAAAACCAATGTGTATTTGGCCGAGAGAGTCTACAAGGCAGAGTCGACCTTCAAGTTTACAGACAAGTTTATCTGACTTGGCCAAACATTCGTCAGTTCGTTCATTCTGCAAACTAGGCGCTACATGAGATTTTCCAACGAGTGTAAACTAGGGTTGTTATATTTTATTTAAATCTTTTTTAAGACATTGAAGACTTAAGAAAGAAGACTTTTTTGCCGAGCGTTGCTGGCAACTGAGAGCTGTGGACCATTAAGAACTCCGCCTATCATTCCGGATCCGCGTTTAGCATGGCTGCAGAGTGATGGTTGTAAAGTTGATTGGTGTTATTGCTCGTTAGCTATTGATATAGCTTGGTTGCGTGGTCTGATTGTTTCTTTGGCGTTTCAACCTCTCGTCATCTTCTTTAGAGGACATAATTTTTGACAAGCCAGTCGGTCCTCTTTCAATTTTCCTTATTGTCCAACATATTCCTATTCATTCATTCCTATTTTCATATTCATTCCATATTCCATTGTCGTTCCTGGATCAAACGGGATCTCCACACTACCTGTCTCTTTGTCCCTTTCAACGTCCCATATATAGCAGTCAAATATGCTTTGGCGTACCGAGTCCATCTCGCCACAATATTCGCAAAGGTTACCCGCAGCGGCTCGTATTTGATGCAGGTAGTGACGGAAACAGCCGTGACCTGAGAGGAGTTCAGCCATGTCGATATGTCTGGTATGATCAGATCTTCTTTGCCAATCCCCTAGAAGGGTTTTACTAGCTATTCTTCTTGCTTGCCTGTTACTACCATTCACGTACAATTCAGCTCTCTCCTTTACGGAGCTGGGAGCTGTGCAGACCCTTAAGAACTCCGCCAATCATTCCAGAACCGCGTTTAGCATGTCTACAGAGTGATGGTTGTAAAGTTGAATGGCGTTCTTGCTCGTTAGCTGGTGATATAGCTTGGTTTCGTGGTCTGATTGTTTCTTTGGCGTTTGACAGGCCAGTTGGTCCTCTCCCAATTTTTTGGATTGTCAAACATATAACTCATTGCCGTACCTGGTTCGAACGGGATCTCCACGCTACCTGTTTCTTTGCCCCTTTCAACGTCCCATATATAGCAGTCAAATATGGTGTGGCGTACCGAGTCCATCTCGCCACAATATTCGCAAAGATTATCCGCGGCGGCTCGTATTTGATGTAGCTAGTCAAAGAAACAGCCATGACCTGAGAGGAATTGTGTTAAGGCATAATTTTTCGCACCGTGCGTCCTGTTCAGCCATATCGATATGTCTGGTATGATCAGCTCTGTTCATTCCCCTTTGTCCGACGCCCGCCACCTTCCTTGTCAATCCTATAAAATGGTTTTTCTAGCTGTTCTTCTTACTTGCCTGTTACTACCATTTACGTATAATTCAGCTATCTCCTTTACAAAGAGGTCTATGTGAGGTATGTCCGTGATTAATGACGCCGCAATATTCGCAAAGATACTCATGGAAACAGCCGTGACCTGAGAGTAATTCTATTAGGTGATTATTTTCGCACCATGCGTCCTGTTCAACCATGTCGATATGTCTGGTATGATCAGCTTTGTCCATTCGCCCTTGTTATACGCCCGCCTTCTTCTTCGCCAATCCTCTAGAAGATTTTTTCTAGCAGTTCTTCTTGCTTGCCTGTGATTACCATTCACGTACAAATCAGCTATCTCCTTTACAAATAAGTCTATGGGAGGTATGCCCGCGATTACTAGGGCGGCTTCTCCGGATATGGTTTTATATGCGCTAAAGACCCTAATAGCGGTTTTTCTTCGCACTGTTGCTAGCTTCTGAACATTCCTTCCTACCTCTATGATTTTTGCTCACGTTGGGGCGACGTAAAGCATAGCGGATTGACCATGCTATCTGCAGTCTGTAATATCATGCAGTCTGCATTTGTGGCTTCTTGGGCAACCAACATTGGGCTGAGGATACCTTCGTACCCTTGGCTGCTGCCGTAAGGTGTGGAAGGAAGGATAAGTGATAAGTCTCTACTACTATTCCAAGGTATGTGATTTTATCACCATTACCAGAGAAGACTGGACAGACAAGACTGCCTATGGGAAAAACAAGTTAGAATGGCATCGCGAGGATTTTCCAGGTTCAATAGGGAAATTTGTATTTGGATCATCGATATAGTTGGCAATCCTACATATGTATTTAGGATATCCGTCGAAAAATAAACTCATGTTACTTTTAAAATAGCACGTTTTTGGGATTTCCCCAAAACAAAATAATTCGCACAGTTTCTTTAAAAAATCCTTTATATGAAGAATGAACGATAATTGATTATTATTTATTTCAATGTTAAATTTTAGGTCATAAGATATTAACATAAACGCGTGAAATAGTTTTGATTTCTATAAGAAAAAATCAAAACAAAATTTGTGATTGTGAAAAGTGATTAAAAGCGTGTAATTGTTGTGCAACAAAACAAAAGAATCTAATGTGAAACTTGAATGATTGTGAAAGTTTGACTGCACTTGCGTGTGTATAAAAATAGAAATAATTCAGTTTTGTTAAATAATTATTAAGAAACGTGCGTTGGAATTTCTGTAAAAATTTCTTGCAATGTATTATTAGACTCGCCAAATTTATTTATTTTAACTTTTGGTTATAATAAATTTACTAAATTTTATGTTTATACTCAACGGAATGTGCGTTGGTGATCAAATACAAAATTTCATTTAGTAAATTAAATAATTTATTTTAATTAAGTTTTGTTGTAATTTAATATGATATTAAATTTCCAATATATGATGTAATAATGCGCATGAATTCAATATGTTGTGAAACTATGTAAAATTTTGGCTGGTATTTATAGAAAATAATAAGTCATAATAGAACAGTTTATGATTGCAGATAGGAAATTTAGGTTGAATGGCTTTTGCTGCGGATTATTTTAGAACAGCAGACAAAGCTAATGAAAGTTATTTAATCGAAAAAGTTACTTTTCGTTAATTGATTCGGTGTTGGAAAAAAATGTGTGTACGGCATAATGCACGTGTTCTTGCATATCAATCTAATATAAATAATAATAATATAAATAATAATCTAATAATAACTCATTGAGAGATAAGCCGAGAATATTCCAGCCCGCTTTAACGTGTCAAGTGTTGGTAATAAATTATGGTATTAATGGCCCATTTTCCCTAATACTTCCCCATACGCTTATTTTTTTATTAAATCGTTCTGTCAATAAATATTTTTATATATTGCCAAATAAAATTACACAGACAGTTCTAGATTGATAAGAGACAAAGAAAATTTAAACTCTCACAATTTTCTGTCAATATTTTTCTGTGAGGAATCCGTTTTTTGGCAAGTTTGTTGGACACAATGCGGCCATTTATATTAAAATGTTTTTGTTGGGGTGGAGCGTTTTGCATCAGAGCGCTTTTGATAAAGTTTTGTTATCATTATTTTACCACCCCCGGCGGAGCCACAGTTTTCGAACTATTTATCACCTAGAATTTTATTATTATTATTTGCTTTTTGTCAGTATTCAAAACTTACAAAAAGCCTCATTTTAGAAAAAAATTTAAGCGCTTTTATTTACACAACTCGATAATTTAACGACTCGAAGACTTCTTCGCGGAGACTAATTGTAAGCAAACTCTTTACCATTAGGACTATATTTCAAAGCAAGAACAAAAGGAAAAAATAATATAAAATAGAAAAAGGCTTGGCTGCTGTATCATCAGTATCACATCACATATCTTATTACTTAGAAATGAATTTTTATTAATAGTTATTGCTAAAATAAACAACAAAATCCATTCAAAGATTTGACAAGAGTAGACGTAATAGAGCTAGTGGAAATAAATAGTATACATTTAATAAGATTAAATAGACAAGATCAGACAGACAAGAGTGGCAAAGCTAGACAGATAAGACACTCAGGTCAAAGTTAGACAGACAAGAGTGCACAGACACTAGACAGAGAAGACTAGAGAGACTAGTCAAGACTAGACTGACAAGACTTGACAGACAAGACTAGACAGACAAGACTAGACAGACAAGACTAAACAGACAAGACTAGACAGACAAAACTATAAAAAGTGGTTTGGGGGAAGCTCTCACTAAACCTCCTATTCCACTTTGCCTTTTAATATGAGCCACTTTGGTATCGCATATTTTGCTTTCATTCAGGGTGGGCAGCCCGGACGGTTGATCTCCCGCATTGAAAGGCGGGTATGTTGTCAACTACACAAGACTGGACAGACAAGACGAGACAAACAACACCAGACAGTCAAGACTAGACAGAAAAGACTAGACAGACAAGACTATACAGACAAGATTAGACAGACAAGACTAGACAGATAAGACTAGATCAACAAGACTAGACAGACAAGACTAGACAGACAGAACTAGACAAGCAAGACTAGAAAGACAAGACAGACAAGTCTAGACAGACAAGACTAGACAGACAAGGCTAGACAGACAAAGCTAGACAGACAAGACTAGACAGATAAGACTAGACAGACAAGACAAGAGATACAAGACTAGACAGACAAAGTTAGACAGACAGGACTAGACAGACAAGTCTAGACAGACAAGACTAGACAGACAAGACCAGACAGACAAGACCAGACGGACAAAACCAGACAGACAAGACCAGACAGACAAGACCAGACAGACAAGGCCAGACAGACAAGACCAGACAGACAAGACCAGACAGACAAGACCAGACAGACAAGACCAGACAGACAAGACCAGACAGACATGACCCGACAGACAAGACCACACAGACAAGACCAGACAGACAAGACCAGATAGACAAGACTAGACAGACAAGACTAGATAGACAAGACTAGATAGACAAGACTAGATAGACAAGACTAGACACTCAGCGACTGGGTAGCAAAGGACAGTGGACAAGAAACCTAAGCAACGATGTAAAACGCTGGGAAACGAGGAAACATAATAATTTGACTCTCCAAATTATTATCTCACCCAGGTACATAGCGTGCTTTAAGGATTACTTGCACAGAATAGGAAAAGCTAATGACAGCCTCCTCGAATATTGTGGGGAAGAAGGCTGAGTTGCTCACACCATATTCATCTGTGGTAGGTGGCATGCAAAGAGACAACCTCTTGAAAATAGGGTCGACGAAAGAAGGATGGTGGACTCCATGCTTGTTTCTGAAAAACAAGGGCACGAGATTAATGTCCCAAACTAATATGCAACTATATGTCCCAAAAAGAAAACGATGAGATGGAACGGAAAAGAACTGGAAAATACGCTGAAACCCTGAACCCCTAATCATGGTTAATTTAAGGAGGATGTAAGGGTAAAATACGTTACACCACACAAAGTGTGATATACCGAGATGTGTGGTCCCGAGATGTGTGGGTTTTTCCAGGGGGACCTCTTGTTCAAGTTAACGAAAGTGTTTGCTACGCAGACAAGAGTACAGAGACAAGACTAGTCAGACAAGAATAGACAGACAAGACTAGACAGACTAGACTACAACGATAAGATTAGACAGACAAAACTAGACAGACAAGACTAGACAGACAAGACTAGACAGACAAGACTAGACAGACAAGACTAGACAGACAAGACTAGACAGACAAGACTAGACAGACAAGACTAGACAGACAAGACTAGACAGACAAGACTAGACAGACAAGACTAGACAGACAAGACTAGACAGACAAGACTAGACAGACAAGACTAGACAGACAAGACTAGACAGACAAGACTAGACAGACAAGACTAGACAGACAAGACTAGACAGACAAGACTAGACAGACAAGACTAGACAGACAAGACTAGACAGACAAGACTAGACAGACAAGACTAGACAGACAAGACTAGACAGACAAGACTAGACAGACAAGACTAGACAGACAAGACTAGACAGACAAGACTAGACAGACAGGACTAGACAGACAGGACTAGACAGACAAGACTAGACAGACAAGACTAGACAGACAAGACTAGACAGACAAGACTAAACAGACAAGACTAGACAGACAAGACTAGACAGACAAGACTAGACAGACAAGACTAGAGAGACAAGACTAGACACACAAGACTAGAGACACAAGACTAGACAGACAAGACTAGACAGACAAGACTAGACAGACAAGACTAGACAGACAAGACTAGACAGACAAGACTAGACAGACAAGACTAGACAGACAAGACTAGACAGACAAGACTAGACAGACAAGACTAGACAGACAAGACTAGACAGACAAGACTAGACAGACAAGACTAGACAGACAAGACTAGACAGACAAGACTAGACAGACAAGACTAGACAGACAAGACTAGACAGACAAGACTAGACAGACAAGACTAGACAGACAAGACTAACCAGACAAGACTAGACAGACAAGACTAGACAGACAAGACTAGACAGACAAGACTAGACAGACAAGACTAGACAGACAAGACTAGACAGACAAGACTAGACAGACAAGACTAGACAGACAAGACTAGACAGACAAGACTAGACAGACAAGACTAGACAGACAAGACTAGACAGACAAGACTAGACAGACAAGACTAGACAGACAAGACTAGACAGACAAGACTAGACAGACAAGACTAGACAGACAAGACTAGACAGACAAGACTAGACAGACAAGACTAGACAGACAAGACTAGACAGACAAGACTAGACAGACAAGACTAGACAGACAAGACTAGACAGACAAGACTAGACAGACAAGACTAGACAGACAAGACTAGACAGACAAGACTAGACAGACAAGACTAGACAGACAAGACTAGACAGACAAGACTAGACAGACAAGACTAGACAGACAAGACTAGACAGACAAGACTAGACAGACAAGACTAGACAGACAAGACTAGACAGACAAGACTAGACAGACAAGACTAGACAGACAAGACTAGACAGACAAGACTAGACAGACAAGACTAGACAGACAAGACTAGACAGACAAGACTAGACAGACAAGACTAGACAGACAAGACTAGACAGACAAGACTAGACAGACAAGACTAGACAGACAAGACTAGACAGACAAGACTAGACAGACAAGACTAGACAGACAAGACTAGACAGACAAGACTAGACAGACAAGACTAGACAGACAAGACTAGACAGACAAGACTAGACAGACAAGACTAGACAGACAAGACTAGACAGACAAGACTAGACAGACAAGACTAGACAGACAAGACTAGACAGACAAGACTAGACAGACAAGACTAGACAGACAAGACTAGACAGACAAGACTAGACAGACAAGACTAGATAGACAAGACTAGATAGACAAGACTAGACACTCAGCGACTGGGTAGCAAAGGACAGTGGACAAGAAACCTAAGCAACGATGTAAAACGCTGGGAAACGAGGAAACATGGAGAGTCAAATTATTATCTCACCCAGGTACATAGCGTGCTTTAAGGATTACTTGCACAGAATAGGAAAAGCTAATGACAGCCTCCTCGAATATTGTGGGGAAGAAGGCTGAGTTGCTCACACCATATTCATCTGTGGTAGGTGGCATGCAAAGAGACAACCTCTTGAAAATAGGGTCGACGAAAGAAGGATGGTGGACTCCATGCTTGTTTCTGAAAAACAAGGGCACGAGATTAATAACGTGATCGTAACTATAATGTCCCAAAAAGAAAACGATGAGATGGAACGGAAAAGAACTGGAAAATACGCTGAAACCCTGAACCCCTAATCATGGTTAATTTAAGGAGGATGTAAGGGTAAAATACGTTACACCACACAAAGCGTGATATACCGAGATGTGTGGTCCCGAGATGTGTGGGTTTTTCCAGGGGGACCTCTTGTTCAAGTTAACGAAAGTGTTTGCTACGCAGACAAGAGTACAGAGACAAGACTAGTCAGACAAGAATAGACAGACAAGACTAGACAGACTAGACTACAACGATAAGATTAGACAGACAAAACTAGACAGACAAGACTAGACAGACAAGACTAGACAGACAAGACTAGACAGACAAGACTAGACAGACAAGACTAGACAGACAAGACTAGACAGACAAGACTAGACAGACAAGACTAGACAGACAAGACTAGACAGACAAGACTAGACAGACAAGACTAGACAGACAAGACTAGACAGACAAGACTAGACAGACAAGACTAGACAGACAAGACTAGACAGACAAGACTAGACAGACAAGACTAGACAGACAAGACTAGACAGACAAGACTAGACAGACAAGACTAGACAGACAAGACTAGACAGACAAGACTAGACAGACAAGACTAGACAGACAAGACTAGACAGACAAGACTAGACAGACAAGACTAGACAGACAAGACTAGACAGACAAGACTAGACAGACAAGACTAGACAGACAAGACTAGACAGACAAGACTAGACAGGACAAGACTAGACAGACAAGACTAGACAGACAAGACTAGACAGACAAGACTAGACAGACAAGACTAGACAGACAAGACTAGACAGACAAGACTAGACAGACAAGACTAGACAGACAAGACTAGACAGACAAGACTAGACAGACAAGACTAGACAGACAAGACTAGACAGACAAGACTAGACAGACAAGACTAGACAGACAAGACTAGACAGACAAGACTAGACAGACAAGACTAGACAGACAAGACTAGACAGACAAGACTAGACAGACAAGACTAGACAGACAAGACTAGACAGACAAGACTAGACAGACAAGACTAGACAGACAAGACTAGACAGACAAGACTAGACAGACAAGACTAGACAGACAAGACTAGACAGACAAGACTAGACAGACAAGACTAGACAGACAAGACTAGACAGACAAGACTAGACAGACAAGACTAGACAGACAAGACTAGACAGACAAGACTAGACAGACAAGACTAGACAGACAAGACTAGACAGACAAGACTAGACAGACAAGACTAGACAGACAAGACTAGACAGACAAGACTAGACAGACAAGACTAGACAGACAAGACTAGACAGACAAGACTAGACAGACAAGACTAGACAGACAAGACTAGACAGACAAGACTAGACAGACAAGACTAGACAGACAAGACTAGACAGACAAGACTAGACAGACAAGACTAGACAGACAAGACTAGACAGACAAGACTAGACAGACAAGACTAGACAGACAAGACTAGACAGACAAGACTAGACAGACAAGACTAGACAGACAAGACTAGACAGACAAGACTAGACAGACAAGACTCGACAGACAAGACTGGACAGACAAGACTAGACAGACAAGACTAGACAGACAAGACTAGACAGACAAGACTAGACAGACAAGACTAGACAGACAAGACTAGACAGACAAGACTAGACAGACAAGACTAGACAGACAAGACTAGACAGACAAGACTAGACAGACAAGACTAGACAGACAAGACTAGACAGACAAGACTAGACAGACAAGACTAGACAGACAAGACTAGACAGACAAGACTAGACAGACAAGACTAGACAGACAAGACTAGACAGACAAGACTAGACAGACAAGACTAGACAGACAAGACTAGACAGACAAGACTAGACAGACAAGACTAGACAGACAAGACTAGACAGACAAGACTAGACAGACAAGACTAGACAGACAAGACTAGACAGACAAGACTAGACAGACAAGACTAGACAGACAAGACTAGACAGACAAGACTAGACAGACAAGACTAGACAGACAAGACTAGACAGACAAGACTAGACAGACAAGACTAGACAGACAAGACTAGACAGACAAGACTAGACAGACAAGACTAGACAGACAAGACTAGACAGACAAGACTAGACAGACAAGACTAGACAGACAAGACTAGACAGACAAGACTAGACAGACAAGACTAGACAGACAAGACTAGACAGACAAGACTAGACAGACAAGACTAGACAGACAAGACTAGACAGACAAGACTAGACAGACAAGACTAGACAGACAAGACTAGACAGACAAGACTCGACAGACAAGACTGGACAGACAAGACTAGACAGACAAGACTAGACAGACAAGACTAGACAGACAAGACTAGACAGACAAGACTAGACAGACAAGACTAGACAGACAAGACTAGACAGACAAGACTAGACAGACAAGACTAGACAGACAAGACTAGACAGACAAGACTAGACAGACAAGACTAGACAGACAAGACTAGACAGACAAGACTAGACAGACAAGACTAGACAGACAAGACTAGACAGACAAGACTAGACAGACAAGACTAGACAGACAAGACTAGACAGACAAGACTAGACAGACAAGACTAGACAGACAAGACTAGACAGACAAGACTAGACAGACAAGACTAGACAGACAAGACTAGACAGACAAGACTAGACAGACAAGACTAGACAGACAAGACTAGACAGACAAGACTAGACAGACAAGACTAGACAGACAAGACTAGACAGACAAGACTAGACAGACAAGACTAGACAGACAAGACTAGACAGACAAGACTAGACAGACAAGACTAGACAGACAAGACTAGACAGACAAGACTAGACAGACAAGACTAGACAGACAAGACTAGACAGACAAGACTAGACAGACAAGACTAGACAGACAAGACTAGACAGACAAGACTAGACAGACAAGACTAGACAGACAAGACTAGACAGACAAGACTAGACAGACAAGACTAGACAGACAAGACTAGACAGACAAGACTAGACAGACAAGACTAGACAGACAAGACTAGACAGACAAGACTAGACAGACAAGACTAGACAGACAAGACTAGACAGACAAGACTAGACAGACAAGACTAGACAGACAAGACTAGACAGACAAGACTAGACAGACAAGACTAGACAGACAAGACTAGACAGACAAGACTAGGCAGACAAGACTAGACAGACAAGACTAGACAGACAAGACTAGACAGACAAGACTAGACAGACAAGACTAGACAGACAAGACTAGACAGACAAGACTAGACAGACAAGACTAGACAGACAAGACTAGACAGACAAGACTAGACAGACAAGACTAGACAGACAAGACTAGACAGACAAGACTAGACAGACAAGACTAGACAGACAAGACTAGACAGACAAGACTAGACAGACAAGACTAGACAGACAAGACTAGACAGACAAGACTAGACAGACAAGACTAGACAGACAAGACTAGACAGACAAGACTAGACAGACAAGACTAGACAGACAAGACTAGACAGACAAGACTAGACAGACAAGACTAGACAGACAAGACTAGACAGACAAGACTAGACAGACAAGACTAGACAGGCAAGACTAGACAGACAAGACTAGACAGACAAGACAAGACAGACAAGACTAGACAGACAAGACTAGACAGACAAGACTAGACAGACAAGACTAGACAGACTAGACAGACAAGACTAGACAGACAAGACTAGACAGACAAGACTAGACAGACAAGACTAGACAGACAAGACTAGACAGACAAGACTAGACAGACAAGACTAGACAGACAAGACTAGACAGACAAGACTAGACAGACAAGACTAGACAGACAAGACTAGACAGACAAGACTAGACAGACAAGACTAGACAGACAAGACTAGACAGACAAGGACTAGACAGACAAGACTAGACAGACAAGACTAGACAGACAAGACTAGACAGACAAGACTAGACAGACAAGACTAGACAGACAAGACTAGACAGACAAGACTAGACCGACAAGACTAGACCGACAAGACTAGACAGACAAGACTAGACAGACAAGACTAGACAGACAAGACTAGACAGACAAGACTAGACAGACAAGACTAGACAGACAAGACTAGACAGACAAGACTAGACAGACAAGACTAGACAGACAAGACTAGACAGACAAGACTAGACCGACAAGACTAGACCGACAAGACTAGACCGACAAGACTAGACAGACAAGACTAGACAGACAAGACTAGACAGACAAGACTAGACAGACAAGACTAGACAGACAAGACTAGACAGACAAGACTAGACAGACAAGACTAGACAGACAAGACTAGACAGACAAGACTAGACAGACAAGACTAGACAGACAAGACTAGACAGACAAGACTAGACAGACAAGACTAGACAGACAAGACTAGACAGACAAGACTAGACAGACAAGACTAGACAGACAAGACTAGACAGACAAGACTAGACAGACAAGACTAGACAGACAAGACTAGACAGACAAGACTAGACAGACAAGACTAGACAGACAAGACTAGACAGACAAGACTAGACAGACAAGACTAGACAGACAAGACTAAACAGACAAGACTAGACAGACAAGACTAGACAGACAAGACTAGACAGACAAGACTAGACAGACAAGACTAGACAGACAAGACTAGACAGACAAGACTAGACAGACAAGACTAGACAGACAAGACTAGACAGACAAGACTAGACAGACAAGACTAGACAGACAAGACTAGACAGACAAGACTCGACAGACAAGACTAGACAGACAAGACTAGACAGACAAGACTAGACAGACAAGACTAGACAGACAAGACTAGACAGACAAGACTAGACAGACAAGACTAGACAGACAAGACTAGACAGACAAGACTAGACAGACAAGACTAGACAGACAAGACTAGACAGACAAGACTAGACAGACAAGACTAGACAGACAAGACTAGACAGACAAGACTAGACAGACTAGACAGACAAGACTAGACAGACAAGACTAGACAGACAAGACTAGACAGACAAGACTAGACAGACAAGACTAGACAGACAAGACTAGACAGACAAGACTAGACAGACAAGACTAGACAGACAAGACTAGACAGACAAGACTAGACAGACAAGACTAGACAGACAAGACTAGACAGACAAGACTAGACAGACAAGACTAGACAGACAAGACTAGACAGACAAGACTAGACAGACAAGACTAGACAGACAAGACTAGACAGACAAGACTAGACAGACAAGACTAGACAGACAAGACTAGACAGACAAGACTAGACAGACAAGACTAGACAGACAAGACTAGACAGACAAGACTAGACAGACAAGACTAGACAGACAAGACTAGACAGACAAGACTAGACAGACAAGACTAGACAGACAAGACTAGACAGACAAGACTAGACAGACAAGACTAGACAGACAAGACTAGACAGACAAGACTAGACAGACAAGACTAGACAGACAAGACTAGACCGACAAGACTAGACCGACAAGACTAGACCGACAAGACTAGACAGACAAGACTAGACAGACAAGACTAGACAGACAAGACTAGACAGACAAGACTAGACAGACAAGACTAGACCGACAAGACTAGACCGACAAGACTAGACCGACAAGACTAGACCGACAAGACTAGATCGACAAGACTAGACCGACAAGACTAGACCGACAAGACTAGACCGACAAGACTAGACCGACAAGACTAGACCGACAAGACTAGACCGACAAGACTAGACCGACAAGACTAGACAGACAAGACTAGACAGACAAGACTAGACAGACAAGACTAGACAGACAAGACTAGACAGACAAGACTAGACAGACAAGACTAGACAGACAAGACTAGACAGACAAGACTAGACAGACAAGACTAGACCGACAAGACTAGACCGACAAGACTAGACCGACAAGACTAGACCGACAAGACTAGACCGACAAGACTAGACAGACAAGACTAGACAGACAAGACTAGACAGACAAGACTAGACCGACAAGACTAGACCGACAAGACTAGACCGACAAGACTAGACAGACAAGACTAGACAGACAAGACTAGACAGACAAGACTAGACCGACAAGACTAGACCGACAAGACTAGACCGACAAGACTAGACCGACAAGACTAGACCGACAAGACTAGACCGACAAGACTAGACCGACAAGACTAGACCGACAAGACTAGACCGACAAGACTAGACCGACAAGACTAGACCGACAAGACTAGACCGACAAGACTAGACCGACAAGACTAGACCGACAAGACTAGACCGACAAGACTAGACCGACAAGACTAGACCGACAAGACTAGACCGACAAGACTAGACCGACAAGACTAGACCGACAAGACTAGACAGACAAGACTAGACAGACAAGACTAGACAGACAAGACTAGACAGACAAGACTAGACAGACAAGACTAGACAGACAAGACTAGACAGACAAGACTAGACAGACAAGACTAGACAGACAAGACTAGACAGACAAGACTAGACAGACAAGACTAGACAGACAAGACTAGACAGACAAGACTAGACAGACAAGACTAGACAGACAAGACTAGACAGACAAGACTAGACAGACAAGACTAGACAGACAAGACTAGACAGACAAGACTAGACAGACAAGACTAGACAGACAAGACTAGACAGACAAGACTAGACAGACAAGACTAGACAGACAAGACTAGACAGACAAGACTAGACAGACAAGACTAGACAGACAAGACTAGACAGACAAGACTAGACAGACAAGACTAGACAGACAAGACTAGACAGACAAGACTGGACAGACAAGACTGGACAGACAAGACTGGACAGACAAGACTGGACAGACAAGACTGGACAGACAAGACTGGACAGACAAGACTGGACAGACAAGACTGGACAGACAAGACTGGACAGACAAGACTGGACAGACAAGACTGGACAGACAAGACTGGACAGACAAGACTGGACAGACAAGACTCGACAGACAAGACTTGACAGACAAGACTAGACAGACAAGACTAGACAGACAAGACTAGACAGACAAGACTAGACAGACAAGACTAGACAGACAAGACTAGACAGACAAGACTAGACAGACAAGACTAGACAGACAAGACTAGACAGACAAGACTAGACAGACAAGACTAGACAGACAAGACTAGACAGACAAGACTAGACAGACAAGACTAGACAGACAAGACTAGACAGACAAGACTAGACAGACAAGACTAGACAGACAAGACTAGACAGACAAGACTAGACAGACAAGACTAGACAGACAAGACTAGACAGACAAGACTAGACAGACAAGACTAGACAGACAAGACTAGACAGACAAGACTAGACAGACAAGACTAGACAGACAAGACTAGACAGACAAGACTAGACAGACAAGACTAGACAGACAAGACTAGACAGACAAGACTAGACAGACAAGACTAGACAGACAAGACTAGACAGACAAGACTAGACAGACAAGACTAGACAGACAAGACTAGACAGACAAGACTAGACAGACAAGACTAGACAGACAAGACTAGACAGACAAGACTAGACAGACAAGACTAGACAGACAAGACTAGACAGACAAGACTAGACAGACAAGACTAGACAGACAAGACTAGACAGACAAGACTAGACAGACAAGACTAGACAGACAAGACTAGACAGACAAGACTAGACAGACAAGACTAGACAGACAAGACTAGACAGACAAGACTAGACAGACAAGACTAGACAGACAAGACTAGACAGACAAGACTAGACAGACAAGACTAGACAGACAAGACTAGACAGACAAGACTAGACAGACAAGACTAGACAGACAAGACTAGACAGACAAGACTAGACAGACAAGACTAGACAGACAAGACTAGACAGACAAGACTAGACAGACAAGACTAGACAGACAAGACTAGACAGACAAGACTAGACAGACAAGACTAGACAGACAAGACTAGACAGACAAGACTAGACAGACAAGACTAGACAGACAAGACTAGACAGACAAGACTAGACAGACAAGACTAGACAGACAAGACTAGACAGACAAGACTAGACAGACAAGACTAGACAGACAAGACTAGACAGACAAGACTAGACAGACAAGACTAGACAGACAAGACTAGACAGACAAGACTAGACAGACAAGACTAGACAGACAAGACTAGACAGACAAGACTAGACAGACAAGACTAGACAGACAAGACTAGACAGACAAGACTAGACAGACAAGACTAGACAGACAAGACTAGACAGACAAGACTAGACAGACAAGACTAGACAGACAAGACTAGACAGACAAGACTAGACAGACAAGACTAGACAGACAAGACTAGACAGACAAGACTAGACAGACAAGACTAGACAGACAAGACTAGACAGACAAGACTAGACAGACAAGACTAGACAGACAAGACTAGACAGACAAGACTAGACAGACAAGACTAGACAGACAAGACTAGACAGACAAGACTAGACAGACAAGACTAGACAGACAAGACTAGACAGACAAGACTAGACAGACAAGACTAGACAGACAAGACTAGACAGACAAGACTAGACAGACAAGACTAGACAGACAAGACTAGACAGACAAGACTAGACAGACAAGACTAGACAGACAAGACTAGACAGACAAGACTAGACAGACAAGACTAGACAGACAAGACTAGACAGACAAGACTAGACAGACAAGACTAGACAGACAGACAAGACTAGACAGACAAGACTAGACAGACAAGGACTAGACAGACAAGACTAGACAGACAAGACTAGACAGACAAGACTAGACAGACAAGACTAGACAGACAAGACAGAACAAGACTAGACAGACAAGACTAGACAGACAAGACTAGACAGACAAGACTAGACAGACAAGACTAGACAGACAAGACTAGACAGACAAGACTAGACAGACAAGACTAGACAGACAAGACTAGACAGACAAGACTAGACAGACAAGACTAGACAGACAAGACTAGACAGACAAGACTAGACAGACAAGACTAGACAGACAGACTAGACAGACAAGACTAGACAGACAAGACTAGACAGACAAGACTAGACAGACAAGACTAGACAGACAAGGACTAGACAGACAAGACTAGACAGACAAGACTAGACAGACAAGACTAGACAGACAAGACTAGACAGACAAGACTAGACAGACAAGACTAGACAGACAAGACTAGACAGACAAGACTAGACAGACAAGACTAGACAGACAAGACTAGACAGACAAGACTAGACAGACAAGACTAGACAGACAAGACTAGACAGACAAGACTAGACAGACAAGACTAGACAGACAAGACTAGACAGACAAGACTAGACAGACAAGACTAGACAGACAAGACTAGACAGACAAGACTAGACAGACAAGACTAGACAGACAAGACTAGACAGACAAGACTAGACAGACAAGACTAGACAGACAAGACTAGACAGACAAGACTAGACAGACAAGACTAGACAGACAAGACTAGACAGACAAGACTAGACAGACAAGACTAGACAGACAAGACTAGACAGACAAGACTAGACAGACAAGACTAGACAGACAAGACTAGACAGACAAGACTAGACAGACAAGACTAGACAGACAAGACTAGACAGACAAGACTAGACAGACAAGACTAGACAGACAAGACTAGACAGACAAGACTAGACAGACAAGACTAGACAGACAAGACTAGACAGACAAGACTAGACAGACAAGACTAGACAGACAAGACTAGACAGACAAGACTAGACAGACAAGACTAGACAGACAAGACTAGACAGACAAGACTAGACAGACAAGACTAGACAGACAAGACTAGACAGACAAGACTAGACAGACAAGACTAGACAGACAAGACTAGACAGACAAGACTAGACAGACAAGACTAGACAGACAAGACTAGACAGACAAGACTAGACAGACAAGACTAGACAGACAAGACTAGACAGACAAGACTAGACAGACAAGACTAGACAGACAAGACTAGACAGACAAGACTAGACAGACAAGACTAGACAGACAAGACTAGACAGACAAGACTAGACAGACAAGACTAGACAGACAAGACTAGACAGACAAGACTAGACAGACAAGACTAGACAGACAAGACTAGACAGACAAGACTAGACAGACAAGACTAGACAGACAAGACTAGACAGACAAGACTAGACAGACAAGACTAGACAGACAAGACTAGACAGACAAGACTAGACAGACAAGACTAGACAGACAAGACTAGACAGACAAGACTAGACAGACAAGACTAGACAGACAAGACTAGACAGACAAGACTAGACAGACAAGACTAGACAGACAAGACTAGACAGACAAGACTAGACAGACAAGACTAGACAGACAAGACTAGACAGACAAGACTAGACAGACAAGACTAGACAGACAAGACTAGACAGACAAGACTAGACAGACAAGACTAGACAGACAAGACTAGACAGACAAGACTAGACAGACAAGACTAGACAGACAAGACTAGACAGACAAGACTAGACAGACAAGACTAGACAGACAAGACTAGACAGACAAGACTAGACAGACAAGACTAGACAGACAAGACTAGACAGACAAGACTAGACAGACAAGACTAGACAGACAAGACTAGACAGACAAGACTAGACAGACAAGACTAGACAGACAAGACTAGACAGACAAGACTAGACAGACAAGACTAGACAGACAAGACTAGACAGACAAGACTAGACAGACAAGACTAGACAGACAAGACTAGACAGACAAGACTAGACAGACAAGACTAGACAGACAAGACTAGACAGACAAGACTAGACAGACAAGACTAGACAGACAAGACTAGACAGACAAGACTAGACAGACAAGACTAGACAGACAAGACTAGACAGACAAGACTAGACAGACAAGACTAGACAGACAAGACTAGACAGACAAGACTAGACAGACAAGACTAGACAGACAAGACTAGACAGACAAGACTAGACAGACAAGACTAGACAGACAAGACTAGACAGACAAGACTAGACAGACAAGACTAGACAGACAAGACTAGACAGACAAGACTAGACAGACAAGACTAGACAGACAAGACTAGACAGACAAGACTAGACAGACAAGACTAGACAGACAAGACTAGACAGACAAGACTAGACAGACAAGACTAGACAGACAAGACTAGACAGACAAGACTAGACAGACAAGACTAGACAGACAAGACTAGACAGACAAGACTAGACAGACAAGACTAGACAGACAAGACTAGACAGACAAGACTAGACAGACAAGACTAGACAGACAAGACTAGACAGACAAGACTAGACAGACAAGACTAGACAGACAAGACCTAGACAGACAAGACTAGACAGACAAGACTAGACAGACAAGACTAGACAGACAAGACTAGACAGACAAGACTAGACAGACAAGACTAGACAGACAAGACTAGACAGACAAGACTAGACAGACAAGACTAGACAGACAAGACTAGACAGACAAGACTAGACAGACAAGACTAGACAGACAAGACTAGACAGACAAGACTAGACAGACAAGACTAGACAGACAAGACTAGACAGACAAGACTAGACAGACAAGACTAGACAGACAAGACTAGACAGACAAGACTAGACAGACAAGACTAGACAGACAAGACTAGACAGACAAGACTAGACAGACAAGACTAGACAGACAAGACTAGACAGACAAGACTAGACAGACAAGACTAGACAGACAAGACTAGACAGACAAGACTAGACAGACAAGACTAGACAGACAAGACTAGACAGACAAGACTAGACAGACAAGACTAGACAGACAAGACTAGACAGACAAGACTAGACAGACAAGACTAGACAGACAAGACTAGACAGACAAGACTAGACAGACAAGACTAGACAGACAAGACTAGACAGACAAGACTAGACAGACAAGACTAGACAGACAAGACTAGACAGACAAGACTAGACAGACAAGACTAGACAGACAAGACTAGACAGACAAGACTAGACAGACAAGACTAGACAGACAAGACTAGACAGACAAGACTAGACAGACAAGACTAGACAGACAAGACTAGACAGACAAGACTAGACAGACAAGACTAGACAGACAAGACTAGACAGACAAGACTAGACAGACAAGACTAGACAGACAAGACTAGACAGACAAGACTAGACAGACAAGACTAGACAGACAAGACTAGACAGACAAGACTAGACAGACAAGACTAGACAGACAAGACTAGACAGACAAGACTAGACAGACAAGACTAGACAGACAAGACTAGACAGACAAGACTAGACAGACAAGACTAGACAGACAAGACTAGACAGACAAGACTAGACAGACAAGACTAGACAGACAAGACTAGACAGACAAGACTAGACAGACAAGACTAGACAGACAAGACTAGACAGACAAGACTAGACAGACAAGACTAGACAGACAAGACTAGACAGACAAGACTAGACAGACAAGACTAGACAGACAAGACTAGACAGACAAGACTAGACAGACAAGACTAGACAGACAAGACTAGACAGACAAGACTAGACAGACAAGACTAGACAGACAAGACTAGACAGACAAGACTAGACAGACAAGACTAGACAGACAAGACTAGACAGACAAGACTAGACAGACAAGACTAGACAGACAAGACTAGACAGACAAGACTAGACAGACAAGACTAGACAGACAAGACTAGACAGACAAGACTAGACAGACAAGACTAGACAGACAAGACTAGACAGACAGACAAGACTAGACAGACAAGACTAGACAGACAAGACTAGACAGACAAGACTAGACAGACAAGACTAGACAGACAAGACTAGACAGACAAGACTAGACAGACAAGACTAGACAGACAAGACTAGACAGACAAGACTAGACAGACAAGACTAGACAGACAAGACTAGACAGACAAGACTAGACAGACAAGACTAGACAGACAAGACTAGACAGACAAGACTAGACAGACAAGACTAGACAGACAAGACTAGACAGACAAGACTAGACAGACAAGACTAGACAGACAAGACTAGACAGACAAGACTAGACAGACAAGACTAGACAGACAAGACTAGACAGACAAGACTAGACAGACAAGACTAGACAGACAGACAAGACTAGACAGACAAGACTAGACAGACAAGACTAGACAGACAAGACTAGACAGACAAGACTAGACAGACAAGACTAGACAGACAAGACTAGACAGACAAGACTAGACAGACAAGACTAGACAGACAAGACTAGACAGACAAGACTAGACAGACAAGACTAGACAGACAAGACAGACTAGACAGACAAGACTAGACAGACAAGACTAGACAGACAAGACTAGACAGACAAGACTAGACAGACAAGACTAGACAGACAAGACTAGACAGACAAGACTAGACAGACAAGACTAGACAGACAAGACTAGACAGACAAGACTAGACAGACAAGACTAGACAGACAAGACTAGACAGACAAGACTAGACAGACAAGACTAGACAGACAAGACTAGACAGACAAGACTAGACAGACAAGACTAGACAGACAAGACTAGACAGACAAGACTAGACAGACAAGACTAGACAGACAAGACTAGACAGACAAGACTAGACAGACAAGACTAGACAGACAAGACTAGACAGACAAGACTAGACAGACAAGACTAGACAGACAAGACTAGACAGACAAGACTAGACAGACAAGACTAGACAGACAAGACTAGACAGACAAGACTAGACAGACAAGACTAGACAGACAAGACTAGACAGACAAGACTAGACAGACAAGACTAGACAGACAAGACTAGACAGACAAGACTAGACAGACAAGACTAGACAGACAAGACTAGACAGACAAGACTAGACAGACAAGACTAGACAGACAAGACTAGACAGACAAGACTAGACAGACAAGACTAGACAGACAAGACTAGACAGACAAGACTAGACAGACAAGACTAGACAGACAAGACTAGACAGACAAGACTAGACAGACAAGACTAGACAGACAAGACTAGACAGACAAGACTAGACAGACAAGACTAGACAGACAAGACTAGACAGACAAGACTAGACAGACAAGACTAGACAGACAAGACTAGACAGACAAGACTAGACAGACAAGACTAGACAGACAAGACTAGACAGACAAGACTAGACAGACAAGACTAGACAGACAAGACTAGACAGACAAGACTAGACAGACAGACAAGACTAGACAGACAAGACTAGACAGACAAGACTAGACAGACAAGACTAGACAGACAAGACTAGACAGACAAGACTAGACAGACAAGACTAGACAGACAAGACTAGACAGACAAGACTAGACAGACAAGACTAGACAGACAAGACTAGACAGACAAGACTAGACAGACAAGACTAGACAGACAAGACTAGACAGACAAGACTAGACAGACAAGACTAGACAGACAAGACTAGACAGACAAGACTAGACAGACAAGACTAGACAGACAAGACTAGACAGACAAGACTAGACAGACAAGACTAGACAGACAAGACTAGACAGACAAGACTAGACAGACAAGACTAGACAGACAAGACTAGACAGACAAGACTAGACAGACAAGACTAGACAGACAAGACTAGACAGACAAGACTAGACAGACAAGACTAGACAGACAAGACTAGACAGACAAGACTAGACAGACAAGACTAGACAGACAAGACTAGACAGACAAGACTAGACAGACAAGACTAGACAGACAAGACTAGACAGACAAGACTAGACAGACAAGACTAGACAGACAAGACTAGACAGACAAGACTAGACAGACAAGACTAGACAGACAAGACTAGACAGACAAGACTAGACAGACAAGACTAGACAGACAAGACTAGACAGACAAGACTAGACAGACAAGACTAGACAGACAAGACTAGACAGACAAGACTAGACAGACAAGACTAGACAGACAAGACTAGACAGACAAGACTAGACAGACAAGACTAGACAGACAAGACTAGACAGACAAGACTAGACAGACAAGACTAGACAGACAAGACTAGACAGACAAGACTAGACAGACAAGACTAGACAGACAAGACTAGACAGACAAGACTAGACAGACAAGACTAGACAGACAAGACTAGACAGACAAGACTAGACAGACAAGACTAGACAGACAAGACTAGACAGACAAGACTAGACAGACAAGACTAGACAGACAAGACTAGACAGACAAGACTAGACAGACAAGACTAGACAGACAAGACTAGACAGACAAGACTAGACAGACAAGACTAGACAGACAAGACTAGACAGACAAGACTAGACAGACAAGACTAGACAGACAAGACTAGACAGACAAGACTAGACAGACAAGACTAGACAGACAAGACTAGACAGACAAGACTAGACAGACAAGACTAGACAGACAAGACTAGACAGACAAGACTAGACAGACAAGACTAGACAGACAAGACTAGACAGACAAGACTAGACAGACAAGACTAGACAGACAAGACTAGACAGACAAGACTAGACAGACAAGACTAGACAGACAAGACTAGACAGACAAGACTAGACAGACAAGACTAGACAGACAAGACTAGACAGACAAGACTAGACAGACAAGACTAGACAGACAAGACTAGACAGACAAGACTAGACAGACAAGACTAGACAGACAAGACTAGACAGACAAGACTAGACAGACAAGACTAGACAGACAAGACTAGACAGACAAGACTAGACAGACAAGACTAGACAGACAAGACTAGACAGACAAGACTAGACAGACAAGACTAGACAGACAAGACTAGACAGACAAGACTAGACAGACAAGACTAGACAGACAAGACTAGACAGACAAGACTAGACAGACAAGACTAGACAGACAAGACTAGACAGACAAGACTAGACAGACAAGACTAGACAGACAAGACTAGACAGACAAGACTAGACAGACAAGACTAGACAGACAAGACTAGACAGACAAGACTAGACAGACAAGACTAGACAGACAAGACTAGACAGACAAGACTAGACAGACAAGACTAGACAGACAAGACTAGACAGACAAGACTAGACAGACAAGACTAGACAGACAAGACTAGACAGACAAGACTAGACAGACAAGACTAGACAGACAAGACTAGACAGACAAGACTAGACAGACAAGACTAGACAGACAAGACTAGACAGACAAGACTAGACAGACAAGACTAGACAGACAAGACTAGACAGACAAGACTAGACAGACAAGACTAGACAGACAAGACTAGACAGACAAGACTAGACAGACAAGACTAGACAGACAAGACTAGACAGACAAGACTAGACAGACAAGACTAGACAGACAAGACTAGACAGACAAGACTAGACAGACAAGACTAGACAGACAAGACTAGACAGACAAGACTAGACAGACAAGACTAGACAGACAAGACTAGACAGACAAGACTAGACAGACAAGACTAGACAGACAAGACTAGACAGACAAGACTAGACAGACAAGACTAGACAGACAAGACTAGACAGACAAGACTAGACAGACAAGACTAGACAGACAAGACTAGACAGACAAGACTAGACAGACAAGACTAGACAGACAAGACTAGACAGACAAGACTAGACAGACAAGACTAGACAGACAAGACTAGACAGACAAGACTAGACAGACAAGACTAGACAGACAAGACTAGACAGACAAGACTAGACAGACAAGACTAGACAGACAAGACTAGACAGACAAGACTAGACAGACAAGACTAGACAGACAAGACTAGACAGACAAGACTAGACAGACAAGACTAGACAGACAAGACTAGACAGACAAGACTAGACAGACAAGACTAGACAGACAAGACTAGACAGACAAGACTAGACAGACAAGACTAGACAGACAAGACTAGACAGACAAGACTAGACAGACAAGACTAGACAGACAAGACTAGACAGACAAGACTAGACAGACAAGACTAGACAGACAAGACTAGACAGACAAGACTAGACAGACAAGACTAGACAGACAAGACTAGACAGACAAGACTAGACAGACAAGACTAGACAGACAAGACTAGACAGACAAGACTAGACAGACAAGACTAGACAGACAAGACTAGACAGACAAGACTAGACAGACAAGACTAGACAGACAAGACTAGACAGACAAGACTAGACAGACAAGACTAGACAGACAAGACTAGACAGACAAGACTAGACAGACAAGACTAGACAGACAAGACTAGACAGACAAGACTAGACAGACAAGACTAGACAGACAAGACTAGACAGACAAGACTAGACAGACAAGACTAGACAGACAAGACTAGACAGACAAGACTAGACAGACAAGACTAGACAGACAAGACTAGACAGACAAGACTAGACAGACAAGACTAGACAGACAAGACTAGACAGACAAGACTAGACAGACAAGACTAGACAGACAAGACTAGACAGACAAGACTAGACAGACAAGACTAGACAGACAAGACTAGACAGACAAGACTAGACAGACAAGACTAGACAGACAAGACTAGACAGACAAGACTAGACAGACAAGACTAGACAGACAAGACTAGACACAATTTATGCATTTTGTGGGAAAATTAAAGCAAATAGATTTACATTGTGTGAGCTTTCAATATTTTGCACAATTGGAACTTTCTTTTTCAAATAGTAAAGACAAAATATATAAACTAAATGAGAGTCTTTCTAATAAAAATTTGAGATAAAACAAAACAAAAACCAGTGAATCAAAACATTTAGGGGAACAATTTGGGGTAGTAAAAACTATTAGATTAGACTTACCTAAAAAAATATTTGATTCTTATAAAGTCTATCAAAAATCACTTTTAAAAGAATTGTAAGATAAGATAAGGTTCCTAAGATATTCAAATATCTATTTTTTTAGTTACCTGTATTTAAAATGAGATATTAAATATATTGTGTGTCATTCACTAGCTCACTCACTGTACACTAACCCAAGACGCAAAGAGCACGAGAACAGTGACCGAGACCGCGTCAGTTTGCGACTGTCTATTTCTTGTACACGCTCTCTCTAATCATTCTCCAGCTTTACTAACAGAACCTCGCTCGGCTTCGATCGGCACAAATGTACAATTTAGTAACATTAAAGTGGAAAGAAAAAACTTTTGTCAATACATAAATGAGATTGTAGATTGTAATGTAAAACGGAAGGGGTTTATACCCCTTCCACAGAGCTGTTGCTCTTTTAGTATTCATATTTCAACATTCTGATATACAGAATGTGGAAATTTTAATGAATGTGTCCACTACAGTGGACCAATGGTACAAACAATTTTTGCTATTTTTTTTTTTGGTTGATAATTTTGAGTTATAAAATATTTTGGAATTAAAGTTTTCATTTGTAAGATGTAATATTTGATTAATTTATCTAAAAATGAAGTAATTCTTATTTTAATAAAAAAAAATACTTAATCTTTTATAATATTAATCTTTTTAAAACACTTTTCGTTTTTGCAAGTATAACAATTGGGAACCAAAAAATGGATAACCAAATTAACCAAAAAAAATACAATTGGAAAACAAAATGAATACATACTTTGAACATTTTGTTATAATAAAACATTTTTTTAAATAAATGATTTAAATCTATTGTTTTAATAAAATTTGTCTTAAATACAACAAACATATTGATCGATAAAATATTACCAAATTGTGCGGTAATCTTATCAATTAAAACTCCTGTTTTATTTTTATTGTTCATTGTAAATTTATAGATTAATTTATATTTAAAAAAAAATTATTGCTTCATTTTTAAGGAAGAATTTAAGTTTTTGTAACTTTTTGTCTATTCCTAACAAATAAATTATATATTTATATATATATATATATATATATTTAATACAACAAATTTACTAAAATTTTAAAAGGATTAACAAATTTTTGTTATTTTTCTGTGGGCTATAAATAGATTTTACCTGTGTTATGAGGATGGGTTTTTATTGATATATGTAATAAGAAACTGCTACTGATACAACTTTTATTCAGTGGCGGCTCGTGGATTATGTTTGTGGGACGGCTGGAAAAAATTATAATAAAAAATTCAACACTACGAGTTGAAAAACCCGCATTTTCATTGACACATACAGAAACATATTGAAATTTTTAATTCAGTGACAACCTGTTAACCAATTATGCTTCATATAAATGTTGAAACTAAATTTTCGGTCATAATTATTTGAACGACTTTGTGACACTGGACAAATATTTAAATCTGGAGTTAACCGTCCTAATGATTTAATTTCAATTTTTTCTTGAAATTCCAGTCCTGCAAAGTTTTTGCTTCGTTCATTTCAATAAAAATTTAATTCAAATTAAATTCAATAATTACATTAAAAAATAACTATCTCACTTTCTGTGTATAGCTAAGAACTACTTATTTAATAATACTTTGTTTTAAATTGTCCAGTTTTCTCGAGTTCTTAGAAACAAACTCATAAAATGCCTAAAATACAGAGTGCGGACTGCATTGTTTGCAGCCACGATATACATATTACAAAAACGTATATCGCGGGTGGGGGTAACCAACCAGCTCAATACACTAACTACGCGGCGAGACTCGGTCTGCACTGACTGCAGCCCGAGATATGAATATACAACCGCACTAAATTACACAATACACACATGCAGAGCGCCTATCGAGGTATTTATTACCTACAATTAAAAAAATGAATATACTATGTTTTTGAAAAATATGTTTTTGTAAGATAATTGTATAATAATGGAATAGTTTATAACAATAAGAAAAAATGTTTTCATTTTAGCGGGAGGGCTGCAGTGCTGCACTTATGGGCGAGCCGCCACTGCTTTTATTTCTTTTGAGTTTTTTAAATTTATATAGACTGACAATACTGCAAAGGCAAAATACTAGACAAACAAGATTTTGTAAGCAAAACTAGATAAATAAGACTAGATGGACAACATTTGTAAAAAAGAAACTATAGAAAGAGGATGTGGCAAGTGGTTATGCAAGGTTATAGTGACAGGATTGGATAGAAAAAGCTAAACTATACTTGAACTTCTCGAATAACTAAACAACAATTTTTGGGTTTTTTGTAATATTTAGGAAATTTTGAAATCTGAATTGTAGAAATTGAGTTTGTTGTATAAACAAGTAGTTTTTTGACAAAATTTAAATTCAATTTTGGGATATATATATATATATATATATATATATATATATATATATATATATATATATATATATATATATATATAAAGAAAAATTTCAAATTTCAAGAAACCGTTAAAAATTTCATGGATTAAAGTTAGTTCGTTTTCTCGATTTTTCTGTTGATTCCTGGAACACAGAAATTTACCCTAAAGTTTCCGCCAAAAAACTATTTAAGTAAATCTATGTTTACCTTTCCAACTTAAATATTTAAAACAAACATTGCCAAATGAAACCCACAACTTACTTGTAAATCCAACACTCATCATTATCACTATTTCATTGTCACTTTTCAAATATTACATAAATTACTCCAAACCCGAAAAAAATAAACACATAAAAACTCTATTCTAACACTGACCGACAACTAAGAAAAAAACGTTTTTATTTAGAAAACCTTTCCTGAAATTTTATTTTTAAGTAGAAAAATTAGAATCTTCAAATATTTATAATCCTTCTCAAGATAACACTCAACAATTTATTTCCACTGAAAATACATTTTGCAGAAAATTCTGTTTATTTTATAAGCAACACTTTTTATAAGAATTCTCTTTTAAATTTTTCCTTTCTTTCTCCCCCTCATAAAAATGTTATTGAATAATCAAAAACTAAAAACACTTATTATTTTAAATGCGAAATACAAGAGGTTCAAATATTGAAAAATCACTTTGTTGAAAGTAAATAATAAAGTTAAAAAAAATAAAATTATAAATTTTCCTTCAAAGGTTCTTTAATTTATGTTTTATAAACAATGTAAGTTTTAATGCGGAAACTCTCAAAGTTTTCTGGATCTTGTATTAGTTTAATGTGTAGTTTTGGTATTAAAGCTTATTAAATATTGATAATTAAAGCTCTTCAAGCTCGAAACTTAATGGCGGGATAGACGTATGGGAAACATGTAACAAAGTTTTAGTTAAGGTGCAACAAATTTGAGTGAGAATTATTTTATAAGCTGCTATATACAACATTTCATTACGTTCAAAGCAGCATTCAAGTCATGATTTTTATGGTCACCATTTCGCCAATTTGTAAATAAAGCAAAATTATTACCCTTTCTAATAGCCGGATAGCCGGATATGTATATGGAATTTGCCCCCTCGGAGTTTTCTCTTCGTACTTTGGGGAACCTTTTAGTACCAAATAAAAATAATTCTAACAAAATTTGAGCTCATTATCTCAATCCGTTATCGAGATTTAAAAAAAAAACTACTTTTTACATTTTATTTTTTTCCCATAGTAAAATTAAAATCTAATAATCGCCGATATTTTTCCCAATACTTACGAGTAAAAGGCATGATAAAAAAATCTTGTTATTATTCCCAGATCGTTAGCCAATTTTTAAGAAAAGAAATAAAACTACATCATTTTTTTGACCGTATTTTTGAAAAGTGTCATCCGCTAAATCTTGTCAGAAAATGTCTTCGGTACTCCTTTATACAACTAGGTTTTATTCTAGGTACTTTATTCTAGGCTAGGATTGCTCAAGACGATTTTCATAATTTCGGCATCATTCATATTAGCCGTGTAAGGCACAAGCATATCTATAACCAAACCATTTGTAGTGCATATTGTAAATGATTTTATGAAGTTGATTGAGTAGAGAGAGAAGATTGAAGTTGATGAAGTATGATTTTCTCTGGTATTCATTATTTGTACTTTTTGATGGAAAATATATGTTCCATCACAAATAAATATCAGTTGGTCATTTTTTAGTTCACATAATTTTCTAGCTATGTTAGTATTAGAAAGTAAGGTTTCTCTATTGACAGCGTCAATTCTAAAATTCAATGGCAAAACGTCGTTTTCAAATAAATTAATCACAGTAGTCAGATACCATTTGTTGACGGGCCAAACCAAAAATGGAAGATAATGTAGCGTTCGAATTCCCAGTTTTTATTAATGAGCTTTAATTAATGAGCTTGAGTGACATTACGATTTTTTCAAATGTATTTTTGCATGATTTGGTTTTAATGTTTTAGGATTTCTTTTAGTTATTTAGGGTAGTGTAAAATGTATTAATGCACATAAAATGTATAAAATATTTTTTTTATGTATTTTTTTTAGCAATTAGAAAAAAAAGATTAGCGAATAGCAAAATCGTTTTTAATTTTTTTCTTATTGTTCCACCACATCAAAAAAAATTAAAAAATTCAAAAGTATAAAAGAGCACTGAAGACATTTTCTGACAAAATTTGGCGGATGACACTTTTCAAAAATCCGGTCAAAAAAATTATTTGTTTAATTTCTTTTCTTAAAAATCGGCATTCGATCTTAGAAGTATTGGGAAAAAAATCGGCGTTTATTAAAATTCAATTTTACTATGGAAAAAAAATAATTCCAAAAACCAGTTTTTTTCTTTAATATCTCGATAACGGCTCGAGGTAAAGAGCTCAAATTTTGACTGAATTATTTTTATTTGGTACCAAAACGATCCCCAAATTGCGAAGAGAAAACTCCGCGGGGACATATAATGAGACTATACCCTTTTATTTATTAAAGACGAAATATAGCTTGAATATTTAAATATATTCAACCTGTTCCTAGCTTTATAATATTAAATTAACAATAAAAAAGCAGGATATTGAATTATACAATAGACAATTGAATGTTACTGCTAGTGCCAGTCAGTGGTGTGCTGGGAAAATGTTAACCATGGGCTCGCTGCCGAAGACCGCCACTGGGTCGGGGGGTGGGGAGCGAATTTTTAAACCCTTGAACCCTCCAAACGCTTTAGACTTAAGAATATCATCGATATTAGCTTCATAGCAACCAGCAGAATTCTTCAAATAATTAATAGCGATAATAGACCGAACAATTAAAGAATTTGCTTAAACAATAAAGTCTTTGTATGGCTTCTGAAAGGTAAGCGAATTCCTGTAAGACATCGATCATTAAAGCTAACTCCTTAAGAAACTCCAAATTGATTTAATAATCGAGAATTTTTGTCATTAGATTCAGAATGTTTGCATCAAGCGGGATAATTTTTCCAAACCGCCAAGTGCATACGCTACAAGCTGCCCATCTAGGACCAAACACGCGACCGATTTTGATAATTTGCACGTCTATTTCTAAAGCACATGTTTTTAAATCTTGCTAATATTTTGGAGATTGGTATAAAAAGTATAGATCTTATCAAGAAATATTTCAAAATGATTCATTGGCACTATATTTTTATTGCATCTGATAATGCTAATTACAGCTGGTGGGCTAAGCAATGCCAAATTATAATATTTAGAAATTGTTGAACAAGCTTTGTTGAAACTCCAGTTTTCCTACCCAATATTACACTAGCCTCATCAAAGCATCATGCAATAGGATTTTCTTTCAAATATTTGTCAGAAATACCGTGCTTATTTAAAGTTTTAATCAAAACTGTTAGTATATATTTAGCAGTTGCATTTTCTAGTTCAATGAGATCAAGAAATATCAAACGAGGTTCGGAAAGTTCAATACGTAGATACTAAACTAAAACACTTGTTTTTGCTGTTTTGATGTTGATGATTCGTCAATTATGATGCAAATTTTAGCATTTTTTTTTATTATTTTTGCAAATATTTCCTTACTTATTTCTAATGCTATGTGAACATTGTTTTTAAGATCATTTCTTTCTATTTAGATTAAGTGAATGGCCATCTATTTAAGTGAATAGCTTATCTATTCACTTAATCTAAACAGAAATGATTTTAAAAACAATGTTATTTATCTGGTTTTCGTTTAATGACACGAAAGTGTAGTGGACCTAGTAATAACATACAAATTTCTGCTGTATAATTCAATATCCTGCGTGGTATTACCAAGGGAAGTAGTTGTTTCAACATTGGATTTTTGTTTGGTAGTCTTTATAAGACTTAATATTATAGAGCTACGAACAGAATATATTGAATATATTTATAAATTCAGGCTGCATTTCATCTTCAAGTTCTATTATGTTTATTGTTAGTTTATGAGAAAATATAAACACAAAATATAAATTCTTAAATAAAAACGATAACAAGCTTGGTTTATGTTTTTATTATCAATTGGGATAGTGGAAACTGTGAAAATATAATTTTTAAAAAACTAATAGTATCGCAAATTTATAAAAAAATTAACGATGGGCTCGCTAATTTATACCAAATTTAACAATGAGCCCGCTCCAGCACACCACTGGTCCCAGTACATTTTCATGTCACTAACAGCACTAGACAAATAACGTTGTTTTTAAGATCATTTCTTTCTATTTAATCATCTGCAAACGCGTTTCTAGATGTATCTGTCATCAGTGCGGCTTTGCTTTTTTTAATTATAAATTGGAATACACTTACATTAGCTTGAACACCTGTAAGTGTATTCCAATGTGTATTTCAGAAAAGCAAAGCTGCACTGATGAGAGATAAATCTCGAAACGCGTCTGCAGATGGCTATTCACTTAATTTAAATAGAAAGAAATCATCTTAAAAACAATGTTATATGTCTAGTGCTGTTAGTGACATGAAAATGTACTGGGACTAGTAATAACATGCAAGTGTCTGTTGTATAATTCAATATCCTGTGTGATATAAGCCAGGAGGTACTTGTTTCGGCATGAGATTTGTTGATAGTCTTAATAAGACTTAAGCTATATTTCGTCTTTAATAAGTTTGTATGGAAAAAATGAAACAAATTTAAAATGGTAATAAGTAAAGCAATAGAAGGAGAGTTTTTAATCAGAATGGTAAATATATGTTTTTGAAATAGTTTCAGAATTTGTAAAATTTGTGCTGCAATTTTATGCTCCGGCGTATTTTAATAGTTTCTTGACTTTTAAGACGCTTTAAGGTTCGCAATGAAACATGTTTAGCGAAAACGAAATAAACGAACACAGAAATTTAAATTTACCTCAAAAAAATGTATAAAAATTTAAGGAGAATTTATGTATTCGTAAAATAATGCAAGGTCTCCTTCGTTGTGTATTTTATATTTTGATGCAAAATCGATTGGAGTATAGGCGGAGGAATTTATTCACTTAAAAAAACTTAAAAAAAAAAAGTTTAAAACGAGTTTACAGTCAGGGGATTTTTTTGTTTCATTTTGAAAGGAATTAAAAGTCGGAACGTGTAAAAGGTTTTGATTTATACGAAGGTTAAGAGATGCGTTAGATCACTATTACAATATGTACAAATAAAGAAGGCGCGTTTCTGTTTATGGATTCAGATCATATTCACGATTGATGTGGTTAATCCGCGCTCTTTAAATAAACTGAATCATTTTGTTTAAATTTGCAATTCTGGAAATTTTTCAATTAAAAACAATTTCGTTTCGCTGCGAATTGGGAACGGCAAAGTAAAAAAAAAACCAAACAAAGCTGAAGAAGACATGTGTTATTGAATCGGTTGCAGATGGTAATTTTTTTTCCGGAGAAGAATTTTAGGCATTGCACCACTTTTTAACTGTAGATGAAAATTTCACAATTTATTGACTTGTGAATAACTTTAACTGGGATTTATTGCGTCTCTTCATTCTTCAAAGTAACACTCCAAAAATACTTTTTCAATATCATTAATTATACGCAGCTTTTCAAAACGAAGAAAAAACAATATTTTTATAAAAATAAATAAATTATAAACTACCGTTTTCATATTTTGTAACGCTCTGGAGAAAGTGAAACACATATATTTAATCGTATTCAATTGTTTCATTTTATAAGTAAGGAAAGCAACTTTTCTAAATCCTATTTTGATTTTAATTGCTTATTGCTTAATTTTTTATTTCTATTTTACATAATTTTATTTATTCCAAATGTATTCATAGTTCCGTTATATTCCTCGCCAAACCTAGATTCCAACAGCTTCGACATCATGGACATAAATCTGCAGTTTTCACAATGCAGTGTCAGTCGTCAGGAGGCAATGTATTTGGAGATGATACTTCTGGTGGTTCCATTTTCAGGTTTTCTTGTGGACCATCACAGTTAAGCAGTGAGTCGAAATATCTGGCAAGGATGTCACAGTTTTGCTTATCGGTCATTCTTAACCTCCATTCTTCATCCTCGAAGCACATTCCTGGTGCCTGATATCCCCTTAAGCGCGATTTGAACGTCCGATAATGCAGTTTTCACCAAGATTTCGATAAGCGACCCCATCGCTTATCGAAATCTTGGTGTCGCTAGATGTAAAATATTTAAATACATTTGTGACAGTTTGAAAATGGCGCAAAAATCGCGGAAAAAGATATATATTGTAAAGTTGACGATTTTTTTAAAAACTGAAGGGTTAGAATGAAAAAATTGCTGTGGAGTATGCACGGATGTTACAAAAGCGATGACAGGTCAAAATATCGGTTATAAATCATTTAGGAGCCATATTCTTAACAGCCGCTTATTTTCAAATCTCTGTAAGGATACGGATTCCCACTATACAAATTTATTATTACATGCAGAAGTAAGATATCAAGAGGTCAAGTTTAAGAAGAATATTGTGTACTTACGTATTAACGCCATCATCGCTACATTTCTAAATGCCGCCAATCTACACCTAAAATTTTTATAATAAATTAATAAAATAAAACATTTTATTTAAAATTAAAATATTTTTGAATCTCAAAATATTTTATTTTTTAACCCCGGTTAGATTAGGTTGCCCGCCGCCAAGCGGACAGATAAATCAAGACAACATACGAAAAAACGAAATATTATTATTGGAACAAAAATGTGACCTTGCTACTTTTTTTCAAAATGACCTATGGCTATCCAAGCTGTGTTATCTATTAGCTATGAGACTGTGTTAGCTATTATTGAGAAATTAAATGATCTCAACGTGTCTCTTCAAGGAAAAATTCTAATATATTTACTTCGAATGATAAAATTTAAAGTTTTATTAAAAAGATCAACATTTGAAAAAAGAATTCGTTTCCAGTAGACAATTTTAAATCCGAGAAAAATCGGAAAAATTTCTCAAAAATATCTGATAGATAACACAGGCTTGGATAGCCATAGGTCATTTTGAAAAAAAGTAGCAAGATCACATTCGATTTCGTTCGATTTCGATTCACGTTCGATTTCGTCTTTTAAAAACAATAATCCTCTTAAAATTTGACCTCTTGATATCCATCTTACTTCTGCATGTATTTATCTTTATTTTATAACTTTTGTGTTGCGAAAAAATCACAATCATAAATGGGGTCGTGAATGAAAAAAGTTTAAGAAGTATATAGAAGGTTTTTTATATGGTATACACACATAAAAAATCTCTCCCAAGCAATTAATAATTTTGGTTGCCTTCATTTGTTCTTCAATATATTTCATTACATTGTTTTCATTTTCAACCAAATTTTTCTAACAAATTCACGTCAAATTCAAAACGAATCAGCAAATCATACGAAGAGATAGTTTGTAAAATATTTACATTTATATTGCAAACAAAATTATATTGTAAAACGCTTTTTATAAAATTTCTAATAAACGATAGCTTTTAAACAAAAAGTGATATTATTACAGTAATTTTTAAAAATGCAATAATAATTGTATGATCAAGTATTATAGCTACAAAATCAATTAAATATGTTTTATAATCAACAAAAATCATGATTTTTTGAGCTATTTAAATGCAATTTGCGCTATAAAATGTGAGTTTATAAGATTTTCTTGCAATGAGCAAAAAATTGTTGACAAAATTTCTCTGCATTTTGTTATTCGTAAAAAAAACAATTTTATTCGTCAAAATAGAAACCATTGGCTTGAATTCATTTTTGCTAACGCGTTTTAATACTCAATTTTATTTTGTTTAATTTGGATTATGCACGTCAAACATTGAAAATTTGAGAAAAATGTAACAGTGAATTAATGTTTTCACGATAATTTTACTGCACTTCACTATTTAAACTTACGAAATATATAAAATCCAGTAAAATGAAACATTTTTGTTAATCTATACCAAATATTTAAAAAATCTATTTGTACAAACTTATAAAAGACGAAATATAGCTTGAATATATAAAAACTTATGGACATGGTAAAAATTAGCTACCGTTCTCCTGTAGATGGCTCTGGCAAAGTCACCACAGTAAAATCTGTTCAAAGAAATCAGTTGTAAAGTTTAAATTCGGAACAAAGCCTGAATATATAAATATATTCAACTTTTTGGGAGCTCTATAATATTGTTTAGTATTTTTAGGACAACCAAAACAAATCTCATGTGAAATTTGTCAGTTATTTACTAGCTTTCAGTCCACCTTCGTGGCACTCAACAAAAACCAGAAAAAAAAAATTTTTTTATTCGTTACGGCCAACTATGGACCACGTTTGACAGTTTTTACATTTTCTTTTTGTCCTCACTCTCCGCCAATATCTCTTCATCCGCTCTCCCACTTCCTTCTTCTGTTAATCCGTGTAAGATCTTCCTTTTCTCACTGACAATTCCCCTGTCTCCTGGGAACCTATAAACTCCATAATTAGTCGCCTAAATCTGTCTCTGTCCATTATGTCTTCTTTTTTCACCCCCATCCGATCCAAGTTCAATCTCACTTCTCGAAACCATTTCGGTTCCGTCTTCCTCTTCATGAAGAATTCAAAAATCCTCTTCGTCAGTCTGGTACTGTTCATCCTCATCAAGTGCTTATAAAACTGTTTTCTCCTTTTTCTGATTTGGGCTACAATTCCTTCTGTCTTCAGGTATAGTTCTTTGTTAGGTTTTAGTCTCCTCTCTCCATCCTTGATATTTGGGCCTCGGATTTTTCGGAGCATTTTCCTTTCTCTTTTTCGGATGTCTTCGAGGCTACCCTTCCCAATCATGTCTAGTATTTCTGCTGCATACAGACATTCAGGTCTGACAACAGTATCTAGGTGTCGGAATTTAGCCCCAAAGGATAGACCCTTTTTGTTATATGTATCCTTCGTAAGTTGATAAGCCATTTCCATTCTTCTTTCCCGCTCTTTGATGGCATTCTTATCCGACCCATTGTCCTGTAATATTTCTCCCAGGTACTTAAAACATTTAACTCGCTTTGTCTTAGCTTCTCTCAACTCCAAGTGGAGAGGAGCGTGTTTGATGTTGGTCATGAACATAGTCTTCTCAAAAGAAATTTGAAGCACAGTCTTCATGGCTATCATCTGGAGTTTTTCTTCTTTTTATCGCTGTTTCAACACCGGTAGTGAGTATTACAACATCGTCGGCGAATGCCAAACAATCAGTTCTTATACTTTCTTTACTTCTCCCTAATCTGAAAACCTCTTTATCCGAAATTCCTAATTACTATTCCTAACTATTGGTGATAGCCCGGCGCCTTGTCGTACGACAGTTTTTATTTCGAAAGGCTCTACAACTCCCCCCGGAACTTTATTTTGGAGAAGTATTGCTAATCGCCTGTTGAATTAGATTTCTCGACTTGTTGTCCACACCAAATTCCTCGAGAATTGCCAATAAAGTTTCTTGGTCAATGGAGTCATAGGCCTTCCGGAAGTCCACAAAGACGGCGACATATTTATTCTGTCCAAACATCTTGTACTTTAGGATATTCCGCAGGTTGCAGATTTGATCCGCGCAAGATCTCCCTTTCCTAAAGCCTACCTGGTATTCACCCAATTCAGAATCCAATAACCCTTCGATTCTTGTTAGTAACGCTTTCGAGAAAATCTTGTAAGGAACTGAAACAAGAGAGATGCATCTATAATTATTAACGTCCATCTTGTAACCCTTCTATGAAGGGGATGAATCAAAGCCATTTGCCAGTCAGCAGGGATCCTCTCAGTTATCCATGTGTTCTCAAGTAACCGAGTGAAAGATTTTACGACTCCCGCAGATCCCAGTTGTAGGAGTTCAGCGACGATACCATCTGCACCAGCAGCTTTGTTGGCCTTAAGTCCTTAAATAATATGGAAAATTTCGTCTTCGTCAGGAGGCAATGTATTTGGAGATGATACTTCTGGTGGTTCCAATTTCAGGTTTTCTTGTGGACCATCACAGTTAAGCAGTGAGTTGAAATATCTGGCAAGGATGTCACAGTTTTATCGGTCATTTTTAACCTCCATTCTTCATCCTCGAAGCACATTCCTGGTGCCTGATATCCCCTTAACCGCGATTTGAACGTCCGATAAAAGTTCCATGTATTGTTCATTTGGAAATCATCTTGTGTTTTCTTTAGCTGAGCTTGTTCATATTGTCTCTTAGTCCTTCTGAACTAAACTGCCTACAGCCCATCTCTTAGATGGAAGGCAGTAGAATACAAACAAAAGATAAGGTATCTGGGTATCACACTAGGCTGAGGCAGCGGTAGGTAAAGCCAAACGCGCCCTAATGGTGTGCAGAAATCTGGCAGGAAAAACGTGGCGTTGTAACCCCACAATCCTGCGATGGTTGTACACCATGATAGTGAGACCTGCAATCAATTATGGGGCAGTTGCGTGGGGAAGTAGAATCAAGCCGGCCTCTATGAGGAAACAGCTTGACAAGATTCAAAGACTGGCGTGTGTCTGCATCACGGGGGCCATGGGGTCGTGTCCGACAGCAGCATTGGAGCTGCTGTTGGATCTGACTCCGCTGAACCTTGTAAAAAAGGGGTCCTTGTAAGAAAGGGCCGCCAGATCGGCGATTGTAAGGTTCAACAAGGAAGGAATGGGTAGAGGTAAAATAATCGGGAGCAGAGACCGAAACAGCCTCGCTGCCATGATCCCCTGGCTGGAAGTATAAAAAGACGAAATGGTATGCAAATACCACTTCGAGAAAAAACTACACAGCAATGTGTAGTAGTAAAGCCGATTGGAGCGACGAATACTCAGCATACCACATAGAGCAAAATGCTATCAAGTGGTATACAGGTGGTTCGAAGACAAAGGAAGGTACTGGTGCAGGAGTGTTTGGACCTCGTACCAAGTACTTCCAATTCATGGGAACATCCCCAAGTATCTTCCAAGCAGAGGTACCCGCAATCGAAAGATGTGCACAGTTTAACCTCGACAGGAATTAACGCAAAAAAAGAATTGCTATCCTGTCAGACAGCCAAGCAGCCATTAAGGCCATTAGCTCATACACCATCAGATCCAAACTGGTATGGGACTGTGTGGGGAAGATAAACAAGGTTGGCAAAGATAACAAAGTAACGCTATACTGGGTACCAGGACACACTGGTATAGACGGAAACGAAGAAGCCGATCACCTAGCAAACAAGGGATCCAGTAGCCCCTTTATAGGTCCGGAACCCTTTTGCGGCATGAGTGTGAACACCATCCACAAAAGTTTAGATGAAGAGACAAGAGGAAAATGGATGAAAACCTGGAAAGAATTTCCAGGGCTAAGGCAGTCCAAAGTGATGCTGGGATCTTTTAACCAGAAGAGAACAAAAGCTTGCCTGAAATTAAGCAGGAACAAGCTTAGAATTCTGACAGGAGTCCTGACGGGACACTGCAGACTTGGGAAACATCTCAAGGCCCCAGGCCGAGAGGAGGATGACGGATGCAGATTATGTGGCTCAGCAGAGGAAACCCCCATACATCTGCTCAAAGACAGCATTACTCCGCAAGAGACAGACGTACCTTGGGGCTCACTGCTTGAACACAGATGAGCTGCAGGCCTTGAATCTCACCCAGATCCTGAAATTCTTAAAGGAATCAGGATCAGAGGAGGCGCTCTAAAGGGGTAAGTACACCAACGCTTATAGGAGGAGGGTGGGGCACAATAGATCTATAAAGGTCGCAGTACAAGTCGTCACCACCATATCTACAATCTACAATTTAGTCCTTCTGGAAGTTTTCGGAAGATTAACAGATCATCATCTCGTTTCGATGAGCTCCATTTCTTACATGTCTCTTTCCGGCGTCTCAGTGCATCGTTACATTCTGCATTCCACCAATTTTGTCTTATTCGCTTTGTCTGAGGAATCGTTCTTCCAGCGACACCTTGGATCTTGTATTACATCCCAATTTCCTGACACAAGGCACTTCAGTTAATCTCTGTAACTTCCCCTTGCCGCATTATTGGATTTTAATTTTCCGACATCATATCGAGTGATATTTTGTCTCCTTGTTCTTTTCCTGGTTGGTAAAAACATCAATTTAATTCTGGTCAGGTAGTAATCAGAGTCTACTTCTGCTCCCCTTGCTACTTTCATATTCATGATTTCTCTCTTTCCCATCGTAGAAATGGCGACGTGGTCTATCTGAAATTCTCTCAATAGAGGATTGGGGGATCGCCATGTCTTTTGTTTCCTGGGTAAATGCTTGAAAGTCGTTGACATAAGCTGTAGAGTAAAGGCTCGACAAAATTCTAACAGCCTCTCGCCATTCCTATTGGTACGTTTATGTTATTTATATTCTCCTACTATCTTCCGATATTTTCTCTCCTTCCCGATCTGAGCATTGAAGCCACCCATTAGTACCTTGATATTCTTCTTTGGTATCCGAGACATCTGATCTTCTAGCCCCAGAACTGTTCGACTTCGTCTGGATTCTTGCGATTACCTCGTTGATCGGGCTGTGGGCATTTATGAGAGTGTAGGTCTTGTTGCCACATCCTAAATGCAGAAGTGACAGCCTTGGTGATGAACTTTCAAAGCCTATGACAGACTCTATTAAGCACTGGTCTACTATAAACGCTGTTCCAAGAAGCGGTAGGGATTTGGTATTAGTTACTCTGATCGCTGGAATATCGCCTTTGTATATCCTGTGTTGTCCACTTTCAAACTGGTCCTCATTACCGTATTTCCTGAATGGCCATGACCTTGATATCACGGTCTCCCATAGTTTTCGTTACCTCTTTAAGTTTTCCCACTTTAAGAAGTGATTGCACATTTAGAGTTCCAAAGCAGTAACGGCGTTTTGTCTTGAGTTTATGATTTACAGGGGACTCCGACTTCCCCTCGAGTTGTAGTGCAGGCTCTCCAGAACCCTTCGTCCTGCTTGCGCCACTGGTCGTGACGGTGGATTCCTCTACCGAGCTACCAGCTGGAATAGTTTCAATATTAAATAGACTTTCCATAACGCAACAACTGTCTAATCATTAGACTGGATGTGGGACTAGTATAACCTACTTTGCGAGATTAGAACTATGCTTGTAGGACTTAGAGCTATCGAAGCAACCGCCCCTCACATGGGAAAACAGACGCTGACCAGAACGCCGCCCGATACGAAAACAGACGCGCCTGGATTTTAGGGTTCTTCCGCCATGAGAAAGATAACATTGTTTTTTAAGTATTTCTATTAATGTATTTCTATTAACTTAAATGAATAGCCGTCTAGAGACGCGTTTCGAGATTTATCTCTCATCAGTGCAGCTTTGCTTTTATGAATAATTTGTAAAACACTTACTTGAATATTAAATAGACGTGCATAACTACGGGTTAAATATCTTGGTGAAATCTCTTGATAGGTGATCTTAAGAAACAATGTTATTGTTCTGGTTTTTGCTGAGTGCCACGAAGGTGGACTGAAAACTAGTAAATACCTGGCAAATTTCACATGAGAAAAAAAAATTTTAAATTTTTCGGTGACGGGCTTTATTTCGGTGAAAAAATGGTCGTTTTGAGACATTAATATAATCCTCGAACACTTCTAACAATATTTCGTTCTAATATTTTAGGACAGGGTCATTACTATATGTCCGGAGTGATATTTTAGGGGAAAACTGATTCCATTTACAAGCATTAATTCGGTGGCAACAGTTGGAGGTCTTGTCATGTGCGGGCGATATCGTGGGTTTATAAGCCATCTTAAAAAAATTATACGACGAGTAACAGCAATTTACTGTCTCATCTACTGATAACACCTGGTAGCGAAAAAAATGAGTGATAGATTACACCAATCACTTCAATGTGTGCTCAATTCAGTAAACAAAATGCGTTGAATATCCGTTTATTTATACAATTGTGCGAAGAAAATGATGAAGACTTCCAATATTAAAGACTTCTAATAATTCAGTTTTTGAATCAGTTTTAGTTTCTGGAAAGTAAAGATCCAAATTTAAAAAAAAACTTGATTAAATTGAAAGCGGACTTAATGACATTAAATTGCAGTTACAAGCTTTCGGCTTTTCTTGGAAAATTGAAATTCATGAAGCAAAATATTAGTCCGCGCGAATTCTCCCACCTTCCAAACTTGTCACAGATAGAGTATGTTTTGATAAGGATATTGAAATATATGTTCAACATTTAAATGTTCTGCATGATGACTTCAAAAATGGATTTGAAGATATTCTGACGATAGAAAAACCACCCTGGAGCATAAAGCCATTTGATGAAACGGAAGTGTCTAATGTGGTATTACAAGAGGAGCTACTCGAGCTTAGCACCAATGAAGAGCTGAATGTGAGATTTAAAAAAGCTAGCAAACATTTTGGCTGCAGACAGAAATACTCGAAAAATATTCTGGGGTGCATGACGACTCCAAAGATAGATTTGAAGATATTCTGACGATAGAAATACCACCCTGGAGCATAAATCCATTTGATAAAACGGAAGTGGCTAATACAAGAGGAGCTACTCCAGCTTAGCACCAATGTGGAGCTGAAGGTGCTATTTAAAAAAGCTATCAAACATTTTGGTTGCAGGCAGAACTACCCGTAAAATATTCTGGGATATGAGAAATTGCAAGAAAACTTTTGATAGCGTTTCCCTCGTCATAACTTATCAAAAAAGTTTTGGTGTCGTTACAAATCTATTAACAACCTTGCAACCAGCAGATTGAACATCACAGAACGGGGAGATTTGAAAATATTGATAATTTGCTGTCAATCTATCAAGAACATTCATCCCACTAAAATTATAGCTATTATATTTTATTGTTGACTTGCAGTGTTGAAGTTGCGGTACGATATTAATGTTTTTCTATTTTGCGTCTGTTATGGACTAATAACAGCACTCATATGCGTGCGATTATGGCACGCCGAGTGCGATACAATTTTCTCAATATGTATCGGCGATTTTTTTGGAACTAAGTTCCTTTAGGGAGGTCTCGGTAGTAGCGATTCGGCAGAAAACGTTACACGCCTATTGTTACACGGTTATCGTTACGTTACTTGCCCATCTCTTTCTCTCAGTGTATATTTCTATACCGCGCTCTCTCTCTTCCTTTCTCTTTCTCGCAGTGTATATTTCTATAATGCGTACTCTGTATGTTTCATCGGCAGAGTGACCGACGAGAGTGGCTGGTTTATAACCTTACAACTAAACAAGAAAAAAAATTGTTCAAACGTATTTTGTTGTTGTTTTAAATCATAGGAGAGTTATATTGTTTATATTATACTCATTATTTTAATTAGATTTTTAGAAATGGAAAGTCAAGAAAGGATACAAAATACTGAAAAAAAGTAAGTTTATAAAAATATGTTTGCACATGTTTGTCCTACATGTAATTTGAGTGATTGATATTTACTATATTTATATATGTCGTAGTCATATAGTGAAATCAGTCAGATTGTTTATAACTGAGCCATTGCATGATCTGTCGGCAGTTCATGTAGTTCATCTAATTCGTGTAGCTCATGAAATCACATGCCAGCTCAGCTCATGAAATTTTATGAGGAACTTGTTTGACTGGGATTTACTATATCGTACTTACTGATTCGACGTTTCTAGACATGCCTAAGTGCTGTTATCTGATAGTATAAAGCTACGTGTCTTAATTATCAGACCCATTAATAAAGAGATAAATAAACATATTTCAGATGGTTTCACGACCTAGCTAGTCGTATCAAGTATTTCAAATAGAATACATGAACTGTCGGGAGATCATGCAATAACTCGGTTTTTATCACTATGGCATTTACATTTTAGAGAGACAATAGTGAAAAAACACAAGCTCAGCGTCAAAAAGAGTATCGACAGAGAAAAAAAGTAAAAAAAATAAATTATACAAAATACTGATTCAGAAAAGTAGGTCCTTAAAATATTATAATTTGAAGCAATCGCGTACTGTTTACATAGATTTATCGTATATGTGATTACAGTGTTTGCTATTTTTTTTACTATATTTATATACATTATAGAGAGGCAATAGTGAAATAGTAAATCAAGCTCAGGGTCAAAAAGAGTATCGACAGAGAAAAAAGGATAAAGAAAATGAAGGTAGAATTGGTAAAACCATCCTACGTTATAGATAATCATACAAACTTAAAACAATCGGAACACAGCCTGACTATATAAATATATTCAACCTTTCCGGAGCTCTATAACAATTACTGAGTCATTTTAGGACTACCAAAACAAATCTCATGTGAAATTTGTCAGTTATTTAATAGCTTTCAGTCCACCTTACTGGCACTCAACAAAAACCATAAAAATAACATTGTTTTTAAGGTCATGTCTTTCCGATAACTAAGTAAGCCATCTGCAGACACTTTTCGAGATTAATATAAGCAAAGCTGCACTGATGAGAGATAAATCTCGAAAAGCGTCTCGAATCTCTTATAAGAATTTTACTTCTTCAAATATATGCATCATTTCTTTGGCAGCAACTTTATAATTCACCTTACTTAAATGCATGTCAAAACTAGTACAAGAGAAATACTTTATAGTGATTCGTACTTGTAGTGATTCGTAGAAATCGTGTTTATAATCCTAAAAAGACTTAAGAATATTATAAAGATTGGGAATGGTTGAATATATTTATATATTCAAGCTGTGTTCCGTTGTAATAAGTTGGTACTTTGTAGTGAGTTTGAATATGGAGATTTAGATTGTTTATTCATATTTTCCAGAACATTCAATTTCATTATTTTAATAATAATTCAAAAAAAGAAGTTGTTCGATTCTGTTAAATGCGCGAGGAACTTCGGTCCTGATTGAGGTCCCCTGACCGCATACGTTTTTATTTAGAAATGACATAAAAGCGCGCAAAATAGAATGAAAAACTCGTTCAAAAGGCATTTTTCGCACTTAGAAAATCCATTTATCCATTTATTTCGCACTTAGAAAGTCCATTAGAAAACTCCTCGCTACGCTCGTCGTTTTCTAAACATGGTCGCGTGTTGCAAAACCGCGCTTATTGAACTCGTTTTTTAATATACCATTAATTTTAATTCTACTAATTCTGTCATCATATTATTTTAATAAATAGAACACAAGAAAATATACTATTTTCCTTATTATATTTACCACTCCGAATTTAGGATTGGAACTAAGGCGCGACAAATTTCCATCGTTAGATCTAATTTTCACATTTTTTACGAGTTTTGGGAATATGGTAAAAATGTTGCACCGAAACCAGGAAAATTTTGAAAGTGCTCTACGAGAAAAAAGTTTGGGAACCTCTACTCTAGACAAGTAACATTGTTTTTAAAATCATACCTTTGTATAAGTGAATAGCCATCTGCAGACGCGTTTAGAGATTTATCTCGCAAGTACTGGGACTAGTAATAATATGCATGTGAAAATATAGTGGGACTAGTAATAACATGCAAATATGTGTTATATGTTGTATAATTCAATATCCTGTGTGGTATCAGCCAGAAAGTAGTTGTTGCAACATGAGATTTGTTCATAGTCTTAATAAGACTTAATATTATAGAGCTACGAACAGGTTGAATATATTTATATATTCAAGCTATATTTCGTCTTCTATAAGTTTGTATGACTGTATCTATAATTAGTATGGTTTCACCAATATTCAATTATCATTTAAATCAACCACAATAACTAAGTTCAGATGTTTCTCCACAAATGTCAAATTAATACCTAACCTCGCCAGTCATGCACGAGGTATAATGTAAGGGTATTCCAATTTGGTGATTCAAACAGCAAAGCTGCACTGATGAGAGATAAATCTCGAAACGCGTCTGCAGATGGCTATTCACTTAATTTCAAAAGAAAGAAATGATCTTAAAAATCTGTATTTGTCTAGAGTTTGTTATCTATAATTAGTATGGTTTCACCAATATTCATATATATTTGTATAAAAAAATCACAACAAATTCAAAACTAATCAAACAAAACCTAAAAGACGTTTACATTTACATTGTAAATACAATGTTTACATATTGTTTTACATTGTAAAACTTTTGATATAAAATTTCTAATATACGATAGCTTTTACACATAAAATTTATATGTTTAGTGTAATTTTCTAATAAACGATAGCTTTTATGCACACAATAATTATATTTTTAGTATAATTTTTGTCATACTACGTCAATGTAATAATAATTATATCAAGTATTTTAACTACCAAATTAATTAAACATTTTGTATAAACAAAAAACCGTTTACTATTCTAACTAGAATGATTGTTTATAATGTATTGCTTTTTTGTGGTATAAAATTGAAATCCAAAAGATTTTGTTTTAAACAGTTTTTTTTTAAATCTTCTAGATAAATGTAGGTGAAATTCGTGCTAATTTTATGAATAAATGAAATTAATTTAATTAGTATTTTGATTTAATTTAAATTTTATAATATTAAATTTGAATGTTTTAAATCTCGCATTACTCAAGGAGAAGCATTTTTTGTTTGTTTTCTAAAATAAACAGTTTATTCGCCAAAATAAAGGTCAACTAAGGCTCAATTTTGTTTTGCTTACTTTGAAATTCGTCAAACCTTTCAATTTTCAAAAAATATAACTTTGAAATTTTATTTCCACAATCATTTCAGACTTACAAATTATCTGATTTAAAAATTAAGTTTCTAGTAAATTCTGTCTGGCTTTAATTATTGACGCCATGAAATAATATTTCCACGCTATCGGCCACTCTTATCTATATAATTTATATGTATATACAAATTATCTAAAAATATGCAAAATATATGCTAAAATGAAATTATTTATTAAATTAAACCAACTTTGCTTTAACTATAAAAAATATATTTTTTTAGAAATTATAACAAAAATTTATATTGTAAATATTGTTTTTAGAAATTATAAATGTTTGTTCTAATTTCTAAAAAAAATTAATTTGTATAGTTAAAGCAAAGTTGGTTTAATTTAACAAAATTGTTCATTTTAGCATATATTTTGCAATTGTTAATTCTGTTTGGCTTTAAATATTGACGTAAAAAATTGAAAATTAGCTCAAAAATGTAAAAGTCATTATCTAAAGAAGGTTAAATTTTAATAACCTTCTCTGTCTGACCGTTATTAAGTTATCACAAAAACTTTTAATTTTTTTAATAGTAAAATAAACATTTTGTTTTAAATAAGTTCATAAATACTTGTTTAATAATTTACTGTATCAAAATGTATGAAATATGATTGTATATTGGACATATACAATCATTAGGAAAGATTGCATGATTGACTAATTCCTGTATTAGTGTTTGAAATTTGAAACTTATAAGCAAACAAACTTGTTTCATCAAAATAATTTACTCCAGAATTTTGGGAGGCGCCACAATAAATTTCCAACTTTATAGCTTTATTTTTTATCTTATATATAAAAAAAATCATAAAAGGTAATATTTTTCATAATATATATATATATATATATATATATATATATATATAATAAAAAAAAACTGAAAACATTTTCTCTTATAATTAGTTTTTTTACTGAATTTTTTTTTTTTTTTACAATAATGGATACAAAGTATTTTATTGGAATGTATTTTATGTAAGGGATGTTTTAAATGTTTCTTGCTTTAATTTGTTTAGGGATGGTGAAAAAAAATTTGACACCCTCCAGCTTTTTCCAGCCTCTTCAAAATATAAAAAAAAAACATCCCTTAAATCATTTCAATATCATTTAGATTAGTTTCATATGTGAGGGCTTGAGAATAACATTTTTAAGATTTTTAAGAAATTTTGGATTAATTTTTGGTTGTTTGTCAAGAAAATTACTTGCAAATGTTGATTGGTTCTTAAAATAAAAAAACTTTCAAAATAATATTTTATGTCAAATTTCACGGAATATTTTGGCATGAAATATTAAAAAAAAAACTTGATAGAAGGAATATATTCGAAACAGTTCATGAAATATTTTTCCTGTAGATATTAAAAAAATTGAGAGAAATAGAAGTTTCTAAATTTAGGAAAAGTCTTGAGATTATTAAAAAACAATTTTTGCATTAAAACATTTAAATTTAAGTTATATTTTTCAGGAAACATTATTTGAATCGAATTTTATCTAAAAATTTTCTCAAAATTTAATTTCTAAATAGAAAAAAATATCCAAATTTCAGAAAAAATTTAAATTGTCAAATGTTCTACCCTATTTTAATTTCAACTGTTTATTTTATTTATTAACTAAATAATATTTATTGCAATCATTTATTTAAAATATTTTTTTCAGGAAATTATATGTCACAACAAAAATACATGAAATAACTAACATTTGTGGAATGAGAGATTTTTTTAATTAGTACACAATATTTTTAGGACTTTTGGTACAAAATTGGTATAAAATATTTAAATATGTGTCTGAATTTAAGAGACAAAAAGACGAAAAATATTTTAAAACTAATTATTTTTGTAACATTGGGAGAAATTACTATGTGAATTTTCCATATTACAAGAAAAGAATTACTAAATTACTATGTTCTAATGCACTCATGACTTGTAAAATAAATAAATATAATTACAATTATAAAAATATAATATAATTACAATTATCAAAGTACAATTTGGTTTGCAGCACTTTCGTGCCTCAAGAGACCATGTGGGTTGCTAAAAAACGCTATAACCTAATAATTATATTTATTTATTTAAGTCATGAGTGAATTAGAACATAGTAATTTCTTAATTCTTTTCTTGTAATTATTTTTGTTTCAAAATTAGAATTCCGGAAGCAATTTATAACGAAATATTTATTTTAAAAAATATACGAAGGGAAGAATTTTTTTTTGAAATGTGTTTTCTCTCAGGTTTCAAGAGGAAGCGTTTAGAAATATATATGTTAAAATTGTTTATATAAAGGGGGAATTTCAATTTGGAATTCAGACTTTATAATATCTGAAAGTAACTATAGCCCGCGTGGCTTTTTGGTCAGTCAAATTAATTCAGGTCAGCTGCATGTTAAAACAAAAATAATAGCTACCAAATATTGATTATTTTGTGGGTAATAAATATGCATAAGTGGGCATTAACTCGTTAATCCGTTAATTGTTAATTAACGAAGTTTACAAAATGATTAACAGATTAACTTTTAAGTTAACTCAAAAAAAAATGTTAACTCTCTTATTAACTTTAGTTAAATGGAACTTCCGTTAAGTTTAATCCGTTACATTGGTTGTTTGTTAACATGTCATTTTTGTTTGAATTACCAAAAAGTGAAACGCGTTCTGAAAGTGAAACTGAATCAAATCCTTGGCCACACTTGAGTGATACTTTGTATTCCGTCAAAACTTGGAGAAGAGATGTTTTATGAATGCACACTGTGTTTGCCTAAAGTTTGTACAATAAAGGCTCACATGTCTAGTCTTAATAATCTTAAACAACATGTAAAAGGGCCTCATGCATCTAAATATGTGCAGTTTGAAGCTCTTTCCAAGTGGTGTGAATTTGAATTCTTATGATGTTGGTGCAGATACCATTAGCAGTAGTAGAAGCGATTTGTTTTCACCTCAACCTGTTAAAATTGATTACGTCAACAAAGCATTGGTAAATCTTTTGGCGGCTACTTGCAGGTCATGTCACCAGTAGCTAGGGCGTTTGACTTAATTCAGGCTGAAGCTCATGCATTTCTGGCGACTCTATTACCCATTATTGAAACAACAGTGTTCAAACTGCAAGATCTTAGCCAGCTGGTTCATTGTTGTACCCCTTTGGCCAATGCCCTATTATCTGGTATAAAAAAAAAGATTTCAACGGTTTATGGAAGATGAAGAATGCCAGCTGGCTGCAGCCTTTCACCCGAAGTTTATACTACTGTAGCTGCAAAAGTATGATAGCTGCGAGTTATCAAAAGTCGAGAAACTTAGGGAAGGAAAAGTTGAATACGCTCTGAATAGGGAAAGGGAAGCAAATGGAAATGAAAAAGACAGTGCCAGTATTAGCAGAAGCAGCAATAATGAAGAAGAAGGAGAAGATTTTTTGAAGAAGATAGCTCTAGAGCAGGGGTCTCCAAACTACGGCCCGAGGGCCACATCCGGCCCGCGGACAGATTTTGTCCGGCCCGCGGATAGCTAGCATACTTGAAAACTCCTTTTAGAGAACATATATTTTATAGCAAATTAAATTTAGTTTACTGAAGTATTCTAATTTTATGTTGAATAATTATTAATATGACATCTACATTGATATGGTCATGGGTTAACTACTCATAACATTGTTGTAGGCTTATTGTTATTGTTTTTGTGATAAGTGGGATAAAGAAACACAGAATTGTAATGAGTAAAGACATGTATAATATGCAGAAAATTTAACTTCAGTATATAATAACTAACAAATTATTGAAATGAATCCAACTAACATTTTATACATTTTAAATAAAAACATAACTTATAACAAGCATAATGACATATGAAATACTAATGAGATTTATTTAATTGAGATTTTCCACTGACAATAGTTTGTAGTTGTGGACCAATTTTACTTGTACCAATTATTAAAAGAGATTCAAGATGCTCATCAGTTAATTTAGATCTGTAAACATTTTTTGTGTACTTCATTTTGGAGAAGGTCTTCTCATACAACTAAGTAGTACCAAAAACAGAAAACAGCCCACGAGCAAATTTATGCAAATTATTAAATTGTGTCAGTGGAAGACTTATAAAATTCCAACAAAGATGAGTTTTGATATTTGTTCTTAATTATATCACTGCACTGTAGATCAATCATTTCCATTTGAAGTTCCGGGGCTAGGGTTTCAATGTCAGTATCAAAAAGATTCTGAAAAATATTAATTTGATTCGCAATGGCATCAAAGTCCGAGAAACGAGTATCAAAATTTATTTTCAAAGCACTCAAAGTTTCGATTGCAAAATCGATAGGAAACTCAGTCTCAGTGGTGTGGCTGAATATTTCACATGTTTTAAAATGTGAAAAACATTTACTTCGTAGTTGTGTTTGAAACAGTATCAATTTCTTCCGGAATGATTTGATATTAGTGTATAAATCAGGAAGATGCTGGTTTTCTCCTTGCAATCTCAAATTCAGTTCGTTCACATGTTTTGTCAAATCAACATAGAATGCTAACTTCCACAGCCATGCGTTGTTTTGTAATTCAGTAAGAGGGCGATGCTTTTCATTCAAAAAAATTTCGATCACTGCTCGAAGTTCAAAAAAGCGCTGAAGGACTTTCCCACAACTAAGCCAACGTACGGCAGTATGATAAGGTAAGTCATTTTCTCCAATCTCTTCAATAAATTGTCAGAATTGTCGGTGATTCAGCCCAAAAGATCTGATAAAATTAACAGTTGTTATGACTGGTTTCAGAACTTCAGACATATCCAAACATTTTCCGCACAAAGACTGTTGATGAATGATACAATGTAAGACTAATGGTTTTGAACCACCGTCATTTTCTACAGCCTTTGACACAAGAGCGACCACCCCTTTATCTTTCCCACTCATGTTTTGCCTCCATCAGTTGTAATACATTTCAAGTTTTTCCATCGAAGGTTCTTTTGATTAATGGCCATTTCAACTCCTTTAAAAATATCTGTACCAGTAGTTGTGCCATGAATACTATACATATCAAGAAGTTCTTCATGCACTTCATAGCTTTTATCTACTCCTCGAATATAAATCAACACCTGAGCAGTATCTGACACATCCGTTGACTCATCCAAGGCCAAAGAAAACCACTCAACATGTCCATTTTTGTCGAAAAGTTGAGAGGATATATTTTCAGCGATGTTTTCTACCCTTCGAGCCACAGTGTTTGCTGACATACTGACAGTTTTTAATAAATTTACCTTTTCAGGGCACATTTCTTCGGCTACTGAAATTATGCATTCTTTGATCATTTCTCCATCGGTGAATGGTTTTCGACGTTTTGCAATTTCAAGAGCCACACGAAAGCTGGCACGAGTTGCAGCCTCTTGTTCAGTTTTTTCCTCTTTTTCAGATTTTCAAACTTTCTGAATATTTTGAGTAATTTTGAAAATGTTTTGTTTCATAATGACGTGTAATGTTATATTCCTTGAGAACGGCTATGCTTTCATTGCAAATCAAACATAGCGCCTTGTTACTGGACTCAATTACGAAATACTGAATGTTCCACTGATCTTTGAATTTTCTGCATTCACTATCAATTTTTCGCTTCTTTTCCATACTACTAAATCACACACAAAAGCAACAATTCAAATCAAAATACTGTTACAAAGATGTCTTAAACTTAAACACGCACAAACACGTTTTAAGGAGGTACGCACTATTTTATTTCACAACAGTGTCATAGGAACTGAATTGTGGTTGCGCCACTAGCCTTCTTATATATTCCAATTACTGCCATCTAGAAGTGAGTGGAAGACACCAGAACTTTCTCGAACCAACGAGATTATTCTGTACGTGCTATTAGCGCCATCTGTTAGCGATAGAAGGTACTACCTATTTCCGCTTGTGTCTACCAGATGTCGTGTCACGTTACTCCTCATGGCTCGTACTCTACGACTAATCTAGAAATTACAGATAATGACAGGAAAATTAATAATATGCAGTGTTGCCGTTTTGCGGACTTTAGTCCGATTTGCAGCCTTTTTTAAACGTTGCGTACTTTTTCGGACTTTTTTTTCATCAGTCGACTATTTCACTTTTTACCACCGGCAACAATGATAATATGGTTTTGGCCCTCGGAACTTACTGGAGTAATCAGTATGGCCCTAAGGCTGAAAAGTTTGGAGACCCCTGCTCTAGAGTACGCCAAAAATCTCACAAAAACAAGTGCGCAGTATTTGGTGAGAACATGGCTGGACTCAAAGTCAAAAGAATCTTTTACGGATGCTGCCTTTCCAGGTGAACAAGGTTTAATAAATCTTTTTTAAAAATATAATACTGCTCATAAAGATATTTTGAGAGCTAGACGCTTATCACTGTCAGATGACAATTTTAATATGCTTATGTTCATGAATGAACATACAACTAACGAAAAATTATGAATAATACAATAAATAACCTTTTTCTTCCATATTAGTTAGTTTTCCATAGGCACCTACTATGTATTTGCTCTGCTACCCGTGCCAAACCATTTCGGGTCGCTACTGTCGCTTTTAATACCCGCTTATAATGCCCGCTTGCAATTAAATCAATGAATCTATCTACTTGTTTTTGTTTTATTTACCAATGTCCCATCCCAAAAGGTGCCAAAAGCAAAATACGTCTTGGATGGTTAACTATTAATGGTTTAGTTTGCGTTAAATTTTCGAAATTTTAACGCTTTAAACATTAACGAAGTAAACTTTTTTATTAACGATTAACGATGGATTTTTAACTTTTGGATTAATTGTGCCCAACTATGGTAATATGAAGATTAATATTAAATAGACCGTAAGTAAGATTCGAATATTGTTACGAGAACCGGATAAAATAAAGTTGAAATAAGATAACATTTGCATAACTTATTTTCTTCCAATATTTTCATGAATCAAGTTAAATATTTGTTTTAATGCAATAGAGTGGTTGGTTTCAAAATTATTGCTTGTTGCAAACCAATTTTCTAAATTTCGCGGTCATTTTTAAACGGTCTTATTGTTTGCAACAAAAGCATCTTAAGCATTCAGAAAATTTAAAACTAATTCTGCTACTTTTATACCTTTTTAAGACATCGCTGTAAATATAACAAGGTGTTTTTAGGTGGTTGAAAATTGTTTGGTTTTTAAGATTCCCTGACGTATTACAAACTAAAATCAGGATTTTTTTAAGGCTTCCTTGAAATCCCGAAATTTTGACATGTCATGGATATTGGCATATAATAGATAAAAAGGCGCAAAATTATGTATAGAACCAGCAACTAATAATCTTTTTCTATTTTGGTGAAACATAAGCCTGAAATTAGCGATTATAAAAACGCAAATCGCAAAATAGCGTATTTTCGGATTTTAGCCCTCTTCTATTTTATTCATCCGCTGTTTAGTTTTCTCATTCTCCATTTTCATTTCATTTCGTTTTTCCATCACTTCCTTTTTCCATTTATTATTTTCTGTCCTCTCCTCCTTTAGGTTCTTGTTTACAGCTTCGAGTTATTTTCTCACGGCGTTCAATTCCTCGAAAATATCCTACATCATTGAATGCTGAGACAGCCAGTATTTTCGGATTTTTGCGAATTCCTTTTTTTCCTAATCTTATTAAGTGTGTTGATTCAGTTCACTTGTTGATAAATGGGATTAAGACGTTAAGAGTTGTAAACCGCTGTGCATTAATAACTAGTTAAAAGATAAGGGAATTAATGAAATACGCAATTCAAAGATAATTGAAGCTAATCACCAATTAACTAATTTAGTGAAACAACGTTTCTTAACGTTTATTAGAAACATGCTAATAATGCGTTTCGTAGTGACAATTAGGTATCCAGGCCTAGGTCGCATCCTCTAACGACAATATTATTTATTTTATTCTTGAACAATTTCCGTCTATTCTTCAAATCACGTTAATATTTCATACTGAAACTAATGCTATACGATTTAACTTTTAATTTCATTTTCACATGCGAAAGTTTGCGGTCACATATTTCAAATGCGCCAAACCAACCTTGAAAGAAATAAATAATTGTTTGCTCTAATAAAACTTCTATTATTCTTCTTATTCATTATCTCTCAATTACAAACTTTTTTTGCACAATATATTTATTTTTGTAGAGCTTGCAATTTTTTTTTCGCGATACTATTTCAACAAATCAGCAAAAAATCAAAAACTTCTAATATTTCATTATACTAAACAATTATTTTCAATTACTTTTTTTTTCGTCTTTCGCAATTAACTAATTTGTTGTTTTAAGCCCTTGGGTGGAGTTTTTAAGTTATTAAAGCTCATTTCGATGACCGCTGGACCAACCAATTTAAGCTCTTTTAATCACTTTTGACATATATCCATTACATTACTAGAATAAATTTTATACAAAAATAACAATAATTGGGGCAGAAAGACCTTATGGTCGGTAGCCATTTGTTCCTTTTGGTGACAATAAAGATTATTATTATCATAATTGAATATTTAACGCGTCGGAAAATTCTTCGAAACAATATTTTATTATAAATCAATATAAATATAAATTAATGGACAGATGGATTTGTTAATATTATTTTCAATGAAATATGTAAATAAAGAGTTTCAAATTTCTCTAAAACCAAACATAAAAAACAAATATTTCGAAAATTTATATGAAATATTGCGTTTCGAAGAATTATTTTACTTTTTGTTTAAATAATATATTGAATTTCTGTGAGGAAATAAATTTACAGACCTTAGAAGAAATTATTTCCTGACTGCTGTCACCTCTGGATAAAGTTTTATCACAAACTGCAATCTACCTAGCAGAACATTACCTTGCTATTGATTTATATATGGTTTTGAAAACGTTTCTACGTAAGAAATTGTATTTTAATTCTTTCCAATTATAAATTAATAACAAATATACATAAAACAAACAATTATCCTAATTTGTGCAAACATATCAAACGATTGCAATTTCTAACTTTAATTTAAAGTGGCAGTATCGAAAAATGCTTAATTGTTTTCTGTTTATAGTTTCGCGATATTTTAATGTACGATAATTTTTTTCATTTCAATCTTCTACGTTAAATTTGTTTTCTAAAACCAATTTTCAGTTTTTTATTCTAAAAATATAATAAGAAACTTATAATAATAAATAGATTATAAATAAAAGGAAACTAGACAGGTTTTCGTTTTCAGTTTTTACTAAAAAATAAAAAAATTGCAATAAATTATCATTTTTTTTTTTGCACGAAACTCCAACTAAACTATTTAGTCGAAAAAATAAAAATAATATCAGTTGTGGTTATAACGGATTTTGTTGCTCTCGTTATAATTGAAATTGAACAAAGTTTGTTGTTGTTTGTTGTTTCACCACCCTCTTTGGGGTACGCTGAATCAATCATTTCTTTGTGTGTTGTTCTTTTCTTAGTGCCCAGTATTTCTTCATTCTTTTTGATCTTCTTTTTCTCTCTTCTTCCTAAAAATGGGTTTGGGTTTTTGTGTGGATTTGTCTTGGAACCTTATGTTTTCATCTTTAGTGATTAATTTGGCTGTTCGTTCGATTACTTAATTTTCTGAAATATTTAATTCTACTAGGTCTTTCACAGTTTCTTTAAACCAGTTGGGTTTCGATTTACGGTTACGGAAAAATTCAGAGATATGTTTGGTTAATCTGTTAGGGTTTATTGTGAGAAGATGAGTATAAAAATGTATCCTCCTCTTTGGCATAGTATCTGAAAGTATACTATCTTATTATCTTGATTGTCCTAATTTTGGTCCTAATTATTCTTTTTTAAGTGTCCTTTATTATTTCGGTTTATCCTAATTTTGGTCCTATGATTTTCCTTAAAATTTTCCTTTTCTTTAGCTGAAGTTTCTCCATTTAGCCTTTGAAGTTCATGTTTAGTGTTTCTGCTCCATACACTGCTTCTGGCTTAATTCACTGTCTTGTGGTGTGTAATTTTGGACCCCCATGAAAGCGATTTTTGTCGTATGTATATTTTGTTAGTTAGAAGGCCAGTTCAAGTTTACTTTTTTCTGGATTCCATTGCTTTGCTTTCCCCAACATTAGAACTAATACTTGATATTTTTTGAGGTATTTGCGTGAGTGTTTGATGTTTGTCATGATATTAGTTCTCTCGAAGGAGATGTGAAGACCTATTTTAGCTGCTTGTTTCTTTAGCTCAAGGATTTGCTCCTGTGCTTCATCCATTGTTTCAGCAATCAGGGCCATATCATCTTCAAAAGCAACGCAATTTACTTTAAGGTTCTTATTCTTGCAACCCAATGTTATACCACTCTTTATATTTGTGTTCCATTCTCTGACTACTTCCTCAAGTGCACAGTTGAGCAGCAACGTTGGAAGTCCATCCCCCTATCGCACCTCCGTTTTTATTTCGAAGAGTTCCGATAGTTCACCCATGAATTTAACTTTCGAAAATATATTTGTAAGGGTCGCTTCTCTTCCTCTTCTTCTTTCGAATAGGCCTACTTTGGACCACGATTGTTTAACTGTTGGGCTTTCTTTCTTTGCCCAGTATTGTCGCATCTTCTGTCGGTGTAACTCCTTTCTCTCTTCTGTCCAGGGGGTACCTTTCCTTCGGGTTTTTCCTGAAATCCACGGACATTCAAGGTGCGTCTCACAGACTGTCTATTATGGAGATGTTATTTCCAGTTCTTTAATACACATCTCGGTTTCTGCCAACCACGTGGTACGAACCTTCTTGTTTTGCCAGAAGGCGAACAGAAGGTTGGTTAGTCGGTTTGGAGGCAATCTTGCAACGTGGCCATAGAAAGATACCCTTCTTTTCCTTGCACAGTCAGAGAGCATCTCAATATGTTCGTACAGCTCAGAGTTATGCCGCCTTCGGAATTCCCCATCTTCCTTTACCGGCCCTAGGATCTTCCTGAGAATTCTCCTCTCTCTGATTTCCAATTTCTCTACTAGTCCTCCTCGGTTCAAGGAAAGACACTCCATCGCATACAGGGCTTCTGGTCGTAAGACTGATGTGTAGTGCTTAAGTTTGAGGTTGCGTGCCAGGCATTTCTTTTTGTAAGTATTCTTAGTCAGTCGATAGGCTAGTAGCAAAAAAACTTGTTGACTCTCTTCGATAATGATGCTCTTTCTCATAAGTTGTGCTTCATCCATTCGCCGAGATACTTGAATTTCTCAGTCCTCTTGATGTTTCTCTGCTCTAGTAACATCTCTCTGTTTGCTTCTCTGATGTTGGTGAAGAATTCTGTTTTTTCCAGCGACACTTGAAGACCCACTATGGCAGCCTGTTTTCTTAGGCAATTTACCTGCATTGTTGCCATCTCAAGAGAATCAGAAAACAGTGCCATGTCATCTGCAAAGACCAGGCAATCTATAACCAGTCCATTGTTCGTACGTCCCAGGTAGATACGACTCTGAGCACCAAAATTGATCAGTTCCTTGCGCCATTCTCGCATTCAAGGGTCGCTTTTATTATATTAGTTTTTTTCTTATCCAATCAATCATATGCTTTTTTGAAAGCAATGAAGGAGATTACGTACGTATTTGCCCTTGATTTTAGGTATGCCATGGTGTTTTTGAGGTTTAGAATTTGTTCCGAGCATGACCTACCCTTTCTAAAAAATATTCCCCGAAAATCGGGAAATAAATGGAAAACCTCCCTGGTATTCCCCGATTTGCGGGTCCAATTGTGGTTCTGCCCTGTTCAAAAGGACTTTATAAAGGATCTTGTATGTTATATCCAGCAGGGATATTCCTCTATAATTGATGGGGTCTGTCTTCAAGCCTTTCTTGTGGATAGGTTTTTTGTGGAAGCCTTTCTTGTGGATGAGAGCTGTTCTCAATGCTGTGGGGATTTCTTCTTCTTTCCAGAAACTTCTTTCCATAACACATTGAAGGGATGTGATTGCATTTTTGTCAGATTTCTTCCTTAGTTCAGCCACTATTTGGTTTTCTGCAGATGCTTTGTTGTTTTTTAGTTCTGAAATAACCTTTAGTAGTTCTTCAGTTGTTGGTGGTTCAGAATCCGGCTTCTCAAAGTTATTTGGGATGGATTTAAATTTTCAAGAATTGGTTCACAATTCAGCTTCTGTAGTAGTAGCTTCTCACAGTAGCCTGCTAGTATCTTGCAATTATCCGCTTGGGATTTGGGGATATCGATGTCTTTTGTTTTCGTGGTAGGTTTTTGAAAGCTGTATATTTAAGAATTAAATTGTGTGCATGGCAAAGTTCTATTAGCCTAACGCCATTTCTGTTTGTTCTTTTGTGGGCAGGGTAATCTCCAACAATTTTCTAATATTTTTTTTCTTTGCCAATCTGTGCATTAAAGGCTCCAAGAATAATGATAATGTTTTTATCCGGAAGTTTTCTGAATAATGTCATCTAGTTGATTCCAAAAGACCTCCACTTTTTCTTTGTTTTTCTTAATATCCTCATTAATAGGGGCGTGATGATTTTTTAGATTTTGTTAACTATCGAGTTCAAGATTTTTTTGTTGATTATAAAGGCTGTTGCAAGATGTGGTAAATTTTTCACCCACTTTCCCTTTGTGGATTTATGGAATCAAAGGTATCCATGTATCGCGTTTCTTGCACGGCTGCTATGAGTATGTTGTGGTTTTTTGCGTATCTGCTAGATGCTAAGTACGTTGATTGTCTATGTTGAAATTTGGATGAGATTCCAAGACATTCATACTTTGTACAATGGTGCAGACTCCCCAGAATCCGAATGTCTGCTGACGTACTGGTGTACGGTGGATCGTCCACCTGGAGTAAAATAGTTTACATCAAACACTTCCATGATTGATGAAAGTTATTTTGGATATCCAGGGAGTCAGCAGAGTGATCAGTTCCTGGTTCTCCCGACTATACTGGACTAGAATGGACTAGACTGGATTAGACTGGACTAGACTAGATTGGACTAGACTGGACTTGACTGGACTAGACTGGACTAGACTAGGCTAGACTGGACTAGAACGGACCGGACCGGACCTGACTGGACTGGACTGGACTAGACGCACATGCAACTTTTGACAGGACTAGACTGAACTAGACTGGAGTAGACTAGACTATTATATAAGCATAGTGGCCCTAAGGCCACAAAAAATGCAACCAAGATTGTGAGTCCTGGAGGTAGTTGGAAGAACTTGGGCGGAAGGCCCTCTCCGCCGTTGGGAACATGAACTTCCTCTTCCGCCTTCGAGACCGTTGACCAGGTTTCACCTAGTAACCCTAGGTAGGGGCGTTTACAGGGTGCTACCAACCGGAGCCAGATGGACTCAGGTTTTTTCTTCTTCTTCTAAGGGTACCTTCTCCTGACGGAGGTTGGTTATCATAATGGCAATTATTACTTATTATTGTTATTATTATTTATTATTATTATAACTTATTTTTGACTCTGCTGCTCTAAACAGGTCTATAGAGGAGCAATCAAACCACTCCCTCAAATTCTTGAGCCAGGAGGTCCGTCGTCTTTCCGGGCTCCTCTTTCCTGATATTTTCCCTGCTTAATGAGATGTAGTAATTCATAACGATCTCCTCGCATGACGTGGCCCAGACATTGAAGTTTTCGGGTTTTTATTGTTTTAATGAGTTCTCGTTCTCTATTCATCTGGGTTAATACTGCTTCATATGTTTTCCTCTCGGGCCATGTTATTCTTAACATACGTCGGTACACCCATAGTTCGAACGTTTGGATTTTATCCGATCTGTTTTTTTGAGCGTCCATGCCTCCATTCCGTATAGAAGGATTGTGAAGACGTAACATCTTAAGAATCTGATTCTGATTTCCATGTTTAGGTCTCTGTTGGTTACAAGTTTTTTCATTTTATTGAACACTGTTCGCCATCTCTATTCGGGACCTTATCTCTTGTGTTTGATGGTTATTTTCATTTATTATGATTCCCAGGTATTTATAAGGGCTGACTTTTTCTATATTGATGTTGTTTATTGTTAAATTCGCTATAATTGGTCTTTTGGAAACAATCATGAATCTCGTTTTTTTATGTTTATTTTCAAGTAGTATTTTTGGCTGACGGTGTTTAAACGTTCTGTGATTCGTTGTAAGTCTGTGATATTATCAGCAATCATTTTGGTGTCGTCGGCATATCGAATATTGTTTATGGGCTTTCCGTTAATTGTTATGCCGGCTGTTTCATCCTCTAATGTTTCTTCGAAAAAGCAAACTGTTTCAATTTGTTACTAGCTACTAGTTTCGACGATTTAACATTTAATTAAACAATTTTGCTATCATCAGGCACAAGCAGATTTTTTAGCAAGATTTTTGAAGGTTGAAGAATAAAAATTGAAAAACAAAGATAAAGGATATTATAACATTATTGATATGTTGAAAAATTATCAAAAATAAAAATTGAAGAGCTCGATTAGTCTTTTACGTATCATTCGCTTGACTAACTAGTCATGTTGCCTGCACGTTGAACTATTAGTCGAGCTTTTTAATTTTTATTTTTGTTGATTTTTCAACATATTGCTCATAATATTCTTCATCTTAAATGAATTTTATTTATAATATTATTTCTGTTAAAAAACTGTTACTTGTGCCTGATGTTGGCGAAATTGTCAATTCAATGTTAAATCACCGAAACTAACAAATTTAAACAGTTTGTTCTTTCATTGTCCTATGGTCAACAGTTATTTCCACATTTAAAATATAACCTTTTTGGACATTAATCACATAAGGTGGAGTGACGTAAGTGCATAAACGTGGTAAGTGCATAAACGGGCTCTTATTAACATAATATGAGAGATATTTTGATATCTAATATATAATCAAGCTTCAGTTCGAAAGCGCCACATGCAAAGAGCACGTCCACGTTACGTTACTCCAAAACGAAACAAAATATTTGAATGCGGTAAAAAGCATTTTAAAGCGAACATTTCAATAGTTATGATCTTGCCTCGTAGCATATAATAATATAAGGTTTCAAATCGGTTTTAATAGTCGGTTATGCACTTGCCCTATTTTCGGGGCACAAGTGCACAGTTGTTGGATTTTTTTACAATTTTCCTAACAAAATAAAATATACAAGTGAAATTGGCGTTTTTGTCAATGTTAATTAAAGCGTATTAACTCAAGTATTCAATATTTAATTTCAATAAACAATTAACTTCAATAAATGTTAAAGTATTATAAATCAAATTAAAGATATATTGTTTAAAAGTCAAACTTATTAAAAACTGGGGTGCACTTACCCCACTTCACCTTAATAAAATAAAAGTAAAGAATAGTTTGCCGCATGTTTAGCTAACACACTGTATACAATTGTTACGTTATATCCGGGCTGGGCATAACCATTTTAAAAAAATTATTCTCATTCTCCTAAACATGAATAATAACTTTACAAAATGTCAACTTAATTTATTTCTATTTAAACAAAGCTAACAACAATAAAAATCAAACTTCTGTTTTTCTTCCTCTACCGACATAAAAACAACACGGATGCCTGTCGTGTTGTCCTTCACCTTTCCCTTTATAATCTTTCCGCATTCTAAGAATGTTTTCGTTTTCTCTCAAAATTTCGAATTAGAAAAACAAATAATTGCCCATAATAAGAATACATTTTCTAATTATACTTATATACACGTGTCACCAAAAATACAAAAACGTAAAATTTATGAAATTTACAATGTTGCTTTTTTAATATTGATAAAAATGTGTTAACTGTAGAAAATTACTAGGCACATCAAAGTTATTTATGCAGCTCTAATTGCAAGTTGTTAAAACGTATTTTGACGTAATTCAAGGATTTTTCTTACGTGCCTCGCCCGTGTTTTAAAGGTTTAACATAAAGATAATTCTTAGCGTAACTTTGCAACAAATGGTTATTTGTGGTGGTGTAAGGCCAGTTCGCGTCCGTAGTAGAATACTACAAGTGCACCATGTGTAACTCTAAATGAACTAGCAAAACTGGCAGCCAGATAAACTTAGGATCTCCTGACCATAAGACACATTTCTATTTTACTTCTAAATTGCTTATAAGAGCAAACATGATACCAGACAAAACTAACGGTTCTTCTCAGGACGTGTTGACTAGGAAAACTCGGACCCTCTGTCCGAATTTGCCACTTAAACATAGAAAGTATGAGTTACTCGAAAAGCCAGTACCTATCAAAACTTCTAAAAAAGAATGAGAATATCGACCTGGTCTCTATACAGGAAACTCATTGTGAAACAGAAGAGCAACTACGAAAACGGGGAAAAATACCGGGCTATGAACTACTGGGAGCTACGTACCACCCATCGTATGGCGTGACAACGTACGTTAAACAAGATATAGAAAAAGCCTCTCATATCTCCACGTCCACTGACGACCAAATCCACAACGTTGTCATAAAAATAGGAAACATCACCGTCTCTAACACATATAAGCCAGCCGTATCCTGGCCAGCCGAGGTTATCCAAACACACCCCCATACTGCTATATACGAGGAGGCTTACAATAGCCATCATGAGCAATGGAAGTACAGATACACATATAAGGCGCCAGCCGTATCCTGGGCAGCCGAAGTTATCCAAACACACCCCATCCTGCTATATTCGTGAGGGATTACAATAGCCATCATGAGCTATGAAAGTACAGAGACTGCGACCCAAATGGCAACACAATAGTAAAATGGGCAGAAGATGAACACCTCACCCTTGTGTTTGATGCTAAAGACCGTTTCACATTTAAATTAACAGCATGGAAACGCGAATACAACCCTGATTTATATTTTGTCTCGACTGACAATAGAGGCCAACCCATGGAAGCCTCAGGAAAGGCTCCAGGGTTTGACAATATCCTCCCTGAATTCTTAATAAACTGTGGCAAGTACACAAAAGTCTGGATAGCCCATCTCTTCACAGAGAATATACAAACCGGCAACATCCCAAAAGAGTTTATCGAAGATAATCGCTATATTAAAACCAGGCAAACCAGCTGACAGCCCCAAGAGTTATAGACCAATAGCTCTACTGTCAATGACCTATAAGCTACTAGAACGGCTTATTTATAACATAATTAGCGCAAGAATACTTGAAGCGATTCCGATCAAACAGGCAGGCTTTCGGCCAAAACGAAGCTGCGCAGATTAGGTCCTATCACTCCCCACCTACATCGAGGCAGGATCTCTGAAATCCTGCCTCGATGTAGGTGTAAAAAACTTGAAACCTTACCCTACTTATCAGCGGCCTACGAGACAGTGTGAGGAGAGGGCATGACATATAAGATCCTGCGTGTAATACCCTGCAAACTAACAGCCCGACTGATAGATAAAATGCTAAACGACCAAGTGCTTCAGGTGGCTATGGGATCCGATATCAGCTCTCCAAGGAAACTAAAGAACGTGCTACCACAGGGTTAGGTCCTTGTCCCGTTCTTCTTTAGCCTGTATATTGCCGACAAGCCAGAAACAAGATCAAGAAAGTTAGGCTGCGCTGATGACTGGGTACATGCGACAAGGTGCTGCTCTATAGGACAGTCAGAGAGGACCCTAACGACATACCTGGAAGTAGTGGGAATATATTTTCGCAAATGGTGGCTCCAACCCAATGCCACCAAAAACAGAGGTTACCTGTTTTCACCTAAATAACAAACTCGACAGAAGAGAACTTAACACACAATTTGAAAACACCTTACTTATCCACAACAAAACACAAAAATATCTAGGCATAACTCTTGATAGAACACTATGTTTTAGAGAGCATCTATCGAGAACTGCTGAAAAAATAAAAACAAGAAACAACATAATTCAAAAACTCTGCGACACTACTTGGGGAGCATTGGCTTCTACTCTACGCTCTTCTGCGCTGGGGCTTGGCTTTTCAACTGCTGAATACTGCGCTCCAGTTTGGTTAAACAGCCCACATGTACATAATTTAGACGGGCAGGTGTCATCAAACCAACTCCCACGCAATGGCTTCCAATCCTTGCCACAATGCCACATTCCATCCCCCAACTTCAACGAACAAATGCTATTATGAACGAGTACAAAAAGATCGTGGACAACAGAAACTTACCCATCCATCAGGACATCGAAGATGCCAACCATAACCGACTTCGGTCTAGTCGACCACCAACAAGAACGGCAAGGGTGGCTGTAGAAGATGAGTTCAACCTCACCAACGCATGGACTCAAGAGTGCACTGCACAACAAAACTACAACATACCGTGCCTCAATTAAAATCCACCTGGTTTCGACTTACCACGCAAAACATGGTCCACACTTAACAGAATCAGAACTCAACATGGCAGATGTACATACTCTCTACACCAGAGGTTCGCAAACTGGGTGCTGCGGCACCCAAGTGTGCCGTGAATTATTGTTAGGGGTGCCGTAAAAAAAATCACATTTTATAATTTTTTTAATCATAAATTCTCAGTTTCTAGTTGATCCCAGTAAAAATTTAGAATAATATTGGTTTCGGGTCGTCGTCGGAACCTTGTCATCCGTTTTATAAGAACCGGAGGCAGTTTGTGTTTCTGTTTGTTTTAGTTTGTTTAGTTTTAGTTTGTTATAGTCTAGCGCAGTTGTACTGACACAGTGAAAGTGTGACAAATTTTTCTTCATCTTCATATCAATAAAATTGTATGCATACAATATTCTCAATAATAGGTAAACATTTTTAAATACTGCAATATTTTCTTTTTTGGTAGTTTAAAAAATGGATAAATTTCTTGTAAGAAGAGGAGATGACAATTGATAATTATTTTTTGTATTTGACAGGATATTGTTTTTTTTCAAATATATTTTAATTTTAATCATAGGGTTATGTAGAACCCAAGAACTTTCTTAATGTAATTCAATGTCAGTCGTGGTGTTTGCCAGTGAAGTAGTTGTTTTTAAGAAAGTTTGTTATAGAATGATTAGTTATACAAATGATGTCAACTTTGTTGACGATATGTAGGTATACAATAATTTCCTAGAAATTATAATCTTTGAAGAAAAGATACAAATGTTACTATTTAATATTATCAAAATCTTCAAATTCAACAAGATATACATAAAGGGGAGTATGGACGAGAATTCATATTTGCAACCAGGTACAATTGACACAAATTCCAATAATACCAGTGAAGATAAAGCTCCAACTAAGAAAAAAGCATGTAAGAATAAGACCCGTTTATCCCAAGAAAACTATTTGGAGTACGGGTTTACTTGGTGTGGTGATAAGATATCTCCTAACCCAAAATGTGTTGTATGTGGAGAAATACTGGCTAATGAAGCTATGGTGCCTAGCAAACGATTGCGTCATTTTTCGACGAAACGTGCTCATTCGAAAAAAAATGTGGAATATTTTAAGACTTAATTTTAAGCCTTCTTTGTTCACAACAAAAACAAAGCAGTAATTTTACAAATCAATTAAAAATTTCTGATTGTGTTCAAGAGGCCAGTTACTTAGTCGCAGAAATAATAGCACAGCAAATGAAACCACATACAATAGGATAGACATTAATTTTACCGTATTGTTTAGCAACTGCAAAGGTAGTGCTCGGAGAAGCAGGTGAAGCTGAAATCAAGAAAATTCCTTTATCAGACGACACAGTACGAAGACGTATTAATGAAATCTCTAATGTCTGATAACATTGAAGAAAATGTGGTTTTGAAAATGATAGAAGCTAATATGTACGCTTTGCAAGTTGATGAAAGTACTGACATTGGAGGAAAAGCTCAGTTATTAGTGTACACGCGAATTATTGATAGCCGTGAAAAAATAATTGAACAATTTTTATGCTGCAAAGAATTTGAAAGAACGAATACTGGAGCTGATGTTGTTAATATTTTAGAATAGTATTTATCATCAGTTGGCATGTCTTGGGAAACATGTGTTGGTATATGTACGGATGGTGCACCATCTATGGTCGTTTCCATATAGGGCTTTGTGTCTCTTGCTAAAAAAAAATAACAAGAATATCGTATCAACACATTGTTTTATACACCGAGAAGCTTCAGTTGCAAAATACGTAAATAAAGACTTAGAATGTGTCTTGAACAACATAGTGAAGATGGTCAATTACGTAAAAGTAAACCTAAAAAGTAAACCTCTGAAGTCACGTCTATTTAATAAACTTTGTGAAGAAATGGGATCTCAATTAAAAAATCTTATTCTTCATACAGAATTAAGGTGGCTTTCTAAACTGCGTGTTTTGAGCCGTTTTTACGATTTGAGAGCAGAATTACTACTATTTTTTGAAGAACAAAAGCAAAACAAATATTGCGAATTATTGCAGGACGATGCGTGGTATGCAAAGCTAGCTTATCTGGCAGATATTTTTGAACAACTGAATAAATTAAACTCCAGTATGCAGGGAAGAAATGATTTAACTTTTTCAGACAAAATAGTGGCTTTCAAAGACAAATTGAAGTTGTGGATAAAAAAAAGTAAGCCAGCGTAATATGGGAATAATTTCAAGAACTAAAGATATGGAAAATAAGTAAATTCGGCAACTCATTATTGAGCATTTAACAACTTTAGGGACAAAAGTTGATAATTATTTTTCCGATATCAATGTGGAAAATTATGTTTGGATAAGAAATCCATTTGTGGCATCAGTGGTGGAAAAAAATGATTTGGAACTTATAGAAGAGGAAGAATTGATGAATATTCGAAATGATCGAACACTCAAACTAAAACATGAATAGACCTGTGCAGTTTCTTGCATACGGTTGACCTGCGCAGGCAAACCTGCACATGTAACCTCTCCGGTAGACCGTAGCGTGTATGGTATGGGCATTAGACGTCAACTGCTTCTAGATTGAGATTAAAAAAAATATCCCAACATAGGACTACGAGCACTCAAAATTCTCCTACAATTATCAACTTCATATTTGTGCGAGTTTGGCTTTTCTGCTTAGGTGAACATCAAAACTAAAAGAAGAGAAAGACTCTAGACAGTCGAAGATGAAATGAGAGTATGTCTATATCAAATTCGCCCGGACATTAAAAAAATATGCGCATCACACCAATCGTTTCTCATTGAATTCCTGAAGCATATTATAAGTAATTAGGTAATAATTGTTTGTATGTTCATCTACAATTGCTGATATTATAAATAATAAATTAATAATAATAATTGACTAGATTTCTATCAAAGTGAACAAGTACCGGAACATGTTGATGTCAGAATGATGGCAGAATTGATAAGCCAGTGGAACAACTGATGTTATAATAAAAATAAAACTTGTTTGTGTATACAATATAGATGCTGTTTTAATATATAAGTACAGATCCATACTTATACATGGAAGATGAGAGGATGCCGGGTGCCGTTAGTTTCAATTGATAATTTTGGGGTGCTAGCAGCAATAAAAGTTTGCGAACCACTGCTCTACACAAATGAGGCAAGAACCATCTCCTCTCTGTGACTGCGGAGAAATCCAAACTAACAGACATATCACCGAAGAATTTACCATACGATCATATAATGGTAGACCTTTTTTTAAGTGGTTTGGGCGAAGGTCTCACTAAACCCCCTATTCCACTTTGACTTTTAGTATGCGCCACCCCGGTATCGAATATTTTACATTCATTCACGCTGGGCAGCCCGGACGGTTAGTGAAAACCACCCTAGTTGTCGCCTCCCCGAATAAGATTCGAACCCGGATCTCCCGCATTGAAATAGGGTATGGGTATGTTGTCAACTACACTACCGAGGAGAACTAATGGTAGACCTGAGGACTTCCAGATAGCTACCCCAAAGTGGATAGATTACATAAATAGTTTAGATGTTCGTAAGTAACCTTTTAAAGTGCATTCTTTTACTATACTGCTGTGTATCCTGTATTGAGCTATATTTTATATTTTTTATGTTTTCGCCTTCACTTCCTAATGTTTTAGATAGCCATACGATAAATAAAAAATAAATGATTATTTAAGATAAAGCCAAAACTATTCAGATATAAATTACCAATTTCTGTTTTGTTTGTTGCACAAAGTAATAAACAAATATCAATTGTTGTCTTTGTTCAAACTTGTATATGTAATTAGAGAATTTACGATTCCGTGCTTTTGTTTTTAGGCAGAGTAATCCCAGTAAATATAAAGAATCATAACACAGTTAGTGAACTATGGGAGAGTGCAAATAGATCATAAACGTATAGGCAGTTGTTTCCAGTGTGCTATTTCCAGCGAAAACGAAAGTCACAAATGTTGTTTTGAATGAAGTCATAATTTGAATTACATTTGTTAAATATATACATATATATATATATATATATATATATATATATATATATATATATATATATATATACTATATATATATATATATATATATATATATATATATATATATATATATATATATAGTAATAAATTTAAAAACTTATGTTATTATAACAAAGTATTTCGTGTTTTCCTTACAAGATTCTTAATATAATAATATATAAAGGAAAGAAATTATTCCAAGGACTAAGTCTATCAAAACGATGTTTTCTCCCTTTTTGAACACGTAATTCACAGGCATTAAAAATGTAAACAAAACAACAAAAATCCGCGACTTAACCGCGTTCTAGGCGAGATTTCCTTATTTTAATGTAAAAAAAGAAATATTACCAGCAATGCTTTATGAAATTTTATTTACAACAGGAAATATTACAACATTAAGTATTATAACATTGCAATGTTGTTATAGATTGAAATTATAATTAGCTCTAAAGGAAGTTTCTTTATTTAAGGATAAAATTTGTGGATTACCAAATATTTTGAAATCCTTTAATTGAAACATAACAGCTACACATTATATGCCGGGCTTAACGAGCATCAATAATATGTCACTGCAAATTTTGACCGGTGTGAAACTGGCAATAACTTTCAGGCTTATATATAAAAATTTTGCTTAAAATTTTTATTTCAAAAGGATATAACTTTTTTATTGATAGGGATTTTTCAAAATTTTCTTCACAACTGTTGCACACTAAGTCACGTCATAAAATATTCCAACAAGATTTAATTTTCTTTTTACACATAGGCATAATAATCATATTAAAGTTCAAGAAAATGCTCACATTTACTCACTTCTTAAACGAGGAACGTCAAAGTGTATTATTTTCCAAAATTTTCCAACATAATTTCCACCATCTATTAGGCCACAGTATTACCTTCATTTCTCAAGCAGGAATTTTTCCAAAATTCCTAATAATAAGCGCACAGCTATTATTTAAAAAAGTGCATTCCACGCAGTTGCCATTTAATAGAAAAATCCAAAGAGGTGGCAATTTTCAACATTTCTCAATTTTTCTTTCAAATATCACTAGAGAATGAATGTACCTAACATCGAAATAAAACGTTTTTCGAAATATAAAAAAAGCAATTGAATAACGACCAAACTTAAAATGCAGCTGCTCCACGTAGCACCATTTCATAGCCAGAACGTCAAATTGCAGTAAATTTTAACTTTTCTCAAATTTTCTTTCATACGTCATAAGTGAATAAATGTACCTAGACATGTGTAAAAGCTTTTGCAAAAATTCGCAAAAGTAAATGTATTCCACCCCACTTTCTTTCGCCGGGCACTGTTTTATTGCAATAGGGGTAAATAGAAGAAAACTTTTTCTCACATTTTCTTTCATTTCCTATTAGGGGATGAATATATCTACTTAACTGTATAAGCATTTCAAAAAATTCGCAAGAATAATTGCATTTGACGATGACTTAAAATGCACTCACTCGACGCAGCACTGTGTTATTGCTCGACCGTCAAATTGCTCTAAGTTTTAACTTTTCTAACATTTTCTTTCATTTTCAACTAGGGTATGAATATATTTACTTAACTGTGTAAGCATTTAAAAAAATTCGCAAAAATAATTGCATTTGACGATGACTTAAAATGCACTCACTCGACGCAGCACTGTTTTATTGCTCGACCGCCAAATTGCTCTAAATTTTAACTTTTCTCACATTTTCTTTCATTTCCTATTAGGGGATGAATATATCTACTTAACTGTATAAGCATTTAAAAAAAAATGCAAAAATAATTGCATTTGACGATGACTTAAAATGCACTCACTCGACGCAGCACTGTGTTATTGCTCGACCGTCAAATTGCTCTAAATTTTAACTTTTTTCACATTTTCTAGTGACATGTGAAAGAAAATTTAAGGAGAATTAAAATTTACTGCAATTTGTCGGTCGAGCAATAAAACAGTGCTGCGGCGAGTGAGTACATTTTAAGTCATTGTCAAATGCAATTATTCTTGCGATTTTTTTTAAATGCTTAGACTGTTGAGTAGATATATTCATCCCCTAGTAGGAAATGAAAGAAAATGTTAGAAAAGTTAAAATTTAGAGCAATTTGACGGTCGAGCAATAACACAGTGCTGCGTCGAGTGAGTGCATTTTAAGTCATCGTCAAATGCAATTGTTCTTGCGTTTTTTTTAATGCTTATACAGTTAAGTAGATAGATTCATCCCCTAATAGGAAATGAAAGAAAATGTGAGAAAACTTAAAATTTAGAGCAATTTGACGGTCGAGCAATAAAACAGTGCTGCGTCGAGTGAGTGCATTTTAAGTCATCGTCAAACGCAATTATTGCTACGAATTTTTTTAAATGCTTAGACTGTTAAGTAGATATATTCATCCCCTAGTAGGAAATGAAAGAAAATGTTAGAAAAGTTAAAATTTAGAGCAATTTGACGGTCGAGCAATAAAACAGTGCTGCGTCGAGTGAGTGCGTTTTATGTCATCGTCAAATGCAATTATTTTTGCGAATTTTTTTAAATGCTTATACAGTTAAGTAGATATATTCATACCCTAGTAGGAAATGAAAGAAAATGTTAGAAAAGTTAAAATTTAGAGCAATTTGACGGTCCAGCAATAAAACAGTGTCCGGCGAACGAAAGTGGGGTGGAATACATTTACTTTTGCGAATTTTTGCAAAAGCTTTTACACATGTCTAGGTACATTTATTCACTAGTGATGTATGAAAGAAAATTTGAGAAAAGTTAAAATTTACTGCAATTTGACGTTCTGGCTATGAAACGGTGCTACGTGGGCAGCTGCATTTTAAGTTTGATCGTTATTCAATTGTTTTTTTATATTTCGAAACATGTTTTATTTCGTTGTAAGGTACATTCATTCTCTAGTGATATTTTAAAGAAAAATTGAGAAATGTTGAAAATTACTACCTCTTTGGATTTTTCTATTAAATGGCAACTGCGTGGAATGCACTTTTTTTAATAATCGCTGTGCGCTTATTATTAGGAATTTTGGAAAAATTCCTGCTTGAGAAATGAAGGTAATACTGTGGCCTAATAAACTTTGGAAAATTTGTTTTTGGAAAATAATAAACTTTGACGTTTCGCGTTTAAGAAGTGAGTAAATGTGAATATTTGTTGATCTTTAATATGATTATTATGCCTATGTGTAAAAAGAAAATTAAATTTTGTTGGAATATTTTATGAGGTGACTTACTGTGCAACAGTTCTGTGACGAAAATTTTGAAAAATCCCTATCAATAAGAAAGTTATAGCCCTTTGAAATAAAAATTTTACGCAAAATTTTTATTGCCGAAAGTTATTGCCAGTTTCACACCGGTCAAATTTTGTTATATACTATGTATAGGAGCACCTATAAAAGTTACTCGTTATAACTGTTAGTCGCTATATCTATGAGCAATATTATGGTTACTGTTAATGGTATTATATATATAATAATACCTGTTTTTACGCACATTTTTATTATTTTTTGGACAAAATTTGTATGTACATAAATGGAATGGGGCTCCCTCCCGACGTTGGTGCAATACTAGTTCGCCGCGGGCAATACTAAAGAACTAACAACTGCTAGCAGCCAAACTATCTGCATTACCTCCTGGCTACTTCAACAAGACATCAGACTAGAAATCTTGGAAGTACACTCCGGATTTGCCAACTTAGGGGGTTGGGAAGAACCACTAGATAGCCAACGGCATAGGATGTAGAAGGCAACGGGAAACCACTCCATTAAAGACCCACTCCACAAATTCATCATTCATCAATCCACACTTCATTAATCATCCTTGCAGATCACATCTGGAATGGTAACCTCTGACCACGGTCAGAAAAATTGATCGGATAATCAGCCAAAGATGATTAGTCTTCTCACAAATAAATCTGCCGGTTTGGACATTCAACATAAGCAGGTCCAAACAAAGACACCACTACGGTGGGGTATTACGTAGAAGATTCTTTGTTAACATAAATGTATTTGAGTTTGATTTAAGTGCTCCTACGTGGGCGTAAACTATGTAAATAAATAAATAAATAAAAAAGTCTATACTGATGAAGCCAAAAAGCAGAAACGCGGCTATGGATGTTCATTATTATTAATATTTATCAGGTTATGGTATTTTTTAGAAACCCACATGGTCTCTCATAGCATGAAAGTGCAGGAAACCAAATCGTACTTGTAATTATATTTATTTACTTTATTTAAGTCATGAGTGAATTAGAGAACGTAGTAATTTCTTAATTCTTTTCTTGTCATATGAAAATTCAGATAGTAATTTTTTCCCAATTTTATATATTCGATATTTGTTGAAATCATGAATGTAAATAAAAGTATGGCGTACGCCAATGAGTTTATCAAGTACAAAAAATTTATGAGTTTATCAAGTACAAAATATTGTTGACGATAACTTGGAACGGCTGTTTTATCTACTAACGTACATGTGGATGTGTTCTTTTGAATACGTCTCGTCAGTGATCATCACTTGTATCGGTCGCAGTTTACATTGAATGATGTTTGTTTGTTTGACGTGTCTTTAATAGTTAGAGAAGGCCTCTACCAAGTATACGAATGGCGAGATGACTGACATGAATTTTATGTATGGATTTGCTGATGGCAATTCATTGCAAGCTAGACGATTGTAGATTGAACGGTTTCCTAGCCGTAATATTTCCGACGGAAAAATCTTCGAAAACATTCATCGACGTCTTCGTGAAACAGGCACATTGCTACAAAATGGGGGGCCAGCAAGATTAATGGCAATAAACTGGAACAGAATGTGCTGGACATGACGGAGGAAGATCCAAGTACTTCTACGCGACAAATTGGCAATACTTTGAATGTAAGTCATTGGACAGTTCTTTATGGCATATTGTTGTAACCATACCACATTCAACTACCATTCACTACTACCTGCTGATTATTGTCCACGTATTGCGTAAATTTTTCCAGCCAGTTTTCCAAGAAATGCAATAAGGAATTTTCATGTTGCTTTCAACAACCATGTGTGGGTAGATGAAAATCCGCATGAGGTATGGGAAGATCGATTTGAACATCAGTTCTCCTTGTTTGTTTGGGTTGGAATTGTGGGTGACTATCTAATTGGACCGGTATTTTTACCAGCAAGACTTACTGCCGAGATGTATCGCAACTTTTTGGAAGAAACACTGCCCGAGTTTCTGCAGGAAGCATCATTGGTAACAAGAACTGCAATGTGGTTTATGCATCACCACATTTCAGTTTGGTTGCTCGTGATTTTTTTACAACATGGATTGGTCGAGGTGGACCACACGCATTAACTGATGGATTGACAGACTTAAACCCCCTGGATTATTTCATATGAGATTATCTGAAGTCATTAGTTTACGCTACTCCAGTAGAGAATTTGGACAAATTGCGAAATCGGATAATTGCTGGGTGTAACTCAGTTAGAAACAACCCTGGTGTGTTTGAAAGAGTTCGGCTGAAAGACTTCGGACGAAAGATTGAATGCTTGTACCCAGACTGGAGGAAGTTATTTCGAGCATTTATTGTAGATTGAGCAACTTTACATGTACTTTATGATAATAAAATGTTGTTACTGTCGCAAATTTTGTTCACCCTATATCTTGGAAACGAAGGGTTTTTTTCAGAAATTATCAAACGACAAAAAAATCTTAGAATATGCCAAGGAATAACCCCTTGAATTTTTGCTGTATGTTTACATAACACCCTGTATGTATAAAAATATCTTGCCCGAATTAATTTGTTATGACCTGGTTATAACAAACAAAGGAAGTATCGACTATAACGATCAAATAAACATTCATTTGAATCTGCGCTTTTGATTAAAAGCCTTGTTATAACGAGTTTCCTTCGCGTATGTAACAAACTTTTTTTCAAGTAGTTCCGTACTTTTTCTTTATGTACCTTAAAGGGTCTTTTAGGGTCACATTAAATAATTTGACGATTTTTTCTTCTTGCAAGAAATTAAAATACCCGAAATTTAGAAAAAGATCGTTCTCCTTCTGGGTTAACTGTTGCAATAGTTGTTAACAAGAAACACCTGTTAGTGCAATCGGCATCTTCTGTAGGCCCAGAAAAAAAAACAAAATAAACAATAAACTTATTCTGCGTTTGTGAAATTTATATTTTTTGTCCGAAAACTAAACCAGTGGCAAGGGTATTTTCATTTCTTGCAAGACGAAAAAATCGTCAAATTATTTAATTTTACCCTAAAAGACCCTTTAAAGTTCCTAAAGAAAAACTACGGAAGCTACTTGAAAAAAAGTTTGTTTTTTGTCCGAAAACTAAACCAGTGGCAAGGTTTACTTTTCGGACAAAAAACAAACTTTTTTTTTAACTAGCTTCCGTAGTTTTTCTTTAGCAACTTAAAAGGGTCTTTTAGGGTCAAATTAAATAATTTGACGATTTTTTCTTCTTGCAAGAAATGAAAACACCCTTGCCACTGGTTTAGTTTTCGGACAAAAAATATAAATTTCACAAACGAAGAATAAGTTTATTGTTTATTTTGTTTTGTTCTGGACCTTGAGTTTGTTGGGAATTTTGACATGAGCCCTTGAAACTATCACGTAATATTTACAGAAGATGCTGATTGTACCAGCAGGTGTTTCTTGTTAACAACTATTGCAACAGTTAACACAGACGGAGAACGATCTTTTTTCTACATTTCGTAGCTTTCTTCTCTGTCTGAGAGATCTTTTTCAAATTCAGGAAATAATTACTTGTTTCTAATCAATTTTAATTACAGATATTTTCAGACGTTTTTTCAAATTAAGGAAATAATTACCTAGTTTTGATCCATTTTGATTGCGGCAAACATTTTCTATCAATATCCAAAATAGTTCATAAATTAACATAAAAAATATTGGTATTTTCAAAATAATCCAAATTTTAATTTTAACATTTTAAGGGAAAAAAATAGATAATTGGTAAACTTTTATTTTTAGTTTATTAATTTTTAGTTTATTCGTTTATTAATTTGTTTCATAAAACAAATTCTCGAAACTTTTGTCCAAAATTTACAACTTCGAACATAGTAAATATAAGTGCATCCAAAATAGTTCGGTATATCAACATCCCAAATAGTGGATACATTAAAATAAAAAAAGTTGGTATTTTCAAAATAATCCAAATATTCATTTAATCATTTTTAGGAAAAAAATTAAATAATTGCTAAACTTTTATTTTCTATTGCTAGTTTATCAATTTTCGGAACTTTTGTCCAAAAATTATATATTTACTACTACTACTGCATCATAACTTTTTTAATTCATAAACAAGTAATTTTTGAGTTTCATCTAAATTTAAAATTAGAATTCTCGGAATTTTTTTTTTAAACTTTTAGGACACATAAATTTCATAAACAGATAATATTTAAAATTATCTTTAAATCAGCAGTGATAAAGTTCCATCACTTATCAGACGCTTTCGCACATAACAGCTATTATATAATTTTGATATTAAACAAATTGGCAATGAAATGATACAGCGACCTTTTTATTAGCAAATAAAACCCTCACCTGAACATTTTTCTATTTACGAAAATGATTTTGCACGCGCTTTATTTTCCCGGTGCGAATTTCAATGCCAGCGCTAAATTAACAAAAAGCCAAAACATTACATCACAATGCGCGAAAACACTTCAAGGGTAGGCTAATGCAGGTTTATTTAAAGATAAATTTAGCAAGAATTATATTGAAAAGTTATTAAATTAAATGTTTGTTATGAAAATTAAAACTTTAATAATTATCATGTGATATATGTTTGTGCCGCAAATATTTCCTCCTTTCGTTTGAATACCTGAAAGGGTGTTATGAAATGATTCTGAATTCTAGTTAGACTTCCTCAAAATCGATTATACAACTGCTCTACTTTGTCATTACAAATATTTTTTTCTAACTAAAAAGGCACAAAAAAAATAGTGTGCGAGCGAATTTATTGGCTTATAAAATTTTGTTTTTAATAATGCGGTAAAGTGCCACCCCCACCCCAAATAAAAAGTAAATTTGATAAAGTTGTTACTTTCGAAGTTCTTTGAATCCCAGGTGGAATTTCTAGTGGCATCGAGCTGGGACTGTAACACTTTTTTGGGTTATCGATTTGGTGTTAATTTAAGCGTTTTGGGTTTTATTTAATTAGATGAAATATTGATTTTAAGGTTAGGTTCGGTGATTTGGAGCGAGTTCTCGTGGTTTTGGCTCAGTTTTCATACAAGAAATTGTAATTTAGGTTTTGTTTCTTTTTTGTATATAGCTTTTCACTTACCTCCTACGTGTAGATTTCGAGAACATAACGTGATCAACAAAATGATTTAAAATTTGCTTTGATTATGACATATGATAATATTATTATGAAGTTTTTTGACATGTTCGGAGAGCCTGAGCACATTGCATTTAATACACGGAAGAGGCTTTTCATGTGGAAATTTCGATAATTTATCAATATTATAGGCACTGTCTGATATTGTATTATTTTTTTGGGAATACACTTTTGTCTTGGATTTACTTAAATGGCATTTTAACGCCATCTTCAGCTAATAAACACGATTGTATCAAAATGATTACTATAGATTTCCATCCGCCCACTATCGCGCGTTACAACTAGTTTCCATGGAATTACATATCAAGCGACACCAACCTCCATTTTCCGCAACTACTAGTTACATCACAAATTTCTACTATATCCAAACATTCCAGCAACAAAAGTTGTCTAAAAATCACACTAAACACTCAATACTTCCTTTAATTCCAACAAAAAAATGTTAAGAAATTGCCTAAAAAATTACAACTTAGCAATAATCTTCAGCAACTTTGAATACATATTTGACAAGAATTATACAATTTCACCACAAAATTGTTTTTAAAAATTGTTTAAATAATTTTATTAAAAAATAGTAATTGTTATATATAGTATAATAAATAATTTTAGTATTAACAAACACTAATTCTAGTAAAATTAGTATAAAATTAAACTATTAACCCAATTAAGAAATTGTAAAATCAACATAATTTGACTAAAATGCATTAAATTATTGAAATTTCAAGAAAATATTGAACAAAGCTGTAAGTAATGTATTTTTATAACAAATGTATAAATTTCTTTTGTTAAGTACATCAGTATAACGTAAGAATTATTCTTGGAGATAAAAATTCAGCTTGAATCTTGTTTTTTAGTTTAAACTCCAGACCAGTGGTTCCCAAAGTGTGTTTCGTGGAATCCTGGGGTTCCGCGATAAAAACTGGGGGTTCCGCGCGACAAATTTTATTTCGTTAAAAAATAAGAATGGTGTTTAATTTAATATATTCAGATTTTTTTCAGAAAGTTTACAATTGACCACCAAATTTAATTAAAAATTTTTAAATAAGGTGACTAATAATTTGAATAAGGTGAAAATTCCAACCAGAATATCAGTTAAGGAACATTTATAGTTGGGTACGTACAAACCGACCATAATTCATAATTCAGATCGTATACAAAGTTTCAATATTAAAAGAAATACCATAATACCTAACTAAAATATAAACAAAATATATATTGCTGCACCACTTAGATAGTGTTGATGCTGGACCATATATGCGAATTCAGTTATCAAACAACGCCTAATTCTAAAAGAATCATTTAATCAAATAAGCAGGTGCATCCTTTACATTAGATTTTTTATTTATTTTAGTTTATGTTTTATATTTTTGTAAATTATTTCTGAGATGAATTTTTTTTTTAGTTTTGTTTAATTCAATAAAATCTGAATTACCAAAAAATACTTTTTATTACTACTTTTCATTTAATATCAGATAGTAAATTTTGAAAAGTCGTTGTTTAAAAAATATTTAGGGTTCCAGGATCATTGGCAACACATTTGGGGGTTCCACGACCAAAATAGTTTGGGAACCACTGCTCTAGACAGACAGAACCAGACGGATTATTCAATTCATTATCAGATTACGTAACGAGCTGTATAAACAGAAGCATATAAACAACGTCTGGTTTCTGGTCCATAATCTCTCTGCAATATGCTATGATTGTTTGTCTTAAAAATCGCAAAAGTTGCAAAGTTCAAATTAACTCATTGTCAGTACCTCTCATCTATTCCTCGGTTTTGTTCCAATGATAAATTGGACTTTTATTTGAATTATTTTCATTACATTATCATTAAGAATAAACAATAGTCATTATTTAAATGTGTTTTATAAGATACGTTTTGAAAAGTATTGGGTTGTTATTAAAAAAAAAAGGTACATCAAAATATTGTTAATTAATTGTTTCTTTTTGCCTTGAATTTCGAGTTTTATCCGATTAGCCTTGTCTGTTTCGTCGAATTACACTTGCCTGTTTCGCTGAATTGATACTTGCCTGCTTTTACTTACCTTTCTTTGTACCGATTACGTTTTTGTTAACCTGTCTATGTTAATCCCCATTGTTTATATTCAACTAGCAAAAAAAGTTGTTTGCGGAGAACGTCATGGCTAAATCAAAACGAGAATCAAATGTTTGGAGTTGTGTTAATATGATGATAATAATAAGATGAAAAATAATAAGGTTTTTATTGCCTCTAATGGATTAATTTCGTCAAATTGACTTTAAACTGATGTTATTATAATTTTTCGGTTTTACCCAACAAAAAACAGCGAAATTCCCTTCGCATCTCATTTAAAATGAATTTTATTTTTCAAAAAAACATCAAACAAATACATTATTTATTTATTTTCAGATAAAATAGTAACACATTTATTTTCCCATCCTTTGTATGGACCACTCTTGCTGGCATAATGGGCACCGATTGTTCTGTTTCACCCATAGAGACATGCAACAATAATGGAACGAATGGTTGCATTCGCCCCAAACTACAACACAATCTTGTTTCCCATAAAAATCCTTCTTGCTCTCCGCCTGGCAACGTAAACAAGCATCTACAACAATAACAAAACAAATAAACATTAATCCATAACAACAAATTTAGCTAGAATTTATTAAATTATCCGCCAAGTTTGAAAGGTGGGAATATGAAAGTTGTGGGCACATATTTAGTTATATGTCAAAAAGTTCTGGCACTTTTTGATGTATAAAAGGTCTATTCATAATGTGCCGAGAAGTAATATTTACTAAATTTACGAAATATTTAGTAGCATACAATTTGCAAATCTGTAATCAGCAGAAAAATTTCTTTGAAAGAGTTTTAAATATTTGTATAACATAATAAATAACGATTTTGGCAAAACTGTTTCCACTGAAATTACCGTGCGATAACTTTTGAGCGGTTTGTCGCAGCGACTTCCAGTTTTCACCATTAGGTTCATCAGAGCAAAATTATTCGGATGACGTATAAAGTTTAGTTCAAAAGCTTTAAACTTCAAAAATGTCCTCAACCCAGGTTAATTAATTTGATTTTAGAATTTTTGACATATACCAAACTAATTGTAAATGATTTAATTTACATTGAAAAATAGTTAGTTTAATTAGTCAATCTGTATCGCATGAATCCTAAATACTAATAATTCTTTCCTCCTTCATAGTAAACACGTTAAAAAAGCTAGATGCAAAACATGTGAGGGAGACCCGTCTGATGGACAGGCCCCTACATTCTAACCAGAATGCATGCTTATCAACCAGGAAAATCGTGTGAATCTGCTCTAAACCAATTAGTGGATAGAAAAGAAAACACATTAGAAAACACTTGGTGCCATCCTTGACATCGAAGGAGCGTTCGATAACACTTCATTTTACAGTATAGTCAACGCAGCTCTCAGTCATGGTGCAAATATCAGATCAAGTAGATGGATAAAATCCAAGCTGCAGGATATAAAGCTTGAGACTACAGTGGCAAGTGACACAATGAGGGTGTCTGTTATCAAATAGTGTTCTCAGAGGGAAAAACCCCGATTCTATCTTCACTACTCAAAAGACTACTCGGCCAATTAAAGGGACTAAAACCCCAATCATGCTACACTGGTTGTATACTATGGTAGTTAGACCCATTCTCACAAATGGCTCCCCAGTATGGTGGACCAAACTGAAACAAGAACAGGCCATAAAGAAAGTCTATAATATTGATGATAAGATGGCTTGGCAATTACGGGATCGTTGAGAACCGCCCCAACTGCTGCTCTGGAGGTCATGATAGGCCTTGCTCCCCTTCTTCTTAGAGTTCCCTATCTGTTGCGCGGATGTTGGCGATTAGCGTGGCAATCTTGGCTTTATCAACTGCTTGACGAAACAGTTGAATTGATGTAAGGCAGAACCACTGGCGTATGTTCTTATGCTAGGAGTTACGTTGTCTGCCTGGTCCTCTTCTTCCATTTACTCTTCCTTGCATGAGGAATTGTAATATTCGATATTTGTCATTTTGCATTATATGCCCTTATATTTGTTGCAGCTTTCTTTCTTTGACGATGTTGAGCAGTTCTTTATTTTTATCGATTTGTTGGAAGACTTCTGCATTTGTGATATGATGGATCCATGATATGGGCAAGATGCGTCCATATTTCAAAAACTCGAAAGCGTCCAGTCTATTTAGCGTCGCCTCTGTCGATGTCCAGGCCTCCACGCCATATAGGAGAACACGCATGATATAGCACCTTACCATTCAGATTTTAAGGGGAAGTGACAACTCGCTGGAGAAGAACATTTTCTTTAGTTTGTGGAAAGAAGATGGCCTGTTCTATTATTGTACGAATTTCTTTGGAGTGCTGCCAGTCATCATTTATGAGGGTACCCAGGTAGACATATTTCTCTACTCTCTTAACGAGTTCATTGCCAAGGACTATTGTATCTTTGTGTGGGTCCTCGTTCTAAGGTATTGCCATGTATTTTGTCATTGAAGTGTTTAATCTGAGTCCATATCGTTCGCTTGTAGCTTTGATCTTGTTAATTATTCTCTGTAGGCTCTCCAAGGTGTTTGCTACTATGGTGGTATCTTCAGCGTATCGTATGTTAATAAGGTTTTAGCCATACATCTTAATACCTTCGTTTGCGTTTAATGCTTCTTGGAAAATTTTCTCAGAGTATATGTTACCTTGCCTCACGCCTCTCCGGATGAATACCCCTTGCGAGATGATGTTGTCCACTTTGATGGCAGCTGTCTGGTGCCAATACAGGTTTGCAATAATTTTTAAGTCTTTCTTATCTATGTCGGTTTTCTGTAACACCTGGATCAATGTATCATGTTGTACGGTGTCAAACGCTTTGGCGATTTTGTCGATTATAATAACGTTGAATATCTAACATAATTTCAATTCGGACAAATAATCATAATTTCAATTCGGGCCGCCTTTGGCAGCGATGTACTAGTGAGTTCTACCATAACTCGAATTAGAGCTTCTATTGCTTGACATACGTTGTTTTAAGACTGCAAGGTCTGAGAGACTTTAGCGTACACCTTATATTTGATATTTCCTCATCAAATATCAGGATTGGTAAGGTTTGACTAGGCATATATAAAATCAACAAATCGAGAAATTAGTCATGCCGGGAACATTCCATTTCATCATTTTCTTTCTGGAAGTATTTTCACTCGTTCCATCCAAAAAGTTACATCCAAATACTTTCCAACCATTGGATTTTCAATTGGGTTCTCTAGCATCGCTCTATTCCGATCGACTGCAACCGAAACATTTTGATCGTACCTACTCAAAGAAATAAGAACCAATTACACCTTAATAATGACACATCAAGAAACGCAATATTTCTTGGGATTTCGTTCTTCTTCTTCTTAGAGTGCCCTATCCGTTGCGGATGTTGGCGATTAGCATGGTTGGCTTTATCAACTGCTTGACGAAACAGTTGAATTGATGTAAGGCTATCAAACCACTGCCGTAAGTTCTTAAGCCAGGAGTTACGTCGTTTGCCTTGACCTCTTCTCCCATCAACTCTCCTTTCCCTGACTAACTGCAGCTTTCTTTCTATGACGATATTGAGCAATTCTTTATTTTTACCGATTTGTTGGAGTACTTCTTCATTTGTAATATGATGGATCCATGATATGTGCAAGATTGAGTAGACTACCTGTAACACCTGAAATGTATCATGTTGTACGGTGTCAAACAAACGTGTACATCTCGTCCCATGTCTCTACACTTCTGTATCATGACTTGGACTGTGAAGATGGCTTCTCTCGCTCAGAGCGCATTCCGAAAGCCAAACTGCGTCTCTCCCACATGTTCCTCACACCTACGATACATCCTGGCATGTTTAATTTTTTTAAATATTTTGACAATGCGGTTCTTTAGGCAGATCAGTCTACATTCGACACATCTCTCCGCAAATGGCTTCTTGGGGATTGTAACAAACATAGAGGTCACCAAGTCTTCTAGCATTTGTCCCGTATTGTAGCTTTGATTAAATAAGTCAGTGATGATTAAATAAATCTTCCTCCCCTAGATATCATTATCATGGTTAAGGCAAGGATCAGAGCCTTTAGATGCAAATGTAATGGTACATGGGAGGCTCTGACGAGGGCAGGGTACTCCAGGATAACCAATGTAATATCAGAGCCAAACCTCAATATAGAGGGATACTCATTGTCAAAAACACTATCATTTGATCAACCCTTTAACTATGTTGGACGGAAGGTAAAAACCAAACAAATGTCAAGGTGGGCTGGACTGGTATACAGACGACTCCAAAAACGACAGTGGAACTGGCGCAGAAATCTACGCACCATCCCTGGGGTATAGTTTATCTATGTCCATGGGATCACGACATTCCAAGCGGAAATACACGCCATCGTGATCTGTGTCCGTGAAAATCTAAAGATGGACTACACAAGTAGAAACATCCGCATTTTCAGGGACAGTCAGGCGCACTTAATGCTTTAGAGAGCCATGAAATTAAATCTAAATCAACATGGAACTGCCTTCAGGACCTTAAGCCTCTGGCAAAACACAACAAGGTCACACTAACTTGGGTACCGAGCCACAAGGGACTGGTAGGAATCGAAATGGTGAACAAGGTAGCAAACGATGGAGCTAACAAAGCAAATATCAGTGCTAACAGGGACTTCTACATTACTAAAACTATGGCCCTAAGCGAAATTTGTAAATGGGTAGCAACTAAGCGCAAGATACAGTGTGGTAAAATGAGTGCTCAGAAATACAGCAAATGAATGCTAGAAAATTTATAGGACGCTTTAACTGCTTAAATCATGCAACTGTCAAGGAAGCAGATGGCATTTGTGGCAGGCCTACTCACAGGACACAGCCTTCCACGAGGAAAACTGCAGAAAATGGGTATCTGGAAAGATGATCCATTATGAATACTCTGCTATGAGGAGGATGAATCTGCCTGTAGGAGATAGAGACTGTATGAGACACGAGCTTAACATGACAGACAACATGACACGACAGCTAAAGATATCCCCGTGAAGAACATGACATAGAGACAAATAACAAGGACTGTGCAATGTAGGGAAATACAATAGGCCAGTAGGCCGCAGTGTTTTAATGGCTAACCACACTTGACCTACTTTGGTTGACGGAAAAAAGACAATCTGTACTAGTCTGCCTTCCTTACAAAATCTGGCAATAACAATTTTAGCAAAATTTAAAAAAGATTTTCGACTGAAATTACGATGCGATAATATTTGAGCAGTTTGTCGCAACGACTTATAGTTTTCACCATTGGATGCAGCAGACAAAATTTAGTCAGATAACATATAAAGTTTGGTTAAAAGCTTTAATTTTTTTTTAACAGACTAATTGTAAATGTTTTAATTTACCTTGAAAATTATATTTAGTTTAATTAGACAATCTTTACTAGTTTAGCTAATTTACAAAATCTAGTTTAGTCTAATTTTGTCCAGATAAAAATTTAAATTTCAACCCATAAAACAAGGCATCAAGGCATATTAATACAAACATGTGTTAATCTTAATTAAAATTTCTATAAAACCATTAAAGTTTTGTTTATCATTTTAATTCAGCTTTTATAAAAAAGGTCGCCAAGTTTTTCGTTAACTTCCGCATTTATGTTAGACCGAATCTAAGGTGTGACCTTATTACCGCTGCATCAATTTTTAAACGGATATCGTAGGTAACAATAAACGGATTGCATAAAATATTTCAAATAAAAAAAAACAACAAAAACCTGTTTCAATCTATTTTTATTTCCATTAGATTTTCTTGTACGTTTCGTGCGCAACGGAATTGTTTCTCGATTCATTTTCATTATTTCATACGGTGTCGAATAAAAAAATATAAATGTTCTCACTTCCTAATATTTTGGATAAAGTACATTTGTTGGATAAAGTACATCCTTGATTCGAATCTATAAAAAAAATTTCTCTTGGCTCGTTATCGAGCTGAACTGGAATTAACTGACCAGAAACTGTACGGCAACGAATAATAATTCACCAGTAAATAATTTCAAAGTTTATGTTTACAAAGTTAGGGATTTATCTCGACCGATAGAAACGGAAAAGCTCTGAGTGATTTTGTTTATAGCACTCTTTGTTCACCATTTTTGTTTATAACACAATCGAAAATAACTGATAAGAAATAATTATACAGTAAAATATACAATTTATACAGTAATTTTATGCATCTGTGAAAATAATTACTTATAATTCTTTGCACTCCATTACCATTTTGTTTGTTTGTTTATCTTGCTTTCTGCGTTTTCTAAATAAAAACCATATTATATTTCGAAATATTTTTAAGACCTTGAAAACTATTGTATTATATATAGATGTAATATTCAAGGCTAAACACAAAACTAGACAACAGTAAATTAGATAATACATGCCTAATCCCATCTTGTTTTTGTTTATTAGCGCGTTTTATTGTTTTCTGAAAAGGAAGACTAGCTTATTTATTAATGAAACGTTTTTCTATAAACTTTTATTTATTTATTTACCTCGTTGTAAATTCAAAAAATAACACGTGTCAATTCTTAATGTAGGCATGATTGTTTCAATCCATTAATATTTCAAAAACGGTATTTAGAGTTTGCATTTGCTGCATTTTATTAATGGCGCTTAAATGAGCAAAACCAGCGCGATAATCAATTTGAGGAGTTTTGTTCCTAGTCAGCGTTTAGATAATCGAGCGCAGTTAGCAACAAATCCAGTGCAGAAAACTTTTTCACTTTTGCTGAAATAGACTACATCGGTGTTGCGACAGATCAAATACGCATTCGGAATCAATAAATCTTGACTTTAAAAACTTTTCTTAAAAAATCTTCTGCCTTCCCATGCGTTTTTTCAGAAATGTTAATTTTTAATTTCATTGGACCCATATTTTATCCAATAAAAACAGCAATTTCATAAAAACAACATAATTAAATGTTCTTTTAATAAACAAATATAACGTTGTATTCAGGTTAACATGTCAGATTTATTTTTAGAGTATATCAAACAGAAGTAAGACTATACATGACGAAATAAGACTAGACTAGAAGACTAGAAATAGACAAGACTGCTTGCTTTTCTACAGAATAACATTTTGCTAAATTTTGCTATAAAAATTTATAGAGAAGAAATAAATTATGATTAACGATCGATTTATTATAAAATTGATAAATATTTATGTCTTAGAAAAGCAATTAGATGTAATTGCGAATAAATTAAAGGCTTTTTTTGTGTAATTGGTTTGGATATTGAAAAGATGTGTAAATCCGTTTAAGAATTGCGAAAACGATGGAAAAATAGGGGAACCTATGAAATAGGATGTAAAGAAGTAAGAAAATGTTCTTGGATATTTCCGGTTGTCTAAAACGGCGAAGGTTGCGATTGAAATAAATAACAAAAATCAAATTACAATTGAGTTTCCTTGTTGAATCACAAAAAAAATACACGCTGGATCAAAGTAAACAATAGTATTAATTGTATTTTTAAACACCTTTATCGTTTAATAAATGAAAATTTACCGTATCGAAGTATTTATACTTCGAAGACACAAAAAATATTTTTTTACAATTTTGCTTCGGACGAGAAAAATACTGTGTGTTACGTAACCGCGCTGGGGATCCTCGGTGGACTGAAAAGTTGTAACCTTTAGAGAATTGTTTTGCGAGTAAAAAAAAGGAATACTGTATAAAATCGGCAGTTCAATAAAGATTTGCAATAGTTTTCTTGTGATCTTGAGAGAGGCAACAGGTTTTATTAAGCGCAGAAAATATGTTTCGTCAAAATAATAAAGTCGGCCCAGAGCCACATACCAATCCGGCTCCCACCAACCAGGTACGTTCTAATTGACACACATTTTAGCCAAAAAAATTACCAAAAAAATAAATATATTTACACAAATATCCATACAATATTAGGCACAACATATACTGTTGAAACAGACAAGACTATAGATAAACAAAACTAGACAAACATGTTTTTTTGTCTGCAAATTGTTTTAAATTGTTATACCTTTATGCATGTGGCCAACTATATAATTTCCATTTCGTGCCTCTATCTTCATTTGTTATTATTATTTTATGCACTTTTAATAAAAATTAAAGTTAAAATGTAAAGTTTTTTTATGTGAAAAAAAAAACAAAGCGAATCGTTAAAAACAAAGAGGTTTTATATTCACTAATATACAAATTAAAATAACTTGTTGTCTAAATTGTTATCTTTTGTCTTAAAATTTGTCTTTAAAAGTTGTCTTAAATTGTTGTCTTAAATTGAAAAAATTATTCAAATTCGCAAAATTTTACAGATTTTATTTGAATTATTTTGTTTGCAAATTGAAACATATGGTTTATGTTTCATAAATCAATTTTGAAATGGTAAAGTTATTATATTAATGATAAAACATTCATAAGTTTCCACTAATAAATAATTTTCAAGATTGATTAGTTTTTTGATAATATTACTACCATAATTTAATATTTTTAGATAAAAAATTACTAGAAAGCTGTAGTAATAATTCAATACGTTCTTTCGTTTGACCCAAATTTGGTGTTAATGGCTTTTACAAGGGCAAATTTGAGTGAGGCCGTAATTTCTAAAATCGACAAACTAAGGGTAAAATTTAATTGTAAAAAACGTAATAACATTTTAGAAAATAAACAATTATATCCATTTTATTTGCAAAATTAATTAAAATAGCAAATAAAATTAAACGCAATTACCTTCATTTAACATTTTTTACAAAAAACAAACGAATTATTTACGAAAAACAAAGGAACTCAACTTATTTAATAAAGATACTAACTACATTTTCAAAAACTGCATTTTCATCAAATTCAGATCTTTAACCAGTAAGAAAAAGAAAAATTCAAACATATCTTAATAGAATAAAAATTCGACACAAACTAAAGTTGTTCTCCAAAACAAGTCACATTTAAACATTTTTTTAATGCAGACTGATGACGCAAATGACTAGTTTTTTTTTATATAAAATTATATTAAAAATCATTAAAGTAACAAAACTTGCAGACATTTAACAGATATTTTATCTACCAATTTGATGAAATTAAACATTTGTGTGTCTTACTTGTATGACTGAATTTTGCTCTGAAAGTTGCTGAAAGATCTGACAGTTTTGTTAAAAGTTAAATTTATTAAAACCATTACACTGCGGAATAAGCAAACTTTGAGGAAAAAGTAGTCCATTTTTTAACTAGAAGCTAATTTATACTAAATAAAGTGTCAAATAAAATAGAATTAAAAATTTTATCTACGACCACTATTGTAAATGCCCATTATTGTACAGTTCGTGGACTATGTAAATACATAATAACACACACGTATGTAACAGTCCGAGATTAATGATAAGTTATGATTGATAACACACACGTGCGTTTGGTTTACTATTCGTTGAGAGCTGATACTATTGTTAAATATAGGGTTAAACTTAAGTACTCATAGATATAGGCAACCCAATGTACGCAATTTGCGGATGCAAGACACATAGGTGTAGGGAAAATAAATTTGAAGGGGGCATATAAATATTGTTTAAACTATTAATTTTTTCAATTTCGGGTCTAGAGGTCGCGCTACCGCGCGATATGTGGTCTTGATTTATCTGCTCCTAATATAACCTAATCTAACCATCCATTTTGTTCAAGTCTGTAGCCACTGGAGGTTTTATGTAAATTTCCGTTAGTTTGAATTATGCCACGGGGGCGCTGAACATATTCACATAGAAGCTGTCATTCATTTCGTTTTTTCACGTTTAAATCTAACGAAAACTACAAATAAGTACTAATTAATAAGGTAACCATTAAGAATGTATTTCTTTTAATTTCTTGTTTTGTTACTTACGTACGTTGCTTACGCAGAGTAGGTCCTTGTATAATCCATATTTTATCATTATCAATCTTCTTTTTATTTCTTTGTATTCTGGTTTTATTATTGGATTTATTTAACAGTCCCCCGACGCTGCGACGCTCATCATCAAAATACTAATAGATACTTTTAATGAATTTAAAAGGGCAAGAGAGAAATTTTATTTTTTTACTTTTTAGGTTTTTTTTGTGTCGGGGGTTACTTAATAATTAATCAAACTTTTTTCTTTTCTTTAAAAATTTGTAAATACGTGATTAATGTTACCTCTTTCAAATTTCATTCGCAAATACGTGATTGGTGGGGATTGCTTACAAAAATGATTTTTTTTGTCAAGTAGGAAATGAGCTGATGATCATCAAACGCCTGAACAGATCTTCATAAATTAAAGCTAAGAACCTTCTCGATCACGTCAGTTTTCAAAAAACAAAACCCCATAAAAATAATCACAACACAAGTTTTGATATACGGAACTAGACAAACATTTGTGTCAATTGGTTATAGATTAATTTTGTCAAGTAGGAAATGAGCTGATGGCCATCAAACGTATGAACAGATCTTCACAAATTATAGCTAAGAACCTCCTCGATCACGTCAGCTTCAAAAAACAAAACCGCATCAAAATCGGTCCATTAATTTGGGAGCCACGATTTCATATATACGGACAGACGGACAGACTGACACGTCAAACTTATGACGCCCCTCTTTTTGTGTCGGTTGTTAAATAATATAATAATAATACATTTACAAACTTTCATCAAAACAAAATTTGCTGCTTAAAGAACATCAAATACCACTGTGGAATAAACAAACTTTGTTTAAGAAGTGGTCAATTTTTTAAACTACAAGCTAATATAGACTAAATAAAGTGTCAAAATAATATAATAATACCACATTTACAAAAATATATCAAAACGAAATATGTTGCTTAAAGAACATCAAATTCCACTTTGGAAAAAACAATCATTGGGTCAAGAAATGTTTATATTAAACAATAAAAATATGCTAGTAATAAAATATAGATATTTATTAAAACAAAATATGTTGCTTCAAACCCTTAAAATTCCACAGTGAACATGTTGTAACATTATGTGAAATTTTCCCAAATTTGTTTAAATTGCAGTTAATTTGGCCTAAATAACTATCTAAAGAGCTAATAATTATGAATGTGTTTTAAAACAAAAGATGCTGCTTTGTCCATCAAATTTCACTATGCAATTATCAAAATTGAGTCAAATTGCTATAAATTGCTTTACGTTTGTACAAATAGATAATCTACATGTTCTACATTCACAGTTATATAAATTTATACATTTAACACGACTCGAGTTGCGACGGTTGACGGTCATTTTCAAGTGGAATGATTTCAACCGTCGAAACTCGAGTCGTGTTAAATATATAAATTTATATAACTGTGAATAACAAGTTTTATAATATATTTACATGTGAAGTGTGGTTAAAACCTATGTTTTGAATTTTTCAATTCAATCTAAGTATGAATTACACGTAGTAACGGTCGCAACCTTCCTATTCATTAAGGGAATTTGTTTAATTTAAGCTTCTATTACAACATAATATGTTAGTTAAAAATCATAAATTTCATCTGTGAAATCAATAAAAATAAATCAATAGGTTAGGTTAATTTAGGATAGCACTTTGCCCTTAAATAAAAGATTATTTTGTAAATTTAACTAACTACGTAAAATTTTGACAAATTTATATAAATTAGATAGTGAATCTGAATTAGAAAAAGTAAAGAATATTCACAATCCTGACATATTGTGGGAAGAATTGGGGTATTGTAAAAATACTTGTATTAATTTTATGGGTGTGGAATCAAAAAATATAGATCTATAAGAACTTCACTTTACCCTTATATCGAATAAATTTTTGTTTTGTGTTTTGCAATTTACATTTTTTTGTTAAAGCAAAATATTCTGCGTAAATATTCCACCGTGGAATTAAGAAATATTTCGTAATATATATATATATATATATATATATATATATATATATATATATATATATCTATATGACTCCATTAATAGTATATTAAAGAACGAGTTCAATAAGCGACTATAACGACTTTTTATACTATTTTTTCTATTTTGCGCCCTTTTATGGCATTTCAAAATAAAAAATCGTCGATACATATTGAGAAAATTGTATCGCAATCGACGAGCCATTAACGATCCCATATGAGTGCTTTAATGACTTAATTATAGAGGCAAAATAGAAAAAATGCTAATGTAACCCAAATATTAAGAATGTTTAAACAACATATGATAGACATGGAATTGAAAAATGTCTTCATCACTTTTTGTTGTGAAAATATTCTTATGATATTAATCTTATATACATTTCTTATTTTTATAATAATCTTTATATAAATCTACACACTTTACACGACCCGAGTTTCGACTGTTGAAGGTCATTTTCAAGATATAACAAGATATAAGATTAAAAATTCATATACGCAAATGATATAAACCTCACTGTGCAGCGAAATAACTTTCAAGAAGCAGAGGATGTGCTCACCTTAGACCTTGCAGCTTTAGATGATTACTTCAGAAAATGGCGAGAAGTAACTGCCTTTCACCTGCACAATTAGACTGCAAACTATAGCCCAAAAGTCACTTTCGGTGATAGGGTTTTACAGTGCAATACCACCCCTAAATACCTGGGAATGACTTTAGACAGATCTCTAACATACAGAGCTCATCTTCGTAAATCAGCTACAAAACTGAAGAGCCGTAACAACCGTCTAGCCGAACCTACAGCGTCTAGCCATGGGGTGCTTATGCTAACACATTAAGAACAACTGCCCTAGCACTTCTATATTCTTCGGCTGAGTACTGTTATGTGGTGTGGCTTAATAGCTGCCATACTCAGCTTGTGGATGTTTTGCTTCATCACAGCATGCGTATCATTACAGGAACATTGCTCCCTACTCCAATCCAGTGGCTTCCGGTGTTGAGTAACATTCCATCTCCTCAGATCAGAAGAGAAAGAGATCTTGTTCACTTATGGTCAAGAATCATCAGGAACATGGCACTACCAATAAATGAGGACGTCAGACAACTAGGAACATATAGATTGAAGTCTCGCAAACCAGCCTGCAAAACTGCCTTGAAATTGATAAATGATAACTTCAATCTCAAGGACAAATGGCAGAATGATTCGAAATTATTTATAGGGATTCTGACAGTTGAGGCATCCCACATTAAAACTCCCTTCAATCTACCAAAAACTTCCCTTCAATCTACCTAGGTGTGCTTGGAGTCGGCTTAATCGTATCCGATGTGGCGTGTGAAGAACAGCCTCAGTTCTCCATAAATGGGGCTGGACAGTGAGCCCATACTGTGACTGTACTCACATTCCTCAAACAATGGCTCATGTAGTGTTGGATTGTCCCCTTCGTGCCTTCCCTGGAAGTCTGGAAGATCTAAACACAGCTACTCCTGACCCAGTGGAATGGATCAACAAATTGGATATAAAAATGTTAAGCACTTAGTTGTGTGCAAATAATGTTAGTTGTATTGTACCGAACTTATGGATCTGTATTATTATTATTGTGTTTATATGTTGCACAGCATCATACGCTAAATAAATAAATAGACCACAAAAAATTAAATACAAATAGAAAATACTTTTTTCATCTTTAATTTACTCGGTTTTTGTTCCAAATAATTTATAAAGTAAATAAAAAAGTAGACAAATCAGTCTTATAAATCGTATATCATACAATGCGATGTCGTGCCTGAACGTAAATAATATCACAGAGATAGAACAAACCTCATTGTTTTGTTGGTAAATATAAAACTAATATAAAACGGCGATGGGTCGAATTATTCCAAAAAATATCAGTGGTAAGTACCTATATCTGATCTTATCTCATTTATTATTCTCCAGTTTTGTCCATTTTTTGTCCAGTTTTGTCAATATCTGTGGATTCACATTGTTCACTCTTGTCCGATTTTTGTTAAAAGATTTGTCCTCTTTGTACAGCCTTGTCCAGTATTGCTGAATCTTGACTATTCTTGTATATACTTATCTAGTATCTCTTATTTTGTCCAGTCTCTTATTGTCTTGTCCAAATTTCGGCATTGTCTAAGCCGACTCCAAGCACACCTAGGTAGATTGATGGGGAGTTTTTGGTAGATTGAAGGGAGTTTTAATGTGGGATGTCTCAACTGTCAGAATCCCTATAAATAATTTCGAATCATTCTGCCATTTGTCCTTGAGATTGAAGTTATCATTTATCAATTTCAAGGCTTTTCAGGCTGGTTTGCGAGACTTCAATCTATATGATCCTAGTTGTCTGACGTCCTCGTTTATTGGTAGTGCCATGTTCTTGATGATCCTTGACCATAAGTGAACAAGATTTCTTTCTCTTCTGATCTGAGGAGATGGAATGTTACTCAACACCGGAAGCCACTGGATTGGAGTAGGGAGCAATGTTCCTGTAATGATACGCATGCTGTGATGAAGCTGAACATCCACAAGCTGAGTATGGCAGCTCTTAAGCCACACCACAGAGCAGTACTCAGCCGACGAATAGAGAAGTGTTCTTGATGTGTTAGCATCAGTACCCCATGGTGTTTCGGCTAGAGGCTGTAGGAGGTTGTTACGGCTCTTCAGTTTTGCAGCTGATTTACGAAGATGAGCTCTGTATGTTGGAGATCTGTCTAAAGTCATTCTCAGGTATTTAGGGGTGGTATTGCACTGTAAAACCCTATCACCGAAAGTGACTTTTGGGCTATAGTATGCAGTCTTATTGTGCAGGTGAAAGGCAGTTACTTCACTTTTCTGAGGGATTGGTTGCAATCGCCAATTTCTGAAGTAATCATCTAAAGCTGCAAGGTCTAAGGTGAGCACATCCTCTGCTTCTTGAAAGTTATTTCGCTGAACAGTGAGGTTTATATCATCTGCGTATATGAATTTACGGGCCACAGTTATAGGCAGATCTTGGGTGTACAAATTAAAAAGAGCAGGCAAATTGTTTGTGGTAAAATCGTATTTAAACTGATAACCGAATACGTAATTTATTAAAAAAAAAATAAAAACAAGTACAAGCGATATATTATATTAAATAAAACGATGTTCGACTCTTAATCAGTAAATATAATTACTATTAATAATCTTTTGATTGCATTTCGAGTGTAAATACTACGGTCAGTCTGCATTCTAATTTTAAAAGCGTTTATTATGAAATGGTCCGAGATAAAACCACTTCATTTTTGACTTATTATAACCTTTTTCAGGATATCTATAAGTCTGTGAAGGCTTTGGGATAAACCTACAAGTGTTTTAAGGATCCACTTCATCTAAACACTTATCTCTTTCAAAATATTTACAATTTTTATATTACTAATTAGTTACTAACAATAATTCAAATCAATCATTCAGCGGTTTTTCTCAGAGTTGATTTATAAGTCGATTCCTTGCGTAATCAAGTTCCTTAATTAAAATGTGTGTTTAAGATTATTTTGTTTAAAAGTAAACAGATTAATAATTTTTTTTAAATTCCTCTTAATTTAGTGACGACCAAATTATTTTTTTAAATTTGTTATCGTGATTGAATTAAAAAAATTACGTTTTTTGCTTTAAATATTTATGGATGGGCCTAACAAGGTCGGGACATGGGTCCTAAGGCGAAGTTTTAGAAAATAAATTCAAGGATCTGTTTTGATGAGGTCAATTCTTAGGCCAAAATATTGTTATCTAGTGCACATCTGATAACGAAATCGCAGTTTCTTTAGGGAAAAACATCTAAAAAGGAGCATGTTGCAAACTAAGTTGGTTGAGAAATTATGAAACTTGGAACAAAAAAGCCTCATTGTTTTTTTTGATGCTCTAAAAGGTGAATCGAATTTTAAATATTTTAAGAATATTTAGAAAAAAAACTTTAGTTAGGCTTCAATAAATAATATACAAAATTAGTTACAGAACAAAACCAATGTATTATATAAATTGTTAATTACACCAAAAACACTATATATCCAAAATTACATAAATTTTTTTGTCGATTGAGAAAATGTTCCTACCAATTTATTAAGACCTACAAACAAACACACAATAAAACGTTTTTCAATGATTTTTTTGTGCAATTTTAATTAAGTAGCCAATGTGCTTTAAATATATTTTTCCTTTGCAAAGGCACAGATGCGAGTTTAGTAACTTTTTAAAACAAGTTTCGATTTTTGGTTAGGAATTCTAATATTTTACCAAACCCTTTTATTTACCTACGATGTGCATATAAATTGTAGCGGAAATGATAAGAATTATGCAAACTTTATAACTCCTTAAGCAAACATTACGTAAGATTTTGTCAAAATTGTTTAGCTTAGATGGTGGATTTGCTGCGATTATGTCTTAATACAACATGGATAAGTCATAAGAATATTATGTTTATGGCTACGAATTTTACGTATAAACATAAAGCATTTTTCATTTGATTTAAAAGCCTATAAATTGTACTGTGGAATTAACAATTATTATGTTATTAACAATTATTATTAAATTTAAACAAATCGATAGCCCTTTGTATTAAGTATACAATAAATATATTCTCTTTAAACAAACTTATTTATATTAAATAGTGAATTTCGACTGGATCTGTCTGAATAAAAACAATATAATAATAATCTTTATTTCCCCTACGGGGTTTCTGGATCCCTGTCTACATGCATCATTCAATCCCTATTTAAATAAACTTAATGTGACATTATAAAAAATAAAACTGAAAATATCTTCTGCAATATATCATAACAAAGTCATAAATTTACTCAAACAAGCTTCTCTTGACCTGCTCCATCTTTTCGCTATCCAACCCTTCCCTTCTCTTCCATACATCTTCTATCCACTGTATCTCTCTTCCATCTTCATTCAGTATTTCTTCCCTTTTCCTTCCTTCTCTACACATTCATTCCACACATGCTCCACTATCTCTCTCTCTCCCTCTCTCCTCGTAGCACATCCTACACATTCTTTTTTCTTCTTCCATCCAATATTCATTTTCTCTCTCCTCATTTCCACATCTGAACCTCGCCATTATCTTCCTTTCTATCGCACTTTCTCTTCTCAGGTACTTAGGAATCCCTTCTATCATACAGCTCTCATACTTCATACTGTATCTGGATTCCCTTATTGTTTCTCTTCTTTCCTGCATGTCTACTTCCTTGTGTCTTTCGCTAATCTCCACTTTCATCCACTTGCCTTCCGCTCTTAGGATCTCTATTTCCTTACTCGCGTATCCATTTTTTCGGTAATATTCCTCTCTTCCATTCATTTCTATATCCTTTTTCTTTCCAGCATTCAGTCAATAACTTGAAGTTTTCCCTTCTGTTCATTCTATCTTCAAACTTAGTTGCTTTCTTCCCAGCTTTCACTCTCAGTTTGTCCCTCTTACATTCCTCTTTGACTATGTATAACGGAGTGTCTCTGTCTACCCCTAACACCTATGTCAGGTATTTCTCTTGCACTCTCTCAACCTCTTCCTGTTCTTTCCATCCCCAGATTTCTGCTCCATACATTGATATACTCTCTATCAAATTTTCAAACATCATCACCCTTCTCCTGAAGTCGCTTCCCCGTCTTCTTTCTCCTATTCTTCAAATACCTTGCTAGCTTTCCTCGCTAACTCTCTCACATGCGATTTAAATCATGCAAACAAACAACATGAGATTTGTACATATTCTTAACAAAGCTTTTTTGAGTGTTTTTTTTATTTGAATAAATTAGTGTAAAGTCTTTTCAAAATTTGCTTATCGGGGGTTGACATTTTAAAATCTTGAAAAACTAATTGAGTGTCATATATTTTTAAACGAGTGTCATATATTTTCTAAACATGTAATGACACAACATTTTATAGTCAAATATATCATCCAATATACATATAAGGACTGACAAAATTGCACCGATTAAAACAATTGGGTAAAACATTTATTTAAAATTTTGTATATTTTTAACATTAACTAATAATAAAATGAATATCTACAAAAGAAACTTTTTCTCTTTAGGAAAGATCTATTGTATAATATATTATATAACTGAATATATTGTATCACTGCAAAATAAAGAATCCTTATTTTTATTTTATAGCCTATTGTAATCTAATGCACAATAATTGGTATATAATACGATAATAAAATAATATTTAAATGGGTAGTAGTTAGTTAATACGCAAACATTACTCTTTCGTTCTGCAAGCGTTAACATAAAATTTATTATTATATTCATTTACTCTATAAAACACAAAGTTATAACAATCAGAACAGCAATAAATTTAAACTCGAATTTGTTCACCGGCGAGAGTTTTGTTGTGTATTTTTTATGAAATGACTTGGCAAATGGCATTTTTATGATACGGACTGTGGTATGTGTAAGTTTTTGTTTTTATTAGACCTATTATATTTGAGTTACTGGCAATAACATTTGCATTTCCACATTTTCAATACAGTTCTATAAACACACCCAAAATTTATTTACTTCGCATTGTTCGCATGGTTTAAATTTAGGTACCTAAACTCTTTTACTCGCTCAATTGGTCCCCCTTCCCACTTCCATTCCTTCTCCTCGTTCTTCCTCTTTCTCTTACTAAATACCATCATTTTCGTTTTCTCCACATTCACTAAATTTTTCTTCTTCTTCCCTAGGCTTCCATCATTTCTTTCATTTTCCTTTCGTTATTTGCCACCACTACCACATCATCCAAGAACGCTAGGCTCCATACTTTCTCTCTCTCTATCACACACCCTCCCGCTTGCGCCCTTGTAAACATCCTGTCCATATCTGCTTTTGTCGTCTCGAACTAATCGCTCCCTTTCTTTTAATAAAAACAATCCTTAAACTTTTTTATTGAACAACATATTGTTTACAAATCAGCAATTTCAATGTTCAGAATCTGTTCAGAATAAAGAATCTGTTACAACACAAAACATATTTGTTTTTATTTTCCAAACAATTGTGGTTAAAAGAATCGAAAAAGCTATAAATATATTTGTGGTTTTAAGGATTTTAATTTATTATTACTATATTACTATTGAAATGGAAATTCAAAATAAAGGGTGACACATTAAGAATGTCCCGATTTTAAACTGCAATTATCAAAAATAAGTTGGACACCAAATTTCTTATTGAACATTGTAGAGTAAAATCTAAAGTTTAATAACAAGTTAAATGCAAATCCTAATAAATTACATCGATTAGATGACCTCCGCTTGCCGCATGCATGACTGAGATCATGCAACCATTACGCCTTGCACGCTGGCACGTTACTGGCGAAATCTCATCAACAGCTTGTTGAATGTTTCGTTTTAAGTCTTCCAGGGTTTCAGGTCGGTTCTGATAGACGTTAGATTTAACATGACCCCATAAAAACAAATACGGTCCACTACTCCAGCTGAGCATATTTCACACCAATTATCTTTTGAGAATGCAGCTCATCCCCGAATATGCAGCTTTTCATGGAACTACAGGCTGTTGCAACATGCAATATTTATTAGTTTTGATGACGGTAGGAAGTGTGGAAGTAGAGAGTGCATCCTATGAGTCACGTTGCTCTATTTTTCTCCGTTGGGGTTTTTTAGTCTTGGACGGTTAAGTTGTGCGGAATCGTGCTTGCAAGTTCATCGGCTTGAATTTCACCAGTCTCCTTGTGATTAATCGTCGGTCCAGCAAGCCGAGTGCCAGCGCGTTTGGTTGGTTTTCGAGTCGCTTCTCCTAGCTGCTGCATAGTTTTTGAGCTATTTTCTTGACTGTGTCGATTCCCAGGTCTTTATGTAGCGTGGCATTGGTGGCACCACGGAGCATTCGCTAATCTTTGTAGGATCTCTATGATGGAGTTGCTGGCAGTCCACCAGAGCTGGATACCGTAGTTCCGGATTGGCATTCGTATGGTCATGTATATGAGGACTTTATTATGCAGGGATATCTTGAATCCCTCTCGTATGAGCCAGTACATTCTTTTCAGCCGTATATCCATTTGTTTCCTCTTGTTCCTGATGTGGTTCGGCCAGGCTAGCCTGCGATGCAGGAGCATGCCAAGATAATTAATTTCTACGACTTCCGGGAGTGGTTCGTTTTTGAGTGATACTGGCCGAAAAAGCACATATTTACGAACGAAATGATGGAAAATATTTCTTGAAAATTGAATGATTTGCGCGAAATCATTTTCGGCACAAATTTTTTTCGTGACTTTTTTTGGGTTACCCGAGGGAAATCGAATCAGTTTATTTCGCTCTAAAGTTAGAAATAAACAAGTTTTATATATGTTTTCGCTGTACACCATTCTCGCATTTCCGACAGATTTCACGCTGTCATAACTTTTGAACGGCTCACCACAGAGATTTCTAGTCTTCACCAATCGATTCAGCGTCCCAAAATTAGTTCGAAAACGTATAGTACATTCCCTAGGAAGCTTTCATTTAAGAAATACCATCGACACGGGGAGTCTAGACCGCAGAAAAGACGAAATGCGAGAAAATCGAGTTTGTCAAAATCGTTATTTTTTGAGTCACAGCAAAATTTAAAAACGATTATGAAAGAATTTTTGCTGCTGATTACAGATATGCAAATTATATTTCGCTAGCTCCTTCCGTTTACTATCGCCTGCAAGAATTGAAGAAATTTTTAAGAAATTTCGGCGCTCGAGTAGAGATCTCGATAAGTCATGAATTTCCCGTGGACAATCTTAGTGTACCAACAGGAAAATAACCTTCTGAAAACAATGCCGCAATCTGTTTTTGATTATCTGCAACCGTTTCTGAGACACCTACTTATTGTTAGCAAATCGAGAATAATTTATAAATAATTGATAAATTTCAGTTTTGTCTTGTCGTCTAGTTTCTGGGTGCCGAAAATGATTTCGCTGATTTTTACCGTTCTCCAAAATCGAAAACGAAATCGAAAAAAGTCCTTTTTCTTCGAAGTAAAAGTAATGAGGATAGACTTGGTATTACTAGCCTTCATTCGCCACTGTTTAAGCCATCTTTGGATCGTATCGATGCCAATTTGTAGTGATCTTGATGCTACGTCTGGATCTTCATGAGTTTCCAAGATGGCGGTGTCGACGGCAAATGTAGCAACCATGATGTTGTGGGGTGGGTCCGCTACAGGCAGGTCAGCCGTGAAAAATGTGTAGAGGATTGGTCCCAAAAGCGTAGGAGTTCGTTCTAATAAAATGCTCTACACTAGCAATTCCTTGATCAATTGGCCAACGCTCCATTAAAATAAAAACATGAAGGTTCACCGAATATTTGACAGTTAAAATTATAGCAAATCAGTCATTCCTTCCTTTGGTTTTTATTAATAACAACAGGGCACTCTTAATTTGTCACCCTTTATTTTAGTTAAATGTAAATTTGAGTTAGGAGTTAAAATTTAACGAATGTTTGTTGAAACCTAAAATAATTCTGATATTTGGATGAATTTAATAAATTAATAGTTGAGTTAATAGAATAAAAAGTTTGGAAAATATTGACCTAATATAATAAATTTTATCTTGACCTTTCTTTCTATAATTAATACATCTATTCAATTTTCCATGCTAATTTTTAGATAAGACTTAATTTTAAGTTCATATAATATAAAACTTTTAGGTTTTTTTTTGCTGTATAATGGTTGTAAAAATGGTAAATGTGATTTGAAATCAATAATTTGTTTTTGGAATTTTTGCAAACTTTGAACCCACAGCAAAAAAAAAACATTTACATAATACATATATTGGCAATAGAGACTTATACATATGTAAATGAGTAACATACTTAAAATCGATTTTTCTATTACATTAATCAACATTCTCTTTGAGTTAGTTGTAAAAGGGCAGAATGGAAGAAACAAGATTGATATTTTATTATTGCAGCGAAATTGGATTTTAACGCTTCGTAAAATTCTTTAAATATTTCATTGTTTGCAAATGTAAGACCTTCAACCATCTTCCAAAACAAATTAGTTTAGAGAAAGGGAAAAATGCAAAGTTCCTGAAAATAAAATAGTTAACGCTAATTATGTTTTCATTTATTAATGTCAATCACTAAATAACTTATTAAAACCATTTCCTAAACCATGTGCCCAAACACGTGTTTACTAAACAAATGTAGTAGTTATTATGCAATGGGAAAAAATTGTGCTGTGGCGTTTAATTCATGTAAATATGTCGATTGCAGGTTTAAAAAATAAGATTTTTTTTTGCGTAAATTACGAATAAAATCGTCAAATAAAATCAAGGCTAATTTATTACAATCAACAGCTATAAACAAAATAATTACTAACTTCTTGGGTTTCTTTCGCCATGTTATGACTTTTCTGTAAAGTTCTACCATCTCATTCCACCTTAACCTTAATAAACTTATAATTTATATAAAATACGTGACTCTTATCATTCGCATTTGTTCTCAACTATCACGTTTTTTAATAGTTTTTAATTACAATTTGAAACTGCACGTATTTAACAAAATTAACACATTTTTAAAGTTTATATATTTTGGAACAGAAATTTTACTCCTGTAATTAATTACATGTAAAAGTTTGAAATCCGACATATGGAAATTTCAAAGCTCGCAGCGGTAACATCCATGCTCGCACTTTCAATTCGTCATTTTTAGATTACAAACTATTCTAGTTTAATTCATGGTAATTTTATAAATCTCTATTTAACAACAACTTGATAATTGAATATTGGGGTAAACCATACTAATTATAGATATAATCATACAAACTTAATAAAGAGAAATATAGCTTGAATATATAAATACCGGGTGTTTCAAAAAGAATATACGTATTACAAAGTATTATTTTATCCGAACTATCGATCGCTGCGCCTCCGCTCGGCTATTGGAGAAACGAATACATATTCTTATATTAATAGCCGAGATAACGATAGCACTTGATAACACAATTATAACACTCGCAAAACGCATCGTGTTTCCATGTTAGTGAACAGGTAAACAAACACAGTCACAGAAACACAGAACCCTGCAGTCATTGCACATGTCCGAGATTCGCCCAAAGTCAATGTGTTTAAGAACCGGATCCGTACTGCCATAACATCAGTGACGAAAGACATGCCGGTCCGAGTATGGGAGGCATTTGAGTATCGGTGTGATATTGTTCGTGTCGCTGATGGAGGACATATTGAACATCTGTAATCTCAACTTGAGAGGTTTGTAAATATGTATGTAAAGTTTCATATTCGTATGTCTTAATAATTAATATATATCTGCATGTGATATACGTATATTCTTTTTGAAAGACCCTGTATATTGAACCTGCTCGTAGTAACCTCGCCAGTCCGGCACATGGTGTACAAGCTAATGTAGTTGCACTGATGAGAGATAGATCTCCAAACGCGTCTGCAGATGGCTTTTCACTTAATTTGAATAGAAAGAAATGAAATTAAAAAACAATGTTATTTCTCTAGTTCCGTTAGTGGTATGAAAATGGACTGGCTCTAGGAATAATATACAAATCTCTGTTGTAATGTCATGTATGATACTAGCCAGAAAGTACTTGTTTCAACATGAGATTTGTTCATAGTCCTAATAAGACTTAAAATTATAGAGCTGCGAACAGGTTGAATATATTTATATATTCAAGGTATATTTCGCTTTAGTAAGTTTGAACAACTAGATATGTAATCAAACATTCAACACTCAATGTTAAATTCAAAAATTAATCAAAGATTAATCAAACCTTGAAATGAAACAGGAATTTCCAGAAATTCTTGTAATAAAGTCATACAAAATTGTGGTAATTTATAAATTACAAATTTTCGTTAGAATCTTTACACTAATTTTAGAAAATCTAATTTCATTCAATTCTAACATTTTTTAAACATTTTTTTTTAATCTGTAAACGAATATTAACTAAACGGCTATTGACTCGGCTATTGAATTGTTTAATATTTAAAATTTTATAAAAAAAGTAACACAACAATTTTGTAATTTTCTGTAGGATTGCATAAGCCATACTATCGAATGTTTCTATTTGCGCATAAAAATAAATACAAAACAATAGTGAATAGCGGCTTTTTTCACCTTAGTCATTAGATAACTTGACGTAGGCCCGTCATGTACGTCATAGACACACCTTCGCCGAGGTTCAGAGTCGAAAATTAGTTTGTTTATCTCACGTACATTAAAACATAACCGCTGAAGCAAAACAAAAAACATTCTCGAACTGTTGGAGAAAGTGTGGAAAACGTTCGCGATTTGTTGTTGGAAATACTTATAAAGTATTTGCTTGTCACGGTTTTACGTCTAAAAAAAATAAGTTTTCTTATCTTAATTTATGTTGTATGTTATCTTAAACCAATTGAAGAGTTTTGGTAGACAGCATTTTATTCATGTAATTATTTTTGGGAATTTATCGAAATACAATTGATGTATCAGATGTATAACCAAATCCTTTGAAACAATTAAATAACTTGATGAAGATTTAATAACTTTTTAATATGTTCCACTATATTTTAAATATTCCGTAATAATCAGTTTATAATAATCAAATGTTTAATCAAATCCTATCCAACAATTGAATAACTTGATGAAGATTTAATAACTTTTTTATATATTCCACTATATTTTAAATATTCGACTTCTTATTCCATCCCATTCGTGTTTCAATTTCACTTGAATCCAATAGATTTTTTCTTGTTAGTGGTTATTAATTCATTTTTTAATGAAATATTGCGACAGAAACGAAGAAATTGAATGCAATTAATAATTTTTGTAATTTTTCAAAAATATTCCACATTAAAGTCCACACAAATGAATCAAACGTCATACGTCTTTTGTTTGCTTGTTTTTAATAAATAACACTGTAATTCAATTTTGTTATACAAACGAAGAACTTTTATATTTTTTTGAAAATTAAACAAAAATATTCGACAATACAATCCACACAAATGATCCGCATTAAAATCTACACAAATTAATCAAACTTTATAGTTTTTTTTTGGTTGTTTTTAATAAATCACATTGTATTTCAATTATATTATACAAACGAAGAACTTTTATAATTTTTTGAAAATTAAACAAAAATATAATAAAAGAACATAAAGAACAGTCGCTATCGACACCTCAAAGCGACCTACAGACCTCTTAATTGTCTATATCTGTACAATATATTTTTAAACCTGTCCGTTATCTTGATTGATAAGTGTTTGCTACCACTTGTCGTTTTTAATTAAGTTTGTGCAAAGTCAGTTTTATTAACACTACAATTTTGAAAATATTATTACAATATTCTCCATTTGTATAAATGCACACGGACGATACCTCACACATGTCCGACGGGGATGGAGGGCTAAAAAAAGAAAAAGAGGACTCCCCAAAAAATTTGGATTACTCACCAACAAAAATCCTATACAAACAGCCAGGAAGTTCTCCCTACCGGACAATGTCCAAATAAATCTGTAGCAAAACCCCTCAAACCCTTCGGCCACGTTATCTGCCAGTGCTAAACAACACACCACCTTCCACTACAAACGCCTCTGGTAATCCAGCCCCAAAATCTACCCCTTCAATCCCTACTACACAGCACACTGCAACACCTCCTTAAATGCAGGAAATGCGGTGGTCCATACAATACGAACAAAAGCCCACCATCCTGCCAGCAAAATGTAATTTGTGCGGTCAGACCGATCACGAAGCGTTGTCAAAAAAGTGCCCGAATCGTCCAATAGCACCCATCGAGAGAATTTCCAACCTCACCCTCAGATCATCTATTAAAAAATCTGCAGATCTCCCCGCAGAAATCATGCAGAATTCACGCATCCACGCTCTCACCATACACAACTACATCATACACACATACTTTACAGCAATCAACGACCCCATCCACACCAATCGTGGTGAAATTCTCAAGAAGCTAAACCAACGCTTCTCATCGGACTTCATCCCTCATCCTCATGTTCGATCTCTCCCTTCCTTCTTCCGACACTCCAACACTGATGACGGCACACAATCCACCATTCATATTAATGAATAAAATGCGGTTTGTCTACGCAAACATCAACAGTTACGCTAGCAAACGTTCATTGATCGAAACCTTTGCCGAAGTTAACAATACAGATGGACATATGTTAGTCGAGACAAAGAAGGGAGAAAACACCACTAGCACTTAAAAAATTGGAATATTATACAGAAACACGAACATCTACTGCCTAACAAGACCAGGGGCGGTGCATTAGAGCATATCAATCCCAAATTTCATCAAGCCAATCCTCCTTCCTTAAATAATCAACTCAGTGACTTCAATTCACTATTCCCTTTCATAATAACAAATTGCATATTTTCCTTGTCTATATCCATCCTCACTCCGTCGTTGAGCAAAATATCCTCACAATGATATCATTGTATGAATATTCGCTCATCGTCGGCGACTTGCTTGAACTGCAACAAATCCAAAATCCGCAAACTTAATTACTTCCTTAACAATTTTATCCGCAGGAAAACCAATCCTAATGCCTTTAAACAACGACACGATTCCGGACCTCATCCTTCACATCAAAAATCTTCTCAATAATGTCGTTGACATTGTCCTTACCACTCCGAAGACATTTACTTCTTTATAGTCAAAATTTTCAACTTCTGCCTCCTAAACAGTTCCTTTCCTAATTGTTGGAAAGCAGGCACCATTATCACAATCCCTAAACCAGGTTAAAAGAAATCCATTCCCAGCAATTACCGGCCAATATTCCTCCATCCTTGGCAAAATCTTGAACAGATCCTTAAAACAAGATTATGGAATTCCGTATTAAACCACATCCCCAAACATCAATTCGGTTTTAAGCCCTTCCATTTCCACTATTCATCCCCTATCATTCTAACCAACAACATCCAAAATAAAAAATCATACCTCCAAAATAAAAAATGTACAGCAATACTAGACATTCCAACACAAAATATCGCTCTCGAACAATTCTCGAATCTTTAAACGTCGACTGATACACAATTTTTTTATAATTTTTTGTCCTATATTTGTTTATTCCCGGCTGAAAGACCACGGGTCGATAGCCCCACTAAACATGTTTTAATATTGTTATTATTATTTCACATAAATTAGCACAATTATAGATCTTGGTTTTGACAAGAAGAAAGTTTTCGTAAAAGAAATTTAAAAGAAATAAATATGGTGTGATTTTTTTTGGAAAATTAAAATTCATATAATATTAATTAGGTATTGATTTTTAATAAACAAACTTATAATGAATCTTGTGTAATCACAACGATAAACTAATATAACAAAAATACTTTATTTGTTTATGGAGAAGGCTATAGACCCGAAGGAGTTATAAATAATCTCCGTTATCACACGCAAACAAATCAATCGGACTTGCGCCACAACACAAGAATTTAATTAAATCCTTCTCCAATTCATTCCAACAGTGAAATAAAACAATCAAAACATCAACATTTTTTTAAATTTATTTTACTCTTACGTCCTTGGTCCCATAGCCTTTTCGAAATAATACGCAGCGGTTTTATATTGAGAAATATAGTAAATAATAATTATCACTAGTCACTTAAAATTGAAGACCCTGACGAAACCTTGGGCGATAGCCTTATAAACAAAAACAATTATCATTAATAATTGGTTATTACTGAAATTTGATTATAAATATTTGACGGCTGTGAGAAACTAATTTCTTATACTAATATCTTATTGTATTTAGATTTTTACTGAATTTGTTTGGATTGGTGAGATGTGGATCAGACCTTGGAAGTTCAATTAATCCTTCAAAATACCTTCAGTGATCAGTAAATGTCTGAAACATTTTTCTGAAAAATTAATTGTAAAAGTATAAAATTGTCCTTGTCGCTTTAAAAATGTTTATTTATTAAAAACGTTGTTGGATTGAATTAGAGACATTTTTGCATTTTAAATTATTTATTATTTTTCATACAAAACGAGTATAAAAGTAGATTTCTTTTAATAAATCGATTATTTATATCATTATTTTGAACAATTGTTTAAAATTACTAAAGGTACAAAAATTAAAAGTCCTTGAAAGTTGAACAGATTCATTTTAATCCGGTATATTTTTTTTACAAACGGTATTTTATAATCCCTGCAAAAACAAACTTTTTTCAGCAACAATTAAAATACCAAACAAACGCCAAGCCTACAATTTGGCTATTGATAACCGAACTAATTTGTTCTTTAAAGCTACTAATTGCGAATTTGTTGTAGCTAACTTTGAATTTCGTTTAAATAAAAAACATTTTATCCGAATGATTTTTTTATTCCACGAATTGTAAAAGTAGATTAAGAATATTCTAGGAAAATCCTTGATTACACATTTTTTTTTTATTAGATTACATATAATTAAACGTATAATTTGCTTAAATAATTTGTGGTTATCCACAAGATTTTGCCAAATAGAATTTAATTTGCTTATACACTTAAAGTCGCGTTTTAATTATTGTATCCTTTATGGGATAAAGTGTGCCTAAAAGGTTATATATGCAATCTGAAAAACAATCAAATTCTTTAAATTTATTTATTTTTTATATTCATTTTAAAATTCTTTATTTTATGGGATGGGAAAGTTTAACTCCTTTTGCATGGGGTTGGAGGATAATTAGATAAACAAATGTCATTTGCATTTGAATGTAGTCTTTATTAATTAAAATGAAACAAGGTCTGTTTTATATGTGCTTACACACTTACAGTCGCGTTTTAATTATTGCATCCTTTATGGGACAAAATGTGCCAAAAGGTTATTTATACAATCTGAAAAACAATCAAATATTCTTTATTTTATGGGTTGGGAAAGTTTATCCCCTTTTGTATGGGGTTGGAGGATACTCAAATAAACAAATGCCATTTGTATTTGAATGTAGTCTTTATTAATTAAAATGAAACACGGTCTGTTTTATATTTTACAACAACGCGCTTACCGGAAGGTCAAATGAACGAATTGTTGCAACAAATTTAACAGAAATATTTGAGATAAAAAAATAATTACGTAAAAATTTCAGAAGTGGCTGGTAGAACATGTTACAGTCAAAAATACCGTGAAGAAGACGTGACTATTCTCACCGACTGAAAGCTAGTATATTCACTTTCGAGTAATTTTCTTTGAACCAGTTTCAAATTTAATTTAAATTTCATTGAATTCTGAATAAACGAAAAGTAAGACATTATTTTAAAATTTTCAATCCTATTGTTATAGTTAAATATAAAAAAATTCATACATTTCCTCAAAAAATTTTACTATTAGCGTGACAAATCTAAATTTAGTTTAATGATTAGTCTATACTTAGAATTAGCGTAAGTTCATAGTAAATTTAATTGAAATTCGTTGGAATCGCGTCGGCTTGTTCGTGCAGTCCACACGAAAACTATCAATTTTCTTTGCAAATCATTGCGTCACGTGCGTAAATTTGTTATAACAGATGGAAAGGCATATAAAATATTTTATTCCCGAAGCGACTTGTCGTGATATTTATCACGTATGCTCACTTGCGGACTAAACGAACACTGCTTCCACTAATATTGAAACTGAAACTAAATCATAATAATTGATAAAATTGTTGTTACAGTTATGGTTTCTTTTAAATTTTATTGTTGTTGGAAAATTTTTCAAGAACGGAAATTATTTGATTTATATTGATTGAACAATACTTAATAGAGACAATTGATAGAGTTGAAACAGAGAGAAACAATTTATTAGTTAAAAAAATATCCACTTTAAATTTAAAGAAAATTTGGAACATATCGATTACATATTTTATATGTGTACTTATACACATTATATATATGGATTACATATCCTCCATATTTTGTAATAATAATAATAAAACTATATTTAAACAATATTTTATTTAATTAAATATTGTGTTAACTACAAAAATTTATATATCAACTTTAAATATTTTTTTAACTTCTTGTTAATAAATTTTGTTGTTGAAAATACTTACAAATCATTTAAAAAATTTCTGTATTTGAAAGAACATTCAATAAACAAAAATTATAATTTTGAAATAACTTTTGCAATTAAATTAATTACAGTTTAGCAACAAATTTGTTCTTGCACAAATATTATTTGCCAAGACACTTTGACAAGAATTGCTTTACACAGCGTGTAAACTTTAACTGGAACAAAACTTGATATAGGAGAGATAGGATAGACATAGGAGATTTAAAAAAAATCCCGAATCACGTTACGTATTGTCTTTTCTTGCCCTCATTTCTATGTATATGCTGTTTGTTTATCCGTTCAAGGAACTGCGCAGCCACCTCCGACCTTTTTTTTTCAAATGGAAAGGTAGGTTAAGTGACACCTCCCCTATTTATTGAATATTGCCCGTGTGATAAAAAAAAAAAACCAATTTTATAACTTGAATATTATTTAATGCAACAGATATTCAAAATGGGCACCGGTTCTTTTTTGGCAAAGTGCAAAGCGAAGATAACATGAATCTCTAATGTTTTGTAACATTTCTGGTGTGACTTGCCGTATCTCATGCCTACTACGTTGCTTAAGGTCACATAGATCTTTGTCTACATAGATCTTACTCTTGATATACCCCCACAAAAAAAGTCAAGGGGACTAAGATCCGGAGATCTCGCCGGTCATTCAATGTGACCTCTTCTTCCAATCCATCTATTCGGAAAAACTTCGTTTAAATATCTACAAACGATCACAGCATAATGAGATGGAGCTCCGCCCTGTTAATATAATATCATATTCGTTATATCAGGTAAATCCGGATCTAACGGATTTGGAAATAAAGTGGCTAACGCTGGAAATAGGGCGTCTTGAAGAAACGTAAGATATGTTGCTCTATCAAGATTGACATCGAATGACTTTTTGCGAGAACTGCGTTTCTCGCATCCAATCAGGGTTATGGCCAGACCAATAACGACAAATTTCCAAGATTAACGCCAACATGTAAGGTAAAAGTACTTCAAAAGTAAAAACCTACATCAGGTTCATAATTTGCTCGCAAAATTCGATTCGACGGTAAGGGTCATCCTCCGTTCATTCCTGGAGTAAGGTAATTCGGACGAATTTTGAAAAAAAAAAATGTTTATGTTTTTTAAATTTTGTAATTTTTTTCTAATAAAAATCTACCCACATTTTGAAAAACGAACTGTGATATTGATGTTAGGATTTTAAAAAAGTATGCTTTCGGTATTTTTTTTTAAAATGCAAGAAAATTGGGATGAAATTTGAAAATCAAAAAAAGTTTAATTTCCCTCAATACATCCTGATTTGCAAAACCTGTTTAGGAAATTACTTGAGCTACCCGTCGTTGAAACAAAAGATTTGGTAAAATTTAAATTTGAAAACTCTTCCTATTTTATTTATTGTGGGACAATTTACACAAATTTTGGAAATAAAAAAATGTTTTCAATTATTTCAATTCCTCTAAATGTTTCGATTTCTCAAAATATTCTAAATCTGCACCTTTTTTTATAATTTGAAAAATAACTGAACTATATGAAGTGATTTGACGTTAAATTTTAGTGAAATTGAAATTTATAAATATAAAGTACTAAATTATTATTGGTAAAACCATACATTATAGATAATCATATAATCTTAATAGAACTACCAAAACAAATCTCATGTGAAATTTGTTATTGACTAGCACTCAGAGTTTACTAGCCCTCACTTAAGTTAATAGAAAGATATGAACTTCAAAACAATGTTAATTTTCTAGTTCTTGTTTAGTGCCACGAAAGTGGACAGAGGTCTAGTAAACAACTTACAAATTTCACATGAGATTTGTTTTGGTAGTCCTAAAAAGACTCAATAATTATAGAGCTGCGGAAAGGTGTAATATATTGATATACTCAGACTGTGTTCCGACTTTATTAAGATGTAATAAATATTTATGAAATGTTTTAAATTATTGCAAGTAATAAAATAAAACACTTGATAATGTCGATAAGATTTTGAAGAAAAGGAAGTTGGAGATCAATATTTCCATTTAAGAATACTAAAAAAAAAAAAGATTGGTAAAACTTTGACCTTCAAAACGAATAGGAAAGGAAGGTGTGTCAAAGTGTATTCATCTTTATCATGAATTGCATGATAACAAACTGATTAATATGAAAAAAAACAAAAATGATGAACTTAGTAGTAGTGACGAAAATTGAAGTAAAACTGATTAAATAAAATTTGCGTTGGTATACAAAAGAATTAAAAATGTCACGGAAAGATCTCAAACATGACGCAAATACATAGTTTTCAATTGATTTTAAGCAAGCTTAAGAAGTTGATTGCTACAAGGTTTCTTGCTCTGACGTCGAGTCGAGCCCACTAGTTGGCTCGTTCTCATTGGCTCTCACTCAGCACACCTTCCACTTACCTCTAACATTCCACAGAATCATTGTATAGAAAAAAATGTATATCTAGCATAATATTACGTCACATTTTATTGCCAATGGCGAAAATTCGCAACAAAAATATGTTAAATCAGCAATTATAAAAAAAACGATTATTGGATTTTGTCTGCAATATCAAACACCACATTTTGTTCTGACATTTAAAAAGTTGTTACTATTCCTATCCAAGGACATCACCTTTTTACCTCAAAAAAAAAATTATTTTCTGAAAGAATTATTACAAAAGTTAGGTAGTGGAAATGTGAAACATATTTTTGCAAAGTAATATTATCGTGCAGGAACAAGAAAAGAAAAAAAGCGATCCAGACAAGAAATGTTAATTGTGGAAATTTCCTACAAGGAGCATGTGGCTTTATCTCTTTCCAATACAAACCGTCGTTAGCATTGTCTCACTTCCTCTGCACTGACCTCTTATTGTTAGTCTTAAAAAAAACTCCTTCGAAAAAATTTTGTTAATAAAAATTGTGGAAAATTACCAATAATTTAATATTTTTGATTCCCGTCAATTTATTTATTGCCAAAAATTGATCCCCAATCAATATATTTTCCCACTAATATTTGAACCTCTACATGAATGGAGTCACGTGTTGTGCAAATTAGCACAAAAGAAAAAACAGAATATTTCCTTTAAAGCAGTAATACTTTATGTTAAATAACAATTTCAATATTTATTTAAAAATCAAGTTATGGTAGGAAAAAATTGTTAAAATTCTATTAACTTCAATTATTCGTTTGGAATGGGCAAAAGTAGACCAAATCAATTGCAAAACTCTTACTTTAACAAAAAAATGCTAAACAATCAATTGTTGACGTCCCCAATGTTCACGATTTGCAAATCACCTAACAAGCACAACAGGTAGCAAGCTTTATACATTATCAAATTGTTGTCGATTTTTCTGCCTTAATATCAAAAACCCAAAAAAACAAAAATTGACAACGAAGAAGAGGTAGGGAGGTAGGAGAACAGGTATATATATTATACTTGTATTCTAGTGGAGGGACAGTTGCAAAAGCGTATGCGGTTAACTTAGCAGTTAATAAAATCGCGAACTTTTTGTATTTCCTATTAATCCTTTTGGTTATTTCAAACAAAACCAAATATGAATAACTACGACTGTATTGTGCCCTGCGAGGACAATGCGCAGGAGCTAACTTACCAACATAAACCAAATACCTGGCGGTTCCTTAACTTCATGAAAGGGGTATGTAAAACTTAACTAAAACTAGTTTAATTTTTCAAATTTCGCAGTTTAGACTCAAACGGAATTTTCTTCAACTAACCCACAACATCCTTAATTAAAACAAATTGTCCAAAACAACTTTTTCATTATTCCTTCATTTATTACAACCAATTATCAAAACATACAAAAAAACTTACTTATCATTTCCAACAAGATTTATATAAGCATATAAAGTTATAATAAACTTATTTTACAAAACACCCACTATTTACTCTTCTACTTATTTTACAATACACCAATTAACTTTGAAATACAAAAAAAGGATCATTAGATGATAACAACATTTCTGTTATAATCATTTCCTTCTGTTTTTATGTTGTTTTATTGTAAATAAAATTTGTTTACCTTTTCCTACCATTTTGTTGATAATAAATAAAATGGCGCGTCATATAACGATTAATTGATACTGGAATTTCTAGATTCAAGTTAATTTATGGCAATGTATTCAAGCAATCTAATATTAAAATTGTAAATTTTATTTTAATATTTCTATTTTAAAAAATTGTATGGAAAAAAAGTTGCGATTTAAATTGATAATTACTGTTGTTTTTTTGTTAAATAATTTATAGGGTAGGGCAATATACACGCGGATATTTTTTCAAATGTAAACGTAATTTTTTTGTAATGTAAATTACATGTTTCGTTACAGTTTTGCGAAACATACGGCGAATTCAATTTTTTGTTTTAAAACAATTTTGAACCGTTTAAGAATAAAATTGGCAATTTTTCGACAAATTTGCTTCATTGCTAAATTATATTAAATAAATATTTTATGATTTTTGATAAGCTCTTCTAGAAAAGTTTTTATCAATTTACGTCATTATTTATGTAATTCCAATTTTTTTCATAAACAAAAATAACTTGTGTTATAGTTTGCACCAAATCAACAACAAACTAGACCTAAATTTAAAATTTCTGGTTTCAATTTTAAATTATCTAGTCTAAGTTTTCTGTCCGAACCTACTCTAGACTTAAATTTGAATTGATCTGTCTCGATTTTAAATTATCTCTTAAAATTTGAGATATCTTACCTAAATCTAGAAAGCAAGTCTAAATTTAAAACAATTTGGAGTTAAATTTGAGTTATCTTATTTTTATTAAGGCGAAACATAGCCTGAATATATCAATATATTCAACCTTTTCGTAGCTCTAATATTATTAAGTCTTTTTAATACCACAAAAAAAAACTAATGTTGAAACATCTACTTCCTTTGCTAATACCACACAGGATATTGAACAGATATTTGTATGTTATTTACTAGCACCCAGTCCACTTTCGTGACACTAAACAAGAACTAGATAAATAACATTGTTTTTAAGATTATATCTTTCTATTTAACTGAAGTGAATAGCCAGCCATCTACAGACGTGTTTCAAGATTTATTTCCTATCAGTGCAGGTTTGCTGCTTTGAATTATAACTTGAAATACACTTACTTGAATGCCTCGTGGATTACGAGGTGGTATTCACTTAAATTAAATAGAGCGATATGATCTTAAAAACAATGTTATTTATCTAGTGCTTGTTTAGTGCTAGGAAAGTGGACTGGGGGCATAGTTGGGCAAAAAATTATTGTAAAAACAATTAACAACTAACAATCAAATTGCGAGATTTAATTGCAACTAACAATTAAAATAATTAATTGTAAGATATTGCAAGATATCACAATTAAACATTAATTAATTGTTAATTGTAAAATTTTGCAATTACAATTGATTAATTGTTAATTGATTGATGCACTTTTACAATTACAATTAACAATTAATAAATATCGGTTAGAAGATGTTTATTATACTCCAATGTATCACCTGCCATAATGCGTAACTGAAATAGTTATTTACATTAGAGTGTGGAAAGTTTGATTTTACAACGCGACCGCTCGTTTGGGAAAGGAGCCCGAAGGGCGAGTTCCACATTAGCTGGAGCGCTGTAAAATCATTTCCGCACGAAATTTGTATTTTTTTTTGGCCGAGAATTATTATTTAAGAAACAAATAGACCCTCCGCCTCAACTTCCGGTCCCTAACCCCCGCCCCCACTTCCGGTTCCCACCTACTTCCGGTTTCCACGCCAACTTCTGTTTCCCACCCTACTTCCGGCCCCCCACTTCCGGTTACCACCCCCCGCCCCCACTTCCTGTTCCCACACACTTCCGGTTTCCACTCCAACTTATGTTTTCCACCCCACTTCCGGTTCCCACCTCCACTTCCGGTTACAAAATTTTTCCCCACTTGCTGTTCCCACCCCCCATTTCCGGTTCCAAAAATTTCGTCACTTCCGGTTCCCACTTCCGATTCCGGAACCGGAAGTGGGGTGGGAACCGGAAGTGTAAGTGGGAACCGGAAGTGTAAGTGTGAACCGGAAGTGGGGTGGGAACCGGAAGTGGGGGCGAGGTGGGGGCCCGGAAGTGGAGGTGGAGGGTCCAGAACGAACCATCTTTCCTAACTATTTAGATTATTTACAATATTGGAAATTATTTTATTTGGCACAATGCGGGAAAGTACGGTTACAATGAGGGAAAAGTTTTTACATTCATCAAATAGTATTAATTGTAATAATAAACAATTCATGATTAAGTTAATTGTAACTAACAATTAAAATTTTAATTGCAATTAAATTAATTGTAAACCACAATTAGGGTGAGGGGATGGTGGCCCATTAGTCAAGGTGTCGGACCTCGGAGCCGCAAGTCCCGGGTTCGCAACCTGGACATTGTGAAAAATAAGCCACCGTTCTCCTGTAGACAAAGTCATCGCAGTAAAATCTGCCACGAAACCCCCCCCGACACTTGTGTCTAAGATCAAGCCACCAAGCACAAGTGTATGCCGTGGAAGGAGGCCTTGGCCCGTCATGGGCTGTTGCGCCAGGAATTAATTATATTAAACCACAATTAATGGATTTAATTGCAATTGATTTCAATTGCATCTCACAATTAAACACTTAATTGAATGAAATTAATTGCAATTATTTTAGTTGCAATTAAAATTGTAATTGTTTGATTCTACAATTAAAAAATTAATTGAATTATGCCCAACACTGACTGGGGGCTAGTAAATAACAAATAAATATCCGTTGTATAATTCAATATCCTGTATGGTATAGCAAACAAAGTAGTTGTTTCAACATGTGATTGGTTTTGTAGTCTTAAAATGACTTAATAATATTATAGAGCTTCGGACAGGTTGAATATATTTATATAGCCTATTAGCCTATGTTTCGCCTTTATTAAGTTTATATGATTATATATAATGTAGTATGGTTTCACCAATAGTAAATTGAGACTTTGTCTGATTATGAATGTAAAGATATCAAGTCATAATTTTGAACAATTTCGAGTCAAATTCGTATTTGATTTTAAATTAACTTTTCGAAAATTTGAGATATCTAGCCTAAATTTCGATAAAACAAGACTTACAATTCGAATGTATACACCACCTCGATATTCAAATATCCAATCTAAAATTGAGATATCTAGTCTCAATCTCAAGATATCTTAAATATATATATATATATATATATATATATATATATATATATATATATATATATATATATATATATATATATATATATATATATATATATATGTGTTGTATTGTTTTCTCGGGGATTCCGCGTTGATGCTGAGGGTTTGACCCGCACGGACGCATATATCTCTTGAGAATGGCGAATGTTAGTTCGCCGAAACGTCGAGAATCCGGTTCTTTTCAGAGCCAACCCTCAGCATCAACGCGGAATCCCCGAGAAAACAATACAACACAGGTATCTATCCGCGAAAACCTCAAATACAACATATATATATATATATATATATATATATATATATATATATATATATATATATATATATATATATATATATATTTATATATATATATATATTATGATATTAAGATATATTAAAATCTGGATTTTAAATTTCTTGAAAGATATCTAGTGCCAATCCATAGATAACGAAGTTGTAAATCTTGTAATAAAGCTATCACTAGATATCCTGTAAATAATAAAATAATACGATGTAATTACTCAAAATTAATTTTGATAATTATTGTTTCTACACAACTAACTTTCCAACAATATCAACAATTATTTCTGTAGTAACAATTTGTTTAAATAAAAAACTTAATTTCAGAATCTACAATTAATCTGTAATATTGGGTTGTATAAACCAATTTCAAGGCGATTTGTTTAAATATTTGTTTGTTAAGGGTTATTTGAAACGTTCCTGCGATTTCTCAAATATTAGCAGTTAGTTTTAAAGCAATTATCATTTGTTTTAATTGGATATAGAGACTCAGACTGGAGAGAATATCTGCTATTTCAATAAAAAAATATATACTTCTCTGTTTTGTTATTTATTTTTAAAGTTTAGCAGAATCAAACAGTTCATGTTTTTTTTGAATTATAAACAAATAAATTAAGATATTTTTTATAAATTAAATAATAACAATTAGCAATACTAAAATTTATTTTTAAAACAAACGTTGAAACGCATGTTGAACAATAGGTTTCGCGGTTTTTACAGATTTTGTTGAAAACGTTTTGGCAATAACACGTTTCCGATAAAAAAATTTAAGCGTGTCGGAAATTATTTTGAAAAATCTTTTTTCGCCCAAATATTTACTTACGACTCACGTCAAAACCTCGTGGGCATTTCACGCGGAAATTTGTTTTCAAAATAAATTGCACACTGTTTACTTCACAACTATTATCGAATGTTATCTAAAAATAATAATAATAAATAAATTACAAAATATTCAGTTGCATCTAATTCAAACTGAATTCAAAATAAATCGCCCACTGTTTACCTCAAAACTATTACCGAATATTATCTATAAATAATAATTATAATAAACAAATAACAAAATTTCCAGTTACATAAATTAAATTAAATAAATATTATGCAAACTTAATATTTTGATTTGGCTTTGGTTTTCTGGTTTAAATAAAACCCTAGTAGTATAGTTCCTGTGTTGGCTTCCCTCCGCTATAAAAATTACTCTATTGTCCCAAATTTTAATAAACGACACCAATATGCCCGGCTTACGCTATATGGCTACTGTACTCAAACAAATAATGGTAATTTAGACATAGTTCCCAAAAAGGTTGCTCGTGCCTGCCCTAGAACGTCTCTAATTAGTATTTTGGGGTAGACAATAAACAGTAAATATTTTATCATATTACAATATTTAAGTTTGCTACGATAATTTGTTCTTAAACTGGGGTTGTGAGCAAAATTTTCAGTATAAAGTTGTTACCTTCAGGGGTTTGTTTTGTATATCACACTTCAGTCTTCAAGAATAATTTAGAACCAACCCTTTTGTCTCAATTTCAAGATAAGTTGCGAAATTTAATCTGAATAACAATCGTACATTTATAGAATGGTACAAAAGATGGTGGACTTTGTTATAACTAAACTACATGCAATAGATAAATATTGAGTGGTTTGTTTGAAAAAAACACGATTTTAAGATAGTAAATTGGTTTTAAAAATAGATATGTAAAACTAATTGTTGTAAATAAATCGTGTAAATAAAAAATATATACAAATATTGTAGGTGTAAAGATGTTTTGTAGAGTAAATTGATTTAATTTGTATATAAAAATAATCATTAGGGAAAGACATAATGTGCGTCCGTGATGTTTCTGTTGCGCATTACACATGTTATTTTTTGTTGTCTTCTATTTTTATGAATAAATTGAACTCTGATGATAAGAAAGAAATCTGAAAGCTCTTTGTTTATGATCGATAACTCTATCAATTGCAATACAACTCGCATTCGCCACTTGCATGGAAGCTGACGCACGCTCTTATTTTTACACCCCGAATGTAATGCGTAAAACTAACGAAAAACTTTTAACCAAACACCACTGATTGAATAATATTGATGTCTCCGAAGTAAATGATGTTTTATTAGAAGCGGTTTATCTGTAGAGAATTGCAGTCGGTGCCCCAAAAGATTATAAATGTATAAATCTAAATTTGAAAATGAAAATGTGGTGGTGTGGTAGTTTAATTAAGAAGAGTTGGTATTGGAGATAGTCATTAACATTCCCTAATTACCAGAAAAAAATGTCTATGGAAATCTATTACTGTTATTGAATCTGACCTAGGGTCAAGCCATACACGTGATATCTATCCAGTTTCTTATCGACTATTATAAACAGAGCAAGGGATCTCACAATTTCTTGTTATCTTAAAGAACGGCCAGCATACACTCCTTGTGTCCACTGCCAGTCCATCCATTTCGGCCTGCACCACAGCGACAAACCTGTCTTTAATGGATGCAACCCCATTGAATTCAATGAATATGGGAACGTTGGAAGAAAACCTCAGAGTGGCGCAACCAGAAATCGAGCCCTTGCAGAACAAGAAGCATGGATTGGAAATATCTGAAACCACTGCCAACGTCTTTCAAGATACTACTACTAGAAAACCCAAAATCAACATTTTCATGCAGGTAAATATTACTTTTTTTCAAATATATTGTTGTCATTAACTGTGTGATAAAATCGAAAGGTTATTTGCAAATAATGGCACAAAATCAAAACATGTTCTTTGTGAATTCAACGCCGTATTTTAATATATTGTTTGTATTGGAAAATTATGTATTTTTAAAAAAATTAAATTTTAGCTTTTTCTGTGACATCGCACAAAATGGGATGTTAATGTTGTGAAAAAAAGGAAATAATTCTTGAAAATATGTTCTGAAAACAGTTAATTAACACATATTGAATATTATTATTTGTTATTTATTTTTATATTTATTTTGATAACTAAATTTGAAATTAAGTTAAGTTAAAATTTAATTATAATAATTATAATTATAAAATTATTTTGGTTAAAAAACCCAAAATAATTTTAACATAAATTTAGATACATAAATTTAGATACATACAATTTTACGTAAGTGTTAAAAGAATACTTATAATATATAATCTTTTGTTTTCCAATTTTTTGTAAATTGAAATTATTTACAAATTTAAAACAAGCTTTTTTTTAAATTTAATTCCCTTTGTGTTTTATTCAAACATTGCCTATTATATTCAAATTTCTTGCTTAAACTTTTGAATCTTTTGCAACTACAAATTTAGCTTAAACTTTCTTTCCTTTTTTTGATAAATCTTTTTGATTAAATTCAAAATGTTTTTTGCAAAGTTTCATATTTTGTCACCGAGATTATTCTTCTGTTTTTCTCACAAAATTTGAAATCAAAAGAGAAGCAAAATTTTAAAAAATCTTTAATAATTTAATTATTTAAAAATTTTAAATTCCATTTTAAAAATTTGATGAAAATTCATACGAAAACTTTTTATTTTTTACAAAATTGCGTTTCATCTAAATTCCAAGCACAGTCTTTACATAAATTCTATTACAAATTACAAGATAAGTTTAATGTTTTACATCTCCAAAAAAATATTTCTATAAATAATCAAAATAATTGGTAGAAGGACCTCGAGGTCGGTAGCCCTTTCTTTAAATTTGTAAGTTTTCAAAAATCGTTTAAACATTTTTCATTCATTTTAATTTAAAAACTTGTTGGAAATTCATACGAAAACTTTCTATTTTTTCCAAAATTTGGTTTCATCTAAATTCCAAACACAGTCTTTACATAACTTCTATTGGAATTTAAAAGATTAGTTTAATGTTTTACATCCCCAAACAAAATATTTCTATAAATAATCAAAATAATTAATAGGACCTCGAGGTCAGTAGCCCTTTTTTACATTGTGATGTTACAATAAATATTATAATTAATCAAAATAATTTAAAAATAAATTAATATCTTTAATAATTTAATTAGAAAATAAAATTTAATCTATTAAATCTAATAAAATTACATGAATTATTAAATAAACTGAGACAAGACACATATAAAAATGAAAGTCTGTCCTCGAAAAGTTGTTGTAATTTGCCATAAAATTCAAGTATTGTGGATAAATTTTTATTAATTAAAAATAAATAAATAACAGAAACAAAAAAACACGTCTATAATTAAATTCTATATTCAGCATTCAAAATTTAAACAGAATTAATTAAAATATCTTTGGATTACATAATATCGATTCAATTGTCATTAAAAATCGACAAATTCAAAATCCAAAAATCAAATTTCGATAATATAGTCGATAACCTTAAATAGAAGGAGAATATTAAAAAAAAAAGTCAAAATTGTTGCGAAAACACAGAGTTAATTAAATAAATTTTGGATTAGATATTATCGATTTAATTATCATAAAAATCGACAAATTTGGTAAATAAACAATTAAAATCATTGATTAAATGAAAAATTTGGTATAGAAAAAAATAGTCAAAAATGTTATTTCTGGGGTTGCGAAATAATTAAATAAATAAATTATCATAAAAAAATTGGTAATAAAATAATTTATTTTTGTTCATTAGGGGGCGTTCAAATATTACGTAAACAAACTTACTTTCAATGACTTTAGATATCTCCCCACATGTATAATCAAAAATAATCGTGAACCCAAACCCCGAAACCTGCTTACATAATACTTGAACGCCCCAGATTTTTTAGAAAATAATCAAAATGTTTGCAACGCAAATAATCAGTTACTGGAATGATATCAGATCTAAGAAATTCCTTCAGTTACTTTTGTGTTAAAAGCCGCAATTGTTATTAACCTTTTCTGGTAAATAATCGATAACCTATTTGACAAAACAATAAAAAAAGTTTTGAGAGGTGTTTTCTTAGGTTTAAAGACCTCAATCGTTGCTCAAAATAACAAAAAAAAATACAATCTATAATTATGAATGAACCAATTTGCTTTTTGTTTTGAAAATAATTTTTACGAGTTTGTGATATGAATTTTGTTTCTGCACCGGAAAAAATGTTTTAAATAGCCCGGTAAAGACAAGAATTGTAGCATTTGGTTTTATCAAATAAGGGTCAAGTTATTGATGCAAAAAAAATATTTTATATAAGAGATACAGTTCTACTGCGTGAAATGTCAATCGTAAAATAATTATCTATAAATATGGTCCACGTGTTTTGGGCCAAAAATGATTTGATTCAATTCTAAACTGATGTGACGCGAAAGAAAAAAAAAAAAGTGTAAGTGAGATGCAAAGTGTTGGTCAAAGTAACGAATCGAATAGCGAATATTAATCAAAATACGTGGTGGGTCAGAGAGGGAGATCATTAAAGCCTTTATATAAGACGCATTTGCAATGAGCGAAGTGAATTAGAAAACACTTTGATTGTGTCGATTTCAATTAAAACGTATTAATCCAGCCACTTTAAAATAGAATTGATCGGTGTCTTTTTATTTCCATCCACCGAATACCTACGTTAATTTTTGTGAGTGCGAAAAAGGACAAAATGAAAGTCCTTATGAGAGCCGATACACATGTCTCATCCAATATACCGGATACTTCACGAAAAGCTATCTGTACTTTTTCTCAGGTATTAACAAAATCATACCAAAAAAAAAAAACTCCAAACACACTTTACTAAAACAAACAAAACTGTTTTTTCTTGCAGGTATTGACAGCTCTATCAGTATCATTAGTCTCGCTAGTCATTGGATTCGTATCAGGTTACACCTCACCAGCTGCTGATTCCATGAAAGCCGAACTAGCAATCACCGAAGAAGAGGTAATTATCGACACAACATTTTGATAAGTTAAATATCACGCTTTATAAAAAAAGTTTTTATGGAAGTAGAATTATAATTGCAAATTTTTATTTGGTTTCAAACAGTAAAACAGGTTTCAAGGACCGGGAACGTCCCAAACAAAAGGTTCAGATCTGTTCCAAAATATCATTTTTTTTTTTAATTTAAAAACTAGATTTAAACAATTTATGACTTTTTTAAACGAAATTCTTTATTGTGTTATGATAAATTTGGCCAACCATAATAGGAACACATCTTAATGGTTCGCAAAGTGTAAACATGATAACACCAATGCAATTATAATCATGTTTTGGTGCAAATTCCTATTGATAAGTCAAAAACCAATTCTTAGTTGACCTAATTTTTTTTTCAAATTATTAAAACACATTTCCTTAAAAAATCTATCGTGACCCAAAAATCTAATTCGATTTATTATTTTCTATTGCACAAAACAAATTTGCTTCCAATATTTATTCATAATTCTAATATAAACTATTGGAGAACCCAAAAAATATTCTGTTATTATTTTCTGTTGTACAAAACTTAGTTAGTTCAAAAACTATTTTTAATTCTAATTTAAACTTTCAAAGAACCCGATTTTTTTCCAATTTTGATATTTCCTACAAATTTGGTTCCAAAATCTTTGATAATTCAAAAATAAATTCTTCCCAATAGAATACATTCTAAGAATAGGATGGTTGCGACAGTTACTACGTGGTAATCCATACTTACATTGAATTGAAAAATTCACTTTGTTTTTTACCACACTTATATTTTGTAAAAATGTTATATAACTTATTATCCACAGTTATATAAATTTCTACACATATCACGACTCTTTGGTCTAGCAATGGGATCGCCATTAAGTCCCCTTTTAGCCGATCTTTTCATGTCAACTATCGAAGAAAAAATTTTCAAACTAGATTTCTCCAAAAAACATTAGTTTTTTTTCATTTTGGTATCATTTGGTGTATCATTTCATTGGTATCATTTTGATTTTTCATTTCATTTTGATATAGATATGTCGATGACGTAATAGCGTGTTTTAGTGGTACAGCACGTCAATTAGACCAATTTCTCAACCTAATAAACAACGTTCATCCCAAAATTAAATTCACCATCGAGGTAGAAACAGACAACAAAATAAACTTGTTAGACCTTACCCTAATTCACAAAAACAACAAAATTGAATTTGATATATATAGAAAACCCACCAATGTTAACTCTACAATCCCGTATTCATCATTTCACCTGATTCACCCAAATTTATCCTAAAACCTCAAATTCAGACAAAACTTTCATCTCCCTGACATATTTTGGCAAAGCAAGCGAACATATCGCAAATGTCCTTCGAAAGAAAAATCTTCAAGTAGCATGTAAACCCTCCTCAAAGTTGTCCAACGTATTGTTTAATGCCAAAGACAAAATCGACCCCATAAAAAAATTCGGCGTATACGAAATTCATTGTTCCGAATGCAATAGCGTGTACATAGGGCAGACAGGGCGAAGTTTTTCAACACGGTTTTCAAAACATTCTCGCGCTTTTCGTCTGAAAAAAGTTCTAGTTCTTTTTCAAACCTTCCCAGAAATAATAAATAATCTAAAAACCTTGCATAATTGCAACAAAGGCCCGAAACTAAATTTCCTAGAGTCATTAGAAATTTTCAAAAAAACCCGTAATCCTTCAGTTAAACTCCTAAACGAGCAAAGTGACCTAATCTTTTCCCAACTTTTTAATCTCACCCAATCTCAAACAGATAAGTCCTTATCTACTGGCAGACACCGCCCCCTCCCCACCAAAACTATAAGGGTATATATTCAACCTCATCAATTTGTTAAGTCACTTGAAAATGACCGTCAAACGTCGAACCTCGAGTCGTGATATGTGTAGAAATTTATATAACTGTGAATAATAAGTTACATAATATTTTTACATAATATAAGTGTGGTAAAAAACAAAGTGAATTTTTCAATTCAATGTAAAACATTCTAATTTTTGACATTTTTACTACTTTTCAAACCATACTAAAATAAACAATTTTATACAACCTATTAGTAAAATCTAAAAAAATAAAACAATTTGCGATATCTTATTATGCTGAACGTAAAAAAACTGATAAAAACCTTAGGAATTGTTAGAATATTATTATCATTTTTTTAGTATTCCATCGTAATAATATAACTATTTTTTGATATTGCAGTACACGTGGGTTAGCAGTTTGATGCCTTTGTCAGCATTAGTTGGAGGTCTAGTTGGTGGACAACTGATTGAATTTTTCGGCCGCAAAAGAACAATTGTATTAACAGACGTCTTATACATAGTCTCATGGTTGCTCTGCGCTAACGCCACAAGCATTTGGTTCGTCTACGTAGGAAGAAGTATCGTTGGTTTCAGCGTTGGTATCGCTTCCCTAGTACTACCAGTCTATTTAGGAGAAACTATTCAACCAGAAGTACGCGGAGCTTTAGGATTATTGCCGGCTGCCTTTGGTAATACTGGAATATTGCTGTGTTACATTGTTGGGAGTTATTTGAAATGGGATCAATTGGCTTGGTTGGGTGTTGCATTACCAATTCCGTTCTTGGTTTTGATGTTCTTGATCCCCGAGACTCCCAGATGGTACGTTTCTAAAGGAAGGAACGAGGAAGCTTTGGCTGCTTTGCAATGGTTGAGAGGAAAGAACACTAATATCAGCGAAGAGTTTGAGGATTTGGTTAGAACCCACAAGGAAAACGAGAAATTGTCTTCGAATTCTAATATCGCTGATTTGTTTGTGAAGAGCAACATGAAACCTTTGTTTATTTCATTGGGATTGATGTTCTTCCAGCAATTGAGCGGAATCAACGCTGTTATCTTTTATACCAAACCAATTTTCAAGATGGCTGGTTCAACTATTGACGAAAATCTGTGTACTATTATCGTTGGTTTAGTAAATTTCGTTTCAACGTTCATCGCTACTATACTTATTGATAAGCTGGGAAGGAAAGTATTATTGTACATCTCCAGCATTTCCATGATCATCACCCTTGGAATCTTAGGTGCTTATTTCTACTTACTCGATTTTCAAGTTGATGTTTCTTCTTATGGATGGTTACCATTGGCTAGTTTCGTAATTTACGTATTAGGATTCTCCTTAGGTTTTGGACCTATTCCATGGTTAATGCTTGGAGAAATCCTACCCGCTAAAATCCGTGGATCAGCTGCGTCTATCGCGACAGCTTTCAACTGGGCTTGCACCTTCCTTGTAACTAAGACCTTCGTAGATATTATTAATCTGTTAGGAAAATTTGGAACTTTCTGGCTGTTTGCTGGATTTGTAATAATCTCTGTAATATTCATTTACCTGTGCGTGCCAGAAACGCAAGGGAAGAGTTTAGAAGACATTGAAAGGAAATTCGCGGGGATGAAAGTGAGGAGGATGAGTTCTGTAGTAAATCTGAAACCATTGCCGTCGTCGTTTTAAGCGCGAAATCTTAAGGCAGTTAAAACCAAAGTATAGTGATATTTTAAACATGGACGTATTTAAGTTATAAGTTTTATTATATAGTGTAGTTAGTGATTTACAATATTTATGAAAAAATGATCTGGTTTTTTTAAATGATCTGTTTGTATAATTATATTTTTGTAACTTGCATTCCAAGCTAGAATGTTCCCCTAGAATGTTAAATTATAATGTAAATATTATATTACTTTTTATATAAAAAAGAAAACAAGTATTAATATTCGTTTTGAACTTATCCTAATAGTTTGCATAACTGATAAGATAACGGAAAAAGCAAAAAGTTTTTAACGAGCAGTTATCAGTCGCATAGAAAATAAACCAGACGTTTTATATTACACCTTGACATTAATCAGTTGTGATAGGTCAACAAGGAAATCGCAAGGATATATCTAACCTATAAACACTTACCCATCACTTGAACCCTGCAGATCGCACAGGTATCACATTCCACATCCCAGCTCCACATTGCCACTGCATTCCACTTTTTCAAAGTGAACATTTTCTCGGGTTTTGGGGTTTCACCCTCGACTTTATCAACATTTTCACTCTCTGACATGTTGTTTATTAAGATTCATATTTGTATACTGTTTTAATGCAACCTACATTGATTTTTACCGCGGCAAATAGATTTCTGTAATGTTCCAGCAACAGTCTAATGAAACTCCACTATTTAAAGGACTGCAAACCATAAATAAAACTCAAATAATTATATATTTTTATTACAAATTTTGGTTAAGGAAAAGTTAGTTCGAATGTAAAGTTTTGTGTTTGTTTTTCTTGTGTTGATACCAATGAAATATATACTAACTGGGCTGGCTTCTAAGCTTGTACGGGTAAAGAGAGAGGTCCAAAGGGAGCCCTCGTATCGCTCTGTCTTCGTCTAGTACAGTCTTAGTAAAAAACCTAATGTATAGTATAAACATATCTATATTATTTTATACATGTAATAAATAATACAAAAAGAAAGTTATTATATATATATATATATAATACTAGTAGCACATGTCAATATATTATTAGTTTTAATATTTTGTATTTACATAGTGTGGATAAATACTTGATTTGGTTTGATACAACTAGCTTTTCGCTCTGACTGTACCACATCCTCCCACTCTCGAATTCACTGTTGGCTAAACAAGCTCCCTCCTTGTCAATCCAACAGTGAGTGGGCTCCCCTTGGGACCTCTCACTACCCGCACAAACATAGAAGCCAGCGCTCGTTCCAGTTAGTATATATTTCAGTGGCTGATACTTATTCCATTCAACAGCCGCCACCTTGTTTAAATTCGAAGATTCTTTGGAATTTCATTTAAAAAGGACTTAAAACAATTTTGTTTTATAATAAAATCTTACTTAATCCAAGTTACTTTTTAAATATACACAGTAATTTTTAACAAAAACGGCAAAATTCACGGGAAAAAATACCGATTTAATTTACCAAAATATTTGATAAATTAGTATTACAAAAATCTTTCAAATGCTTTAGAAATCTAGAATTTCAATAATTACATGATAGAAAACTACAATTAAAGATCAGACAATCAGATCTACAATTAAACAACGTTTACGCATTATACAACGTTACGTTTTTCCATATGCTTTATAGATGTCACTTGTCTCTTACTTAAATATTTCAGATTACAAACATTTAATACCCAATGTGGGTGGTTTTAGGGAGATCCAAAACCCTAATATTTAGCCCTTCTCACACGATTCGCCTAAATCTTATTTCTAATTTTCAAACGAAAAAGAAATCTTCATCTTAACCATTAAACAATATTACACGGCATTTACTAGATGTCACTTAGTACGCCCATGTGCAAAGTTTCAAACTTGATTATCAAGTCTTTGACATTCTTAAAATACCTGAAAGTATTTTGACCTAGAACATTTTCTCTATTCAACTTGTTTACCTTCCTCGTTTTGCTATTATTTAGCGTTATGATTAGCTTTTTGGTTGGATTAGTTCAAACTTCCACCTATGAATATAATCCTATCTCTTAGTAATAACTGAATTAAAATCATTGGATTTTTGGATTGGAGGTTGGATTACTATCAGCCCGTTTTAATCTCAAAATCTTTATTCAAATAACAAAATAGACTATCATTAGAAAAAAATTGTTTATATCAATTTATTTTATGTATCGGGCAGTTTGCATTGATAACAGTTATCCATGCCATCTTGGAATTCTTCGATTTGCAGCGTCATCTCAAAGAAATTATATTTATCGTGGATATTCTTAGTTGCGACCATCAAAACGCCTTGGGGATCCGTTCCTGGCACTAAAAATAAGATTAAGAAATTTTTTGTTAAAAAAAATTAACGCCACGTAAATCAGACAATTAAAGACGCTACCTATTGCCAAATGAGCCGACAAGGCTGTCTTATCTAAACTCAAGGCCCAAATCCGTAAATTGTGCACTCGCTTGACGCCTTGGATTTGTAAGAAAATTCTCATCACATCGTTGAAGTCGATACCTTTCGGTATTCCTTCCATTAACACTAATAGCGTATCTTTTATTATATTAAATGTTGTCATCAACACCAAAACTGAGAATATAAATGTACATATTGGATCTACTATATTCCATTCCGGCTAAAAAATCAAGAACATAAAAATAATTATTCTATTGGTGAGTAAGCGAATCAGAGAGAATTCCTTGTTTCGTGACAGTCCGTCTCGACTTTTCGGGACTCCAACACCCACTGTTGCCAATCCGCGGACTGTGGGTTGAAAACTTCTGGTGGGGAGTCTACGACAAGTCCCCTCCGCTACGTCTAGACATTCCAGCGCTAGTGCACTTCGCCGCCTTTTGTAAAAGGCATCATAATCAAGTCGAAGTCTGCGAGGCAGTCAGCGAGGATGAGGTCTGACAAGCACTTGTCGGGGCCAAGAACTACGCTGCCCCGGGCCGAGACAGCATTAACAACTGGCGATGGAGGAAATTTCCATCCACCCATCGCCGTTTGGCCAGAGTTTATAACTCTTGGCTAACCGGGGAGCGTATTCCGAGCTGGGTTGTCGAAAGGCGCACTGTGCTGCTCCCCAAAAAGGGACACTTTTCCGACCCGCACATCTACCGGCCGATTACTTGTCTCACATCTGCTACAAGATATTCACACGTGTCTTATATGTTAGGCTGTTGAGTATGGTCGGTCCGGTGTTGCACCAGGTGAGCGAGCAGCGTGGGGCAAAGTGCGACGTGGAGGGATGCCGAGAGAACCTGGTATATTGATAGATTGATAGATCATGCTGTCACACAGAACTCCTGGCATTACAAACGCAATCTCTCCATGGCCTGGATTGATTATCGCAAGGCATTTGACGCCACATGAGCTTTTGTTACACTTGCTCAGATGCCTTGCGGTACCAGCTCCACTAGTGAGATGCTTGAACACCTGTTGCCACTCTGGAAGACCCGCTTTACCATAACATCCGGTACACAGCGGGTCACCACGGAGTTGGCAACGTTCAGGAGAGGTGTGTTTCAAGGAGATTCCTGGAGCCCCTCTTGTTTTGCGTCTAATCGTGGCTATGCATGTGGACCACCCAGCCACCGGAGGAATGAGATCACCCACTTGTTCTACATGGATGATCTCATGCTCTACGCCTCCGGGGGGAGAGACCTCCGCTTGTCTGCTTGTCTCTCTCGTATGAGTACACACGTTGTAGGGACGTTGGCATAGAGCTAGGGTTGGATAAGTATGCAGTGATGCACCTTAGGAGAGGACGATCACCGGAGTTCCCTGACGATGCATGTTAAAACATCTAGATGCTGGAGAGACCTATAGATATCTGGGCATTGAGCAACACTATGCTCATGAAGCCCCCCTTCCGGGGGTTGCGAAGGATCGGAGCTCGCAGCAGTCCCGACCAGAATTTTATTTAAAAAAAAATTATAATTTTGGTTCCAATTTGAAATATCTATTTTTGTTCTTCTTATTCCAACTTCGACCAATCGCTTGCACCAATTTGAATCAATTTATTTAATTTGTTGATCAAAACCTCTGTTTGTGGTATTATTGGCATTGGTTTCAATTTTGCCCAATATGTTTATATGTTGTTCAAAAATATGTATTTTTAGTTCCAATTTGAACCTATTTAAGTTCATTTTGTTGATCAAAAAGTATGTTTAATTTATTATTAATATTGGTTCTAATTTGTTTGCAAAACACGATTAGTTTTTGCCTTATCGGTGTTGCAATAAAGTGCAAAACATTAAAACATAATTACCTTAAAGTAGATAACAAGAGCCGCAACGAAAACACCAAAACTTTGTATAAAATCGCCAATAACATGAATATACGCAGCTCTAACGTTAATATTATCTCCATGGTTGTAATTATGACTGTTGCCGTGGGTATGGCCATGTTGATGTAAAGTAAGCGCCATTCTAAAACGACAATTCTTGAAACAAAAACTAAAATCTAAAATTGGTTGTAATAACATTAAATTAACCAAAACTCCTAAAGCGGAAGTGATGAGCATAACAAAGGCGTCGATTTCGAAATCTCTCTCTATGACTCTTTGTACGGCTAGGTATACCAAGACACCAGTGACTACCCAAATCATTAAAACCGAAGTTAAAGCTCCAATAACTTCGGCTCTGTACCAACCAAACGACATTTTTTTGGTCGCTGGCCTTGTGGCCATCCAGAGCGAAAACAAGGAGATCATGAAACTGGCAAAATCTGTTAGTAGATGGGCGGCATCTGTCGCAATTGCCAAACTGCTAGACATGTAACCTCCTTTAAAAATAAATTTAGGTCAAAATTGTTTGAGGTAACGAATTTTTTAATATACCTATGACCTCTCCTATCATAAATAATACACATAATATGCTGGCTATTATTAGTTTTCTTCTTGATTTCTTATCTATGTCATCGGATCTTGATTTATGACAATGTTTATTTACTGAAAATAAAAATAGTATTATATATTTTTTTAAATTTTGAAGTAGCTTACCTAGGTTTGTCGTGTCTGTGTTTTCTTTGGTGTGGGAGGAAAGGTCAATATCTTTGGAACCTTCTAGGTCTATGATTTCGCCTTCCCTAACTTTGCAACATCCTGCACTAGGTTTTCCGTGTACGCAATAAATCATTAATCTAGGGGAAGATGGTGTTGGTGACACCAAGGAATTAGTCCTTTCAAACGCTCCATAATTGTTATTTCCATTAACACTAGATTATAATTTTTGTGGTTATATTTAAAATTTGTTGTTTTTTTTTAACTTACAATATCGGAGTGATTTTATCGTTGTTCTGCATTTCGGAGCACTAAAAAAAATTCCTAAACTATGTTTTTCTTTTAGTATTGACGCCGACACGATATGTGACGTTCGGGTTATTATAAAAGAAATAAGTTTTTAAATGTAAGTAAAGTGAACATGTACAAAGATAGAAAATGATAGTGCACGCGACCCCAACAATTCTACATAATATTTTATCTTTTTCACTTTATTTTTATAAATATATCGGCTATTTGAACAAAAACTTCTCGCTATTGTTCTTATCCGTCTCTAACATGATTAGATATTAGAATATTTACTCGCAAACATTCTTATAAGATTCCGTTCGGTAAACACTGATTTTGACCTTCTTTTCACACGTGATCTTCATTGATAAGGATTTGTTTTTTTCCAGTTTTTTATTCAAATCTCGCGGTATAATTCGATTCCAACTTTTAGTTTCAGTAGATAAGAATGTCTCTAAATTCTCCAAATGTAGGCAGGAAATTAAACAGGCTTACAAACTTGCTGAAAATATTGTAGAGACTAACATTATATAACATTTTATTGATTACATTATTATGACATTATTATTATGACATTATATAACATTGTTTGGAGAGGAATTTATGGTTTCCGTTTTCTTTTCTTCCAAATTTCTCTTTGGAATATATGTAAAATGTAGTTTTTTATATAAAAAATAACGACAATTGAATGCAAACGAAAAGTTGTTTTTCATTTTAAAATCATTGGATTATGATACTATGCACTTGGTTTAATCACTGATAAAAACATCTCTGTTAACAATGTAAATTGTTAATTGAAAATTGTAACAAGCTTAATCGATTTATATTTGAAACAATAATTAAAATACTATTTCGAAATTACTTTCTAAACAAGTGAAGAGACTTTCTAAACCCGTGGTGGGCAAACTACTACCCGCGGGCTACAATCAGACTTATTTGCTTATGTTTTGATAAGATTGCATACCTCTAGTCTAAATAATCAAGTTTAATCAGTCAAGTCCAGTCAGTTAACTTCAAGATGCCAGTTATTTTACAATGTTCTCTATGATGTACTATTATTTGTAGTACAAGTTTGTTGAGATTGTTAATTGAGATCGTCAATTGTAGATCACCCTTCCCTAAAACCGTACTGGTTCACTGGTTCAGCAAGATGCAAAATCCTTGCCGGTCTTTAGTTCTCTTTTAATTCTTTGCAGCAGCAGCTACTCCAATAGTTTACCTGCAGTGTCCATCAGACAGAGGAGCCTGAACGACATGTATGGGGATGCCTTCCAAAAAATTTGGAGAAATCTAAATATCAAGCCGCAAAATGTACTAATGACAATGGAGGAAATGCACCGTGTGGCTGAGTAACTGTTTCTACGTCACACCCTTCTTGACTGGGAACAGCCCGTACTCAGAAATACGCCACCCTTCACTGCGGAGGAACTAACGGTGGCAGGCATGAAAATAAGGAGCGGTAGAGCGCCAGGCTCAAATGGAGTTCTACCTGAGATTATGAAGATAACAGCCCAAAATCAATACAAATTTGTCCTAGATATCATGAACATACTGTTGGTTGCTGGAAATTTTCCAGACAGTTGGAAAAGAGTAAAGTTAGTCATTATCAGAAAAAGGGATAAACCGATCGGTGATCCTAGATCGTATAGGCCAATCTGTCTATTGGACGTTTCCGGAAAATTATTGTAACTTCTGCTTATAGCTTCTGCTAACTAGATTAAAAGATGAGCTCGAGGCCGGAATCGGATTATCTGACAAACAATTTGGATTCAGGAAAGGAAGGTCAACCATTGAAAAGCTAAATGAGAAACAGATGTGTACTCTCATAACCTTCGATGTAAGTTATTTTAAGGAGATTTTTTGATGTATTTTTTGTGTTAAGATAACCGAACTGGAAAGATGATAGATAATAGAAAGCTTGACAAATATATATATATATATATATATATATATATATATATATATGTATATATATATATATATACATATATATATATCCATACTTTCTGCGCATGATAGGAAGTTGCCTTAGCAATCGGAGCTTGTTGTTGCGAGGCGATGGAAAGATAGAAGAGCTTGAAGTTAGTTGTCCCACAGGGTTCCATACTAGGTCCTACCCTCTGGAACGTACTATATGACGGAATCTTAACGATGAAACTGTCAGTGTCAATGATAATTGGTTTCGCCGATGACGTAGCACTGGTAGCTACAGCCAGAACCTCAAACCACGTGCGTGCTCAAATGGGTGCATGGATGAAATCTAGAAAACTTAGTCTAGCAGCAGAATGCACACTTTACAGACGCGGCGGCCAAAGAAATGAAGATTATGGCAGCCTTAAAACAATTAATGTCAAACGTTATGGTCCCCAAAATTAGCACACGCAGAATTCTTAGCTCTGTAGTTCAGGTTACGATGCTGTACGGCAGCAGTTCTCAAACTTTTTTTTCCGCGGCACCTTCGTCGAACTAAAAAAATCTCGCAGCACCCTTGTCGGGCTACAAAAATTTCGCGGCTACCCTAAAAAAGGGTTGAAAACTTAGAAAAACAAGAAAAAAAAAACAATACAAATTTAATGCTCAATTGTATTTAAAGGGATGAATTTTATTAATATTTTCTTTAAGTTTATCAGAAGTTTGGTTAATTTCACCTTTTCACCCAAATTACTTGATACAGTGAGTTTGCTCCTGTACCTGTTTTTAAAGTAAGTGTGAAAATGCAACATTGAGAGAAGTGGCGGTTTCATTTAGTTTTTCAAAGATTTCGGAAAGGTATCCCAATTTAAGCAGCCAATCGACATCAGTCAATTGTTGGATAAAAGGCTCTTCTGTAAAAGTAACGTGTACTGCATCTTATAGTTCAAATAGTCTGGCAAAAATTTTCCCTTGATAACCATCGCACTTCTGTGTGCAGCACAGGTGGAAGTGATCCAAACCCAGATATTCGGCGGTAAGTTTTAAAAGACGTGATTGAAGCGGGTGGCTCTTAACATGATTAATTATCTTCACAGAACCATCCAATACGACTTTTAAATCTTGCGGCATCCTTCTAGTTGCCAGAAAATGTCGTTGGATGACACAGTGGCTGCTGGTGGCATTGTCTGCCACTTGCTTCATTCTAGAAACGGCTTCCTTTACTTTTCCAACCATTGCAGCTGCTTCATCGCTGCAAATATCAACACATTTGCTGCATTTAAAATCATTTTTCTGTATGTATTTGTCGAAAATTTCGTTGCAGTGGTGTAAGTTTCAAGCAATTCACTATTCAAAAGTTCTTCTTCTATTTGCATTTCGAAAAACATCAACTACAGTACTTTCATCAAGCTGTAAACTGAAAAAAAAATACAAATTTTCAACCTTCTTATAAGCTCGGTCTCTACAGACTCTAAAATTGTGTAAACTCGCTTACTTATAATGCTATTTGACAGTTGCACAGTATCAATCTTCTTGGCCATGTCTGGACCTAATATGCAACTTACAACATCCTTCACGCAAGGTTTAATCAGTTTTTCGGCATTAGTATGGTGCTTTCCAAATTTTTCTATATGTGAACTGACAATAAATGAAGCTTCTGTTGCGTTTTCATTTTCATTTTTTAAAATTCTCTCCATCATGCCTGAAGAGATAAAGCGCGGCGTTTGAAGATTTCTTCACCTTGTACTAAATCAGAATGATTGCTTTCCAGATGTCTTAAATTTGGATGGAATTTAGCAGCTGTGAGCAACAATTTTATGACAGATAAGGCATTGCTCTTCCGGTGCTAGTTCGTCCCCACCATCATATCTTCTTATCATATTTGATCATATTTTCTTATTTTTCCTAGGATTATCTTTATTGGTCGTGAGTTGCGTTTTCGCGAACTGAGGCAGACGAACTTGAATGATTTAGACTCACAGGTGTCTGCTGAGATATTTCGTCTCCTCCAACGATGCTCGTTGTCATTGAATCAGTCGCTTCAGAAGCTTCATTGAGTTCATCACCTTTCCGTTTTAAAGACCCAGATTTTAGCCACTTGTCCATAATTCTGCAATAAAAGTAGGAACTCAAATTCGTTTACTTTCTCATGTTTTCTTTTTACATTTTTTCTACTCAGTTTGGGAACCCCCGCTATACGGTGCGATAATATGGGCCAAAAAAAATCCGAACAAATGGCAATTTATAAAAACTAGCATCTATACAACGAAAAATGGCTATATGCGTATGTAGTGGCTATCGAACTGTATCTGGGGAAGCCGCCCTGGTCAATGCATTCATTCTCTCAATTGATGAAAGAAGCTATACGAAACCGGCTACAACAGGATCAAAAGGTAGCCAGAGAGGAACTTCTCGAACGGTGGCAAAGAAGATGGGAGCTGACGGAAATAGGACAGTGTACCAGATTACTCATTCCGAACATCTCCACCTGGATTAAAAGAAAATGGAAGAAAAGTGAAATAAGTTATCATCTGACCCAAGCACTTTCTGGCCATGGCTGTTTTAGAGATTATTTGCAAAACATAGGCCGGGTTTGAGACGAATTATGTGTGTACTGCGGGGAGACAGATAGTGTGAACCACGACATCTTCGAATGCTGAAGATTGCAAGCCGAAAGGGAATCAGCAGCAGGAAACATGGAAGAACCTATTGGTGCCAGAATAAGTTACATGCATGAGAAAAAAGAAAACTGGGAGAACATGCAGCCGCTAATCTTCTCTGTAATAAGCCACAAAGAAAAGGAGGAATCCCAAAAGTAGGCTCAGTTGAAGCACATTTTTTAATATACCCATCCGTCACTCCGAAGTCATGTGAAAACAGATCCAGAGTGTTCGGATGCGTCTCCTGGGGGGCACAGCAGTTGCTTGGAAAAGACTATCCTGCTAGCTACGCCCCCCTCCCCCCCCCCAAATGATAGGTTAGGTTAAAAAGCCATTTTTTTTAAATTTCCACATTTTTAAATGCTGACGTGTCAGGTCAACTTTTACAATATGATAGTGAAAATTAGTTACCATATTAGCTTGAATATAAGATGTCTTTTATTTTACACCCAGAGCCTCTGAGAGAAAATGCGAAGCCCAGGGCAATTGATATTTGGAGGCCCCCTCCTACATCCGTTGAAAAGTAAAAACTTAGGGGAAGAAATAATTATAGTTTTTGTTATGGTATTAAATATTTATTGAATGAGTAAATTGACTTAACAAATGCTTTTCGCCTTTTCGCGCTTTAGCATCAGCAAATTCGGTTATAATTCGGAATATAATTTGGAATCTTGGAAGGTGAGGCCCCTCAAATTATGAGGTCATGGCAACTGTCCCTTCTTCGCGTGCCAATACAATTTTCCTACGTGTCAGCTGTGACAAGCGTGCCATAGGTTCGCCATCACTGGTCTAGATCAGTGACGGCTCGCCGATAAGGGCTGCAGTGTTGCAGCCCTCCCGCCAAAATGAAAACATTTTTTTAATTATTATAAACTATTCCATTAGTATACAATTATTTTACAAAAACATATTTTTCCGTACGTAGTATATTTATTTTTTGAATTGTAGGCAATAAATACCTCGATAGGCGCTCTGTATGTGTGTCTTGTGTAATTTAGTGCGGTTATTGTATTGTATTCATATCTCGGGCTGCAGTCAGTGCAGACCGAGTTTCGCCGAGTTTAGTGTATTGAGCTGGTTTTTGTAATATGTATATCGGGGTAATTCGTACAATCAGCCAGACTGGTACTTGGCAGGAAATGTAACTAACGTGGCAGCTCAGTGGCGTTGCACGGGATCACACTATAGAAAAAATAAATCAAAATAATAATAATAAATAAGAAAATTTGTAATACTTTTAAAATGGAATTTTGTATTGTTAAAAATTTGATTCATATTTATGTGAATATATGTGGAGGTGAAAGTATAGATCGCAAAATCTAATGGTGACATTTGTAGAAGCCATCAAAACTGTTTATGTGCCAAATGAAGCAGATCCTCCATAGAAATTGTTTTTTTCCTCCATAGAAATTATTTATTTTTCGTTTTTTTTTTAATTGAAATATTTTTTTTTACTTGATATTTTATTTGTTTACTGTTTTTTACTTTTTTATATTCTATTTGTTTGTTTTTGTATCTATATTTTAATTAATGCGTTTTTTATCAAATATATAAATATCTTAGTTGAAATTTTATTTACGAAAATATACTTGATATTTTATTTATTTGCTGTTTTTTACTATTTTATATTTTATTTGTTTATCCGTCTAGATATATTTTAATATATAAAATATATTTTATTACTCGTCACAAAATATATTCAACTTATTTTCACTACGCCTCTGTCTCCCATTGTAATGCGCATGTCCAAAATTGTAATGCGCATGTACGAAATTTAAAAACACGACACCAGCGCACAATACGTACCAGTCTGGGTGATATTAAGAATTAACTGTATATCGTGGGCTGCAACATTGCAGTCCGCACTCTGTATTTTAGATATTTTATGACTTTTGTTTCTAAGAACTCGAGTTTCGGCAACGGCAAAGAACCTTAAGTGAACAATTAATTGGTGGACAATTGAAAAGTGGACAATTTAAAACCAAGTATTAATAAATAAGTAGTTTTTAGCTATACACATAGAAAGAAGATAGTTATTTTTGAATTTAATTATTGAATTTAATTTTAATTACATTTTTATAGAAATGAACGAAGCAAAAAATTCAGTTATGCATTTGCAAAAGATCACGACTGCACGACTGGAATTTTAAGAAAAAATTGAAATTAAATCATTAGGACGGTTAACTCCAGATTTAAATATTTGTCCAATGTCACAAAGTCGTTCAAATAATTATGACCAAAAACTTAATTTCAACATTTATATGAAGCATAATTGGTTAACAGGTTGTCACTGAATTAAAAAATTCAATATGTTTCTGTATGTGTCAATGAAAATGCGGGTTTTTCTACTCGTAGAAATACTTTTTATTATAATTTTTTCCAGCCCTCCCACAAACATTATCCACGAGCCGCCCCTGGTCTAGACTAAACTATGTTTAGAAGTTTAGGCAGTCAAGACGACTAGTCTTGACTGCCTAAACTTCAAGTCTAGTCTAGTCAGTCAAGTCTAGTAAGTCAAGTCTGGATAGTATTTGGATAAGTTTTGAGAGTTGAAACTATTTGGTCAAGTTTATGCAGTCAAGATAGTTAGATCTAATACCTTATTACAATGAAAAGTAAAGAACAAATAGAATGAATTTAAATATTGCTTTGTTAGAATTAAATTTGGTATTTTCTTCAATGTTATTTAGTGCAAATCTTACTTTGCTTGCAATAAAATAAACAATCAGTGTTAATTTAAATAAATAAAAACAGTTTATAATATTGGTACCAAGGACGAAAAAATTATAACAAACAAATGGATCAATTCAAATAAATTATTTATTGAAATCTGAACAAAAAAAATTATTACTAATATATAATGTTATTAAATTGTTATTATTGATGTTTTTGCTAATTATTGTTATTATATTGTATTAATTATTGGTAAAGAAGTAATTTGAATTTAGCGGGTTTATAATGTATGTTAGGAATTCTTGGTGGGGATTGAGATGGAATTTGGTTGGATATGAAAACGTGTAAGTGAAACAAAGAGGGGTAGTACACAGGTTGACCAACGTGGAACTATAACAAAACGCAGTGCTAGTTATATGTTATCAAACATGTTTCAAGTGGAATTCGGTTTTTTGTAAACATTTGCCTTCCTCTAAATTGCAGTGAGGTGACGGAAACAGATAAGGAAGACGAGAAATTAATGGGAATAATGGTGGTGAAATGGCGAACAACAAGTACCTGCTTGTATTAGTCTTAATAGAATATTAATTATAAGTTGGAGACAGAAATATTATTCAGTGATTTAGGCCAAATGACATGGGATTTTGTACAAGGAGATATTTTTTATTGACAATATGCCTGCTGCAGCTAGTAAGTTAAAACCTGAAATTTATTTAAACAAAAATTTCCAACACAAACAACCATTCTGGCAGATTTCACTATTCCAACGTCAGGTCTTCGAATTCCTCGGCTTCCTCTGGATACCCATCTTCGTCAACTTCTTTGAAATAATTTTCGTTATTTTCGGCTTCTTCGGAGCCTACCAATATCGACCCAAATACATCATATCGGTATGTATCATCAAACCTTGAATCATCATGATTAATTACACTGATTCATTCTCATTCTATGTTTTATTTTAGTACTCTGTATGGCATCTACTTTGGTTAGGATGGAACATATTCATTATATGTTTATATTTAGATATAGGATTACTCAATCACAAGGTAATAGTTTTATTTTTAGCTAAATAATAAGCTAAGCTTTCTTTTTGTTTATTTACTTCACATAATTTACATCTGTTTTCTTCATGCTTGGTCTATATCGTCATGATCAGATAATTTAGTTTAAACAATGTAATTGCAGTAGCTTTGTGTTTAATCCCGACAGTCAAGGCTAAGTTAACTAGTTCAAGCATTCTAGGTTAACTATCCTAAGCTAGTTTCACTAAACTAGTCAATCTAAACCAAATATCATTTAGTCTAAAGATTCAAGTTCAAGCTATCTAGATTTGATAATTTAGGCCAAGTTTAGACAATCCTGAAAAGTCTAGGTTAACTATTCTAAGCTAGTTTCACTAAACTAGTCAATCTAGACCAAATATAATTTAGTCTAAAGATTCATGTTGAAGATATCGATATTTGACAATCTAGGCCATATTTAGACAATTCTGATGTTTAAGTCTAAAAATTGATGTGCTTTGATATTAACTCTAGTCAAGACATTGTAGTGTGAGTAGTAGATAGATTAAAATAGTCTAGTCTAGACTGTTAAGGTTAAATAATTCAAGGTCAAAATGTTTAGGGAGTCTAGGCTAAGTTATCTGGTTTAGAGTTGGTAGGCTATAAAAGTAGGTTAAGTAGTTTGGTCTGCAGAGTTAAGGTTAAGCTATTTAAACAATTTAGACAAAATTGGCTAATCTAAACAAGCAAGACTAGACAATCTAGTCTTGCTAGTCAATGACAGATATTATAGATTGGATAGTGTAACTTAGATAGTCTGTGCTAGATGTTTTATTCTAGACTCATCTATTTATTCAAGTTTGGACAATCAAGTCTAGAAATCTAAGCCTAAGCTTGCACATATAGACTGTAAAACTTCTCTCAATTCTGATCTGAGTTGGACATATGTCAGTAGTTTAGACTAGACAAGTAAGGCTAAGTAATCTAGATTAGACAATGCAATCAAGATAGTTTAGGTTAAATAGTTCAGTCTAGAGTCTAGACTATTTAACCTAAACTATCTGATTGCATTTTCTGATTACTGTCTACACTCTAGACCAGGGCTGTCCAACCTTTTTGTAGTGGCGATCTACTTTTTAGTATATATTGTTGCCAAGATCGACCAAAACGCGTAGCGGGCCACCGGGGGGGTCTGGGGTCATGGAGGGACCCCCATAAGGGGGGAGAAAATTTTGAAAAAATGCATAACATTTAAATGCTGTTTTTCATATAAAAATAACCTAATACGAAAATCGAAATTAATTTTTTTATGTAGATTCTAATTCTCAGGGCTGCACTTTTAGCTAATGAATTTAAGATAATGTTTTTTTTGTTTCGGTGTACTTTTATAAACTCATTGCAGTCACTTAGCAAACGTGAGATTCTATTATATAATGTTTATTAAACTTTTCAGCAGGAACAAAAAGTATTGAAATTTATATAATATCTGATATAAAATAACAAAATTAGGAACATAGTAAATACTAACACAAGACTAATACTAATTAGATCGTTGGCATTGCATGGAACAAAAAGTGTTCAAATTTATATAATATCTGATATAAAATAACAAAATTAGGAATTAGCATTGCATGAATTTGGCAATATCTTCAAAGGCGGGATCATACGATAAAAGATAATCGTATCAGTTAAAGAATTTCTTATTTTTGATTTTAACACATTCATATTAGAAAAGGCGAATTCCGCCAAATACGTCAAATTGGAAAACAAGACATCAATTTTTGTACCGCATTTTTCCAGATTGTTCTCTTTATTTAGTTCTCTTAGGTATGTCGTTTTCTCAATATTCCAACTGCTTTCCATGAACGACTTAATCTATTTAACATGAAAAACTACCATTCCTGCGAAATTCTCTCACAAGGAAATTTCTCACTGCTTTCATTAATAAACATAATGTTTTGTTAATTTAATTAAATTAAGAGATTTAAACTGTATTTATCAAAAAACGAAATAAGTTGGATACCAAATTTTTTTTGAAAATTGTAGAATAAAATCTAAAGATTAATAACAAGTTAAATCATCATCATCATCATATAGCAGCTTGTCTCGTCCACTGCTGGACATAAGCCTCTCGTAACACCTTGCTCGGTCTTGGGCATCCTGGATCCAGTTCGGGGAAATCCTTCTTAAATCGTCCGTCCATCGGGTAGGCGGTCGTCCTCTGTTTACATGTGCATCGTCTCTGGGGCGCCATTCTAGTATTCTCTTCGTCCATCTGTTGTTCGACATTCTTCCGAAGTGACCAGCCCAGTTCCATTTTAGGTGTGTGACTCTTCCAATTGCATCCATAACTTTTGTTCTTCTGCGTAGTTCTTCATTTCTGATCTTGTCTCGCAATGTTACTCCTAACATGGATCTTTCCATGGTTCGTTGAGTTATTCTTATTTTAGTAACAGTTCTCTGTGTTAATGTTAGTGTTTCCGAGCCATATGTTAATACCGGGAGAACGCACTGGTCGAACACCTTTCTTTTGAGACACATCGGTATGTCTGCTTTTAATACGTGTCTCAGCTTGCCAAAGGCAGCCCGAGTCAGACCTATCCTTCTCTTTAATTTGTAGGTCTGATTATCTCTTCCCATTCGGATCTCATGTCCCTGGTATTTTTAAGATATTACGTATTGAATTTCCTTTCCTTCTATCATTAGGTTGCAACTGGGAACTAAGTTTGTCATAAATTGGGTCTTGGCGATTTTGATTTTTAAGCCTACTTTTTGGGAGGCTGCCGATAGTTGTGGGTTGTAAAAAGTTTTGGGGAAATTGTGCGACCTTGTCGGACACCCTTTTCGATTTTGAACCGATCTGTTTCCGCATGTATTTTTACTGCCGTTGCCTACTCATATATATATATATATATATATATATATGTCGTAGTATGGAAATGTGGCGGTGGTCTATACTACAGTTCGCGAGGGACTTAAACAGTTCGTGGTGGTTTATGGAATCGAATGCTTTTTCGTAGTCAACGAATGTTAGTACTACGGGTTTGTTTTATTCTATACTTTTTACTATTAGCGACTTTATCACCGACTTTAGATGCGACTTTAGATGGTCATTTGTTGCATATCCGGCTCAAAAACCTTCTTTCTCTCTTGGCTGATACAGGTCCAGTTTATTTGTAAGCTGTGCGGATGATTTTGGTGAATAGTTTATATAAGTGTGTCAACAGACTTATGTTGCTTTTCAGAGCCGTCCTTAGACCGGGGCGAGCGGGGCACATGCCCTGGGCCCCGCGCTTTGTGGGCCCCGCAACCTTATGCGAACCGACAGGCACGAACGTGAGCCTGAAACATTTAGGTTACGCTCCGTTTTTATGTTTTTTTTTTGCTCGAGTCAAAGGACACGTGGCAAAACAATGGTTTCACTAGAGTTGCGCAGTATTAAAAAACACTGGCTGCACTCGCAAAGTTAGTGTTAGTGGTAGTGTCCACTGTCTATGAAAACATCGATTTAGTTAACTAATGCTCCTAAACAAATAAACTATCCATTTCTCACATGCATGTATTTCTTGCAGTACTGTAAATAGATAAAATTTCGGTAGCGATAATTTATCGCTACAGAAATTTTATCTGCATAAACTTATTAAACGTTTTTAAATGAAAATTGCAATGTAGGAAAATAAATTTTGCAAGCTTCTCTGAGTCCAGTTTTGTCGGCGGCTCAGAAAAGATGGCAAAATTCATTTTCCAACTTGGAATTTTTTTAGTAATTTTTTAAAAGAAAATATGAGAGTGGCTCGCAGAAAAAAAAGGAAAGAAACAGACAGAAATACATAATCTTCAACGGGGAGGCATGCTCAAATTTCTAAAGACCGGTGCTGTCACTAAAAATGAAAATGAGTTGAGAAATCTACAATGTGCGGCTACTACATCTGGAACCCCAGAAAGTGAAATGTATGAATAAAACCGCGAGCTTCATGGTGAATTTGGTAATGAGAAATTTGAAACTGAAAAGGAAAAACAGTCAATTTTGGAATGTGTAACTAGATCTAGAAGCGCAGAGAGTAAACTGTGTGAAGGAAAACGTGATGAAATTAATGATGAAAGTGTAGTAAAGTGTAAAATTAACTAGAAGAGTTTTCTGTCTTGAAAATGATCCAGGAAATTGGCCACTAAATGTTACTGATACTATAAGGATGTTTCTAGTAAATAATAATCCAACGCAAGTTCGTGATTTTAATTTTTCAGTTAACGACTATGGTAGAAGGTTTAACGAATCCCATTATTTAAGATGTTTACCAATTGTCGAAAAAAATTGTCGAAAGTGGCTACTGTACTCATAATCAAAAAATAGAGTATATTGCAATTACTGATTCTTGTTTTTCTACATTGGTGCAAGATCAAGTTTGGCTCAGGAAGGAATTTGTTATTGGAAGACAGGCTGAAAGAACACGAAACATCTCTGCTGCACAACAAAGCCCAAAGCAAATATATCGAATTGAAAAAAAGACAATAAAGAACAGACAATCGATGTTGTTCAACAACGACAAATAAATGGCGAAATAGAGCATTGGTGTGGTGTTTTAAAAATAATTATATTATCAATTCAATATTTAGCCAAGCACAACGACGCTTGACGTGGCTCCAATTGCACGATATTCACAAAAAATAACGGGAAATGCCTAGGACTAATCGAAATGATTTCAAAATTCGACATTCGCATGGCAGAGCATTTAAGACGAATTAATGAAACCACCAAAATGACCACTATTTAGGACCAAGAATTCAAAATCAAATTATTGAGTTGCTCAGTAAAAAGTGAAAGAGGAAATATTTTCCAAAATAAAAGGGAGAAAATATTTTTCCGTTCAAATGGACTGTACTACCAATAGAAGTCATATCGAGCAATTAACATTTATAATTAGAATTGTAGAAGTTAGTGTCGAAGTGAAAATCAGTGATTTTTTAATAGGTTTTACACCGGTTCTAAAAAGTGCTGGTCTCAATTTATTCGACGAACTTCAAACACATTTACTAATTATGAATATTAATTTAAATGATTGTCGAGGGCAATCGTATGACAACGGTGCCAACAGGTGTACAGTCTAGAATTTTGCAACAAAATCCTAGGGCGTTTTTTGTACTTTGCACGGCACTATGACATTTTTTTGTACAATTCAATGGTTTTCTAACTTATTCTCAGCCTCAGCTGAAAGATGGGCCATATTTTATAAACACATACCAGTTTCGACATTAATGCCCCTATCTAACACCAGGTGGGAATGCCGACATGAATCCGTTAACACAGTTAGGTTTCACATATTTGAGGTACGCGACGTCCTGGAAGAAGTTAGTGCAACCACAAAAGACCCAAAAATTAAAAGCGAAAATGGAATAATTCAGAAAATGGAATAAATTATGAATTTATTTTTCTTAACTATGGTAACTTTCTGCTTGCATACATAAGGTTAGCAAAATAATACAAAAAACCGAAGCGGATTTGTTAGATGCGTTTTGTTGTATCGCTACTAAACGGGTTGAAAACATTTCTAATTCAATTCAGAGAGACTGGTTTTTCAACTGCGAAACATGTGGCAAGTGAAATATGTAGTGCAAATGGCATTGAAATAAAGTTTAAAGAAACCCGAAGACGTCAGAGAAAAAGACTGTATGAATACGAAGGAGAAGATTTGAGAACCAGAGACCCTGAATTAAAATTCAGGACTATTTCCTCTGTGTGGTCGATGAAACAGTTGTATCGGTAGAGGAAAGATTTACACAATTAAAGTCATGAAGAAGATTTTGGATTTTTATATAACATCCCCAATATAAAAACAATAAGCGACGATGAAATATAAAAGAAATGTGCACCCATTGTGTGACCTAGGTCTAATCCTACCTGATGACGAAAACCGTGATATAAGTGGTATCGAATTATTTGAAGAACTTAAGATATTTTGCGAAATTTTCTGCAAAGGCACCATAAAAATATCACCCTTAGTGTTTAAAAAAATATCACAAATTCGAGAATCCTTTCCTAATTTGTTTACAGTTTTACGAATAATTTTGACAATTCCCGTAACATCGGCGGAATCGGAAAGGAAATTTTCACAGTTAAAATTAGTAAAAAATTATTTGAGAACTAGTATGAGCCAGAAAAGACTAAACAATTTAACATTTCTGACGATTGAGCACGAGTTGTGTGAAAGTTTAAATTTTGATGAAATCATTAATCCATTTTCAGAAATAAAGGCTCAAAAATTGAATTTCGTTTAGTTTACTTAGTTTAGGACAATAACTTTAGATATAGCTAATAAATATATGGTCAGATATTTAAAAACTTATATTTTATTTTTTTTTGATTTTATTGATCATATTTATGTTATATGTTTTGGATATATTTTGTTTTTGTTAAATTTTTGAATTTTTAATCTTGTTTTTGAATTTTTGAATTTTACATTGTTTTTCATTATTTTTTGCTTTACTACTAAGTAAAGATAGATGTTTATTTTACTTTTCTATTTTTCTTGTGCATCAGCAAATAAACAGTATTTATTATTATTCTTGTTTTGTCATTACAATTAATTTTATTTTAAATTATAAAAAAAATGTCCCCAACATTATTTTTTGCCCTGGGCCCCTTTTGCACTTACTAGAGACGGCCCTGTTGCTTTTATTATACTTTATTATACTGCCTTTCTTGTGCATTATCACAATGATGGCATTATTCCATATTTGTGGGGTTCTTCCTTCATCTAGGCATTTATTGAAGAGTTTAGTTATTGTTTTGAATAGTTCTCTTCCTCCCAGTTTGATGGCTTCTACAACAACACCGTCTTCACCAGGTGCTCTATTATTCTTTATTTCTGACAATGACTTTAGGACCTCTACTTCAGTTATCTCTTGCATCTCTTCTGATCTTTGGTTCAGTATATGGGGTATATTTTCTGGTGGTTCTGCTTGACTCTGGTTTCTATATAGTTTGGTGTAAAAGTCTTCGACAATCTTCAATATTTCCTCTCTGTTGTTCGTTATTTGTCTCCTCTCATTTTCTAGTTTAGTTATTTAAACTTTTCCCCTACTCATTTTTTATTCCCCTACTCGTTTATTTCGTAGTACCCTCATGCTCTCATTCTCTTCTATAACTCTAGTCACCCATTTACTGTAGTAGCTTCTGATATCAGTCCTTTCTTCTTTCGTTATAACCTTATTCAGCGGTCTCAGCTCATCTTTACGCTGTGGATGTTTTCCCAGTAGTTTCCTTCACTGTCTCAATAGGTTTTTAGTATTTATAGAGAGTTTATCCTCATTTTCTGTTTGTTTCAAGCAGTGTTTCTTTTGGGCGGTGTTGATTGACTCCACTATGTTTTTATTTAGATCTTCGAGGTTACTTGTATTAGCGACTTTCAGATTTTCCTTTATCGTCCTTTGGTATTCTTCAACATCGTCTACCTTTGTCCACTTCTTACCGTTCTTCCTATTCACAAGTTACTTCGTTCTGTCCTCAGGTTTAGGGCATCCAAACCGGTTAAAACCGAACCCGGTTAACCGGGTTTTCTGTTAAAATTTACGAAACCGTAAAACCGGGTTTTTTCGAAAAACCGAAAGTCGGTTTTTATTTATTTTATTTTTTAGTGGAATTTAATTTTATTTTTCTATTTCTTATTATTCATGAAGTATTATATTGTAGATTTATTTGTACTAAAATAAAACGTAACGGGCCGTCCATTAATCACGTGATGTTTTTAGCAACTTTTGATTCCAAAGTTTTAAGAACTTCGTGCCAAAAAACCCTCCAACTTGTACAAGCGTCATCTCTAGATGACCAACTTGTCAAATTTACTCTCTTTAGCGTTTTCTCTTTTACAATTTCAGTCATTAACTTTTGCCAGCGTTTTTGTCCGTGTCGAATTTATAAAAAATCTTAGTCTTAGATATTCAACATGACTCGCTAAAAAAGGATCGAATTCACCTAACAGTTCCAAAACCATACAATAATTTCCGTTATTCTGATCATTAGGAACTTTTTATTTTCCTCTATAGCACACAACGGAAGAAAAATTAATACATATAAGAAATTGCATGACTCAATCAACAGAGGCAGGCGGCTTTTCTTTTCGGCGGCATTTTCGGTTGTATCGCCGCTCTATATCTGTCTCTCTCAGACTCAATGTCACTACGCGGCGTATGCCCCTAACAGCTCGGCCCCGCCATTAAAGAAATATAAATACTTGTACTCCCATTCTTACATTTTAGTCTAGTTTCGTACTTTGATAAATAAATATATATATCTACATTTATAGTTATCTCTTCGTAAAGAATTTATTCCAACAACAATATCTAGTAAGTATTAATTATATTTAATTTTAGAAATTGAATAAATTGATCGACCTACATATACTAAACTCCTATAAACTTTAATTTTAGCCCAAATATGAACAACAACAAAATTCAGGAGTATGGAAAATATCCCAAAAAGTAACCGAAAATACGACAAAATGCACTATGTGCAATTCATTTTTAAAATGTGCAGGTGGGAACACATCAAGTTTGTTAAATCATCTTCGGGCAAAATATAAAGTCAATGTTATGAAAAATGAAGAAATTAAAAAAGCAAAAACAACTTCAGATATGTTTAACTTCATTATAAGAGAATCTTTGGGTGAGTTGTTGACCAAATGCGCAGCATATGACGTGTTTTCGATTCATCCTATGGCACATTCAAGCGCTATTCGAGAATTTATTATAAAACGCATTTATGATATGCCTAGAAGCGAAACGACGATTAAAAAATTAATCGTAAATTGTGCAAATGAGAAAAAACTGTAATTCAAGGAAAAGTTCACAAAACTGACACAATCTGGAATGCGTTTCTGAATAAAAATAGATGAATGCACATGATCTAATGGCAAACGGCATTTAAATATAACAATGCATTCTCTGGAGGATAGTTATAAATTAGGTCTTGTTGCCATACAAGGTTCATGTGATGTTTACCGGGTTCAATCACTAGTTGAACAAAAATTGATTGAAGCCAGTATTATGAAAAACTACGCACAATTAAACGAAATTGAAAATCAATTTTGCATCAACCATGCAATTCACTTGGCTGTTGTAGATACATGTTACAACAAAAATAATGTAGTCAACGAAGCTTTAGATTCTGAGAGTACTGATGAGGAAGCTGAAATTCATTTTAATTCCTTTGCTGGCGACCAATATTTAAATATATGTATGATAATGATATCTTTAACACTAAATACAATTTAGAAGATACTAACCTTAATGAAATACTGCAAAACTTTAGAAAGACTGTCAGATTTTTTAGATAATCGCTAGTAAGAAATGACATACTGCTAAGATATGTTGAAGAAATAGAGGGCAAGCGCTTAAACTAATCTTGGGCTGTAAAACTAGATGTATCTCGCTTATACCTATGATGGAGATATTAGTGCTACTTAAAGTTTGCATAAAAAAAGCATTGGAAGAAATCGGGCGTGAGGATTTATACAAAGAAAATGACCACAATTTTAGTACATTAAAATTGACATATTAAAGCCGACAGAATTAGCAGTTAAAGAACTAAGCAAAAATACTTCAACTTTACTGACTGCAGAAGGAGTGTTGACCTTTTTATTTACACAATTGAAACGAAACAGTACTACTTTGGGGAAATATTTTTATAATTGTTTAAAAATAAGAATTTCAGAAAGGCGGAATAAGGGAATATTGACGTTATATCAATTCTTACAAAGTGGAACTTTTTCACAAACGGACATGGTGGAACTTCGATATTCGTCGAAAGCACATACTTGGTCTTTAGCAACGACCCTGGCTATAAGGTTATTTGGCGATCCAGCAGTTCAGGAATTATTTGCTGAAAATCAAGAAGAGATTGCTGAAAGAAAATTGGAACCAACACCATCCTGATCGGCATATTTACTTGAGCAACTTCAGAATTCCATTTCTATATGTGTTCAAAGGAATGTACTAACGCCAACGAGGGCAGTTTTGAACCATCCTTCAAAAAATAATTCAAAATGTTAAGCATCGCTAAGACAAAATCGATGGCGATCGAAAATTTTTTAATGCACTGAAATCGATTCAACCCACCTCGACAGATAGCGAGAGAGTTTTTTCGGTCGGCGGTAATTTCTATACAACATTTCGATCGTCAATGAAATATGACTTAGATGCGTTAATTTTCCTGAAATATTATTTTATTAAAAAACAAACTTTATAATTTCTGTTACTTTTTTATTAACATAAAATAAGAAAATTATGTATTTTTTTATATACTTTAATAAAAATTATTTTAAATCCTATTTGAATATTTATATAAATTGTGCCACTTTTTTATTCTTTACGTAAATATAATGAAATAATACACAAATATTTTTTTTATATATTAAATAATTATAAATGGTAAATAAATTTATTTTATTTGGTTTACAGCCGCAATTTATTTATTTTTATACTTAAAACCGGGTTTTAACCGGTTTTTTACTTTACGAAAAACCGAAAACCGGTTTTTGAAATTTCATCGGTTTTTTATATGCCCTACTCAGGTTTAGTAGTATCTTCGCTCTCACCATTCTATGGTCACTCCCCACCGATAGTTTTGCTTTTTATCTGTGATGATAAAGTAGATTTCGTTCTTTGTTCTGCTATCCGGACTGATCCATGTCCACTTTCGATGTTCTGCCTTTTTGAAGAACGTATTCATAGCCATTAGTTGGTGGTGGAGAAGAAATTTGAGCAGTAGGTTTCCTCGTTAATTTCTTTCTCCTATGCCATGGCAACATGGTGTTGTTTCTTCTTTATTTTGTTTTTTGCCCAACTTGGCATTAAAGTCCCCAGCCAGTATCGTGAAATAGGTTGGGAAAGATGACATTGCTTGACCTATATTGTCATAAAAGTTTTCGATATCTTTGTCTGGTTGTTGGGATGTGGATGCGTAGGCTTGCATAATTTTAATTTCAATATTACGTAACATACTCTGGAGGTTATACTGTTGATTTGTGTAATATTTTGCACATGTCGTTTATGATTTAGCAGTACTTCCCCCTCCCACAGAACTATTTTCGTTACATTTGTGGTAGTACATATTTCATTGTTCTCCTTTTTTGCGAATTTCGCTTGTACCAAGTACATCCCAGTGTACTTGCTTGAGTTCTTCGTCCAGTTCTCTTCCAATAGTCTTTCGTCTGATGAAAGGGTTCTTGTATTGTATGTGGCAATATATAGTTTTCGTCTTCCTTGGCGGCCTGATCCAACCCGGTGATTCTTAGCACCCTCCAACCGTTGTCTTTTCCGACCGCCGCCTTGGCCGGGGACAAACGGTCTGCCGGGCACTGAGGGCCGTCTATGATTTTTGCTTTCCATCTTGGTTCGAGGTTTTTTAGCCTTCACCTATCACGCTGGCCAATGCGGGTTGATAGGGAGGTCAAGTTAGAAGTCAGAACGATATTTCCTTCAGTTCTAGGTTGAACGGTTATTCCGCGGTGACTCGGTAGTCAGAGCCTTTTTACTTCTAGCAGGGTGCACCGGATGACATAGTCATCACTCGGGCAGGTGAGGTTGGCGTTTGGGTTGTCTATCTTGACCATATATATGCCATCACTCCTTACACCCGACTAGTTAAATGCTTAATCCTAAATTAAGAATTAATACTGAAAAATTACATCGTTTAGACCAGTGGTTATTAACCGATGGGCCGCGCCCCAAAATTGATTCGCGAAACAGATATCTTGGGTCGAACCAAGACGTGAACCAGAAGAGTTTTTTCCCTAATTATTATTTATTGGGGAGTCATTCCATGTTAATTCAACACGGAAAAATATCATTTTCATCCTTACCATCTCAGTTTTTCTTCAAATTTGGCACAGGTGTACTATGTGTATTTGCTTGGAAAAATATGAAATTTTACTGAGATGTGTCAACTCGTTTTTGAAATAAAGTTTTTTTTTTGATGTAAAGTTCTTATAAATGGGTGTAAAAACAGGGAACACCATTTTTTTAAACGCCGTAGCAGCCATTTTACAGAATTGTTCACGCCCTTTTCTATGATATTCAACACTATATAGATTAATATATGAAAAAAAATCTTAAAACCTAATTTTAAAGTTCCTTTAGGGAGGTCTCGGTAGGACCGATTCGGCAGAAAACATTACGTTCCGTACGCTGTGCTCTTGTTCTTTTTCTCTCAGTGTATATTTCTATAGGCTTGGATTTTTTGCCTACTATAAATAGATGGTTTTTTTTACAAAAAATAATTGGAAAAATACAAAATTCGGTTTATTCATATAAAAAGCGATTACTTCATCAAAAAAAAAACCGGCCAACTGCGAGTTGTGACTCGCGCACCGAGGGTTTCGTACAAACTTGTAAGGAAGGTATCTTTTTTTTTGTGGAGGACGTAACTGTATGCAACCCATATGCTTCTGGTGCCTGACAATACCACGCAACACATTACTGTAATTTCAACTTGTTACCTCTACGCGTTCCTGAGAAAAAATGGTCTTGACAGACAGACAGACGGACGGACGGACAGACAGAACGACGGACAACAAAGTGATCCTATAAGGGTTTCGTTTTCGGTAAGGAAACCTAAAAAGGTTAAATCGTCCAAAATGAAAAGCTGGGACTTTTTGCGTACAATAAATAGATGTTTTTTTTACAAAAAAACGGCCAAGTGCGAGTTGTGACTCGCGCACCGAGGGTTCCGTACAAACTTGTAAGCAAGGTATCTTTAGGACGATCTGTCTGTATGCAACCCATATGCTTCTGGTGCCTTACAATACCACGCAACACATTAGTGTATTTTCATAAGTTTCTAATAGTAAATTCGCATTTTTCTTGTAATTAAACTACATATTTACGGTTTTCAGATTTTTCCCTTTACATGTGCTGTAAGACACCGCTTATTGCCAAATTTCATGATTCTAGGTCAACGGGAAGTACCCTATAGGTTTTGATTCCCTTGTAAAATCGCAAAATATGCGACATAAACGGTCATATCTTTTGATCGCGTTGACTTACAAGTTTGATTTTTTCACAGCTGAAAGAGACCGCAGACCCGAGTATTTGATACAAATTTCAACTTGTTACCTCTTCGCGTTCCTGAGAAAAATTGTCTTGACAGACAGACAGACGGACGGACGGACAGACGGACAGACAGACGGTCAACAAAGTGATCCTATAAGGATTCCGTTTTCGGTACGGAACCCTAAAAATAGCTGCAACAATACAAAATTCGGCTTATTCATACAAAAAACGAATACTTCGTCCAAAATAAAATATAAACACCCAATAATCGATTGATTCTTACAAATAGTAATGGTTTAGTACAATAATTGAAGGAATCGTACAAAATAAAATCAATTCACCCAAAAAAAGGTTTAACTGTACAAAAAAGGTTGATACATACAAAATGTGATTGCTTTTTACAAACAATTTTTTTTCCAATCCAAATGAGGCTGAAGAATATTTACACAAGTGAAGCAATATTACAAACATAAGTTGTCCGATGTTTGTCCAAAACAAATATATTTATTGTACGTGTGTGAAGTCAGAAGGTTGTTTTATTTGAGTCCGATAAAAGTCATGATCATAGTAAAGATAAACAAACTCGAGGAATTCCGAATGAAATAAAAACAATCATTCAACAATTGTTTGATGATAATGTGAAGACTCCAAATTTAATTCTGTCAGCTTTAAGAAGTAGGAAACTTCGGGAAGTCTCAATCATTCAAATTAAAAACTTCATACTATTCGAATTAAAAAAATAAATAAAATTCAAAAAATCTTTACGAGAGTATTAATTAAATACTAATCAAGACACTGACTCTTTATCGCCTCAACATAATGAAGACATTTGTATCACATTATTTGTATCACATTATAATATACATATTGATGAGGAGGACGATGAAAAAAATAATTTTCAAGTGTTTTTAACTACAAAAAGATTAGCAGCCATGATCAACTCAAATTATCCAGTACATACGGATGCAACGTATAAATTGATATGGCAAGGATTTCCAGTCCTTATGGCGGGGACAACAGATAAAAACAAATCTTTTCATTCATTTGGACTCATGGTATCAAAAACAGAGAATTCTGAATATTTCAAATTCTTATTTAATTGTTTGAAAGAGTGTGCGTTAAAATCTAGTCAACATGAATTTAAATCAACAGAGTTGATTGCAGATGTTTCTGATGCAATGACAAATGGTTTTAAACTGGTTTTTGGGGATAAATTCTCAAGAGTTTTGTGTTGGGCACACGCTAAATCGGCAATCGACACGAGACTTTTGACTATTCGAGAAAAAAATGTTCGAGATTCTCTTGAAGCTAAAATTGATACACTCCATTATGCGTCATCACTGGAACAATTTGAAAGGGCTTCAATCCTTTTCAAATCAAAATACATTGATTCTACTCAATATGTCCTAGACTTTATCAATTATATGGATGACTATTGGATTAAAAAAAAAATTGGACACCATCACTTGACAGGTTGATGGTGTTCCGCGTCATAATAATGCTTTAGAATCAACTAACAATGTAATTAAAAAAAAACATACTTTTAGGAAAAGGTTACCAATGAGTGAGTTTCTATCAATAGGAAAAATCATTGTTGTGAATTGGTCAGAACAGAGAGTTAATCAAAAGAAATTCTACACAAGTCCGCATTTTTGATGAGCAGACTGTCCTTAAAGCCTACCATTGGATTAAATCATCACCAACCGTTGTGAAAGAAGATTGAATGGGCAATCAATTTTTTACCTCGGTCTAAACAGTCAAAAGATATCAGAAATCAATATTTCAGAATACAAAACAAAAGAAAACCTGAAAAACTGGAATAGTTTTGAAAAGTATAAATCATATCAAATTTTAATTTGGAAAGTGACCCTGAACATGAATAAATGGAAAGAAGCTTCTTGTTCATGTATGTGGTTTATGAAGAATTACATATGTAAGCACAGTATTGGAATGGAAATTCTCTTGAAACTGTACAAAGTTCCATTGACACTTAAACAAATTCCATTGGGGCAAAAGCGAAATCGTGGACGACCTTCAAACACTAACCCAGTTAGTTCGTCAATGAAATTAAAATATAAAATATATAAAAAATTAACCAACACATTATAAATTACACATATTATATATTATATATTTAATACATTTATTTAAGAATTAGTATTTAGGAATTACTATTTTTATATACTCGCATTGACCACCGCATCGCTTCTTCTCATCAACCTCTTAACTGCTGCTTCGGGTGTTTCGCCCTCGCCAGGTCCATCAAGTATGCCCCTGCGTGTCTCTAACGACACAGTCTCAAGTAGGGTTTTCGCGTACCCGACTATTTTTAATACCCGGGTATCGGGTATTATTTTTTCATATACCCGGGTATACCCGGGTACCCGGGTATTTGCATTTTTTTCAGAAAAAGAAACAATTTCTTATAATAATGTTTTATTTTATTTCGAAAGAGTGAATGAAGTCAATAGGTCTCCTTAATTCATATATTAGTCTCACAGTTAAACAGTCTTGTTCTCATTAACTAATTAGGAACTAGTTCCATTGTCCTGCCTTCGCTTTTCGGTAGAGTTAGCTGTTTATGATGAAAAGCTTCTCGGATGAATTTACTACGAGTGGCGACCCGAATGGAAATTTTAGTCGAAAAAAATTTGTTATTCTCGGTCTTTTTGGAACTAGGCTTGAACTTTGTTCAGATTCAAATTGAGAAGACGATATCGATGGCACTTCTTTTTCGCACGTAAAGCTCTGTTTTTCGATATTTATTTTATGTAGTTTATTTAAATGTTTTAATAAAACACTTGTTAAAGAGCCTTTATAGGATAATACTTTTGGGTATATTGAACATTGTACTCATTCCTTATTCTGTATTTTTTTTATATTTCCGTACTCCAGAAACAGGTCTATCCATTTAGCCTAAAAATGTTATGGTTATCCACTAGATACAATTTTTTATTTTTTATTAACAATATTTAATTCAATTACTCACCGTTCACCGAACAATATTTTAATCAAACTACAACGAAATAAAAACAAAACATGGCGACATAACTAAACCTAACCGCAAGTTTACTGCATTTTTGTAAAAAAAACTCAATGCCTTCTTTAGAGTTATTTTAATTGTTTGTTGTGCAAATTTACTAATATTATTTTAAGCGCTACTTAGTAATAATTTTCCGATTTTTTATGAATTCTTTGATCAAAGTGGATACCCGGGTCTGACAATGAAATAGTACCCGGGTAGTAAAAATTTCATATACCCGGGTATACCCGGATCCGGGTACCCGGGTAGAAAACCCTAGTCTCAAGTGTCCTCTTCAGCACTCTAATTTGGATGTAAGCTTCGATGTTTGGTGTTATTTCAAGCTGCTGGTTATATCTGCTGTGGCTTTTTGTAACCACCCCAAGTCATCACAATTGATATTTCACTCGCTAGCATGTCGTACTTATGCAGTTTCGCTGTCTCAACAGTTTGCAGCTGATCCTGGCTTGTTATTCCAATTTCAATGACAATAGCTACATTTCGTTTCTTATCAATCACTACAATATCTGGCCGGTCATGTGCTACTCTTATTACGTACTATATAGCATATAATATAAAATAAAACATAATATATATATATATATATATATATATATTACACACAATAGATTATAGCTAATAGTTATTTGATTCTAGTTCAAATTTTATATCTAGCAAATTGTTTTTGTGTAAAGAACAATCAAATTTTCGATGAAACAACCTTTTTGTACACGTAAACTTTTTTTGGGTGAATTGATTTTATGTTGTACGATTCAATCGATTATTGTAAGGAAAAATCATAGTTTGTACGAAAGAAACAATTATTGGATGATTACAATTTATTTTGGATGAATTAACTATTTTTTGGATGAAGTAATTTATTTTGTACGAAGTAACCGAATTTTGGATTGATTAATTTATTTTGTATTTATCCAGCTATTTATTGTAGAACTTCAGCCATTTATTGTATCTTCAGTTTTGTATAATTGTAATCGAATATTGGATGAATAAATTTTGAGCGATTTCTATACCGCGCGCTCTCGCGCAATTGTTTGTTTCTTTTTCAAACGTATTTTTCTTTTTTTTTGTTCTAAATCATAGGAGATTATAGAGTTATAAATAGATTTAGAAATAGATTTAGTTAGATTATAGGAATCATAGAGTTATATTGTTTATATTATACTCATTATTTTAATTACATTTTGAGAAATGGAAAGTCAAGAAAGGATACAAAATACTGAAAAAAAGTAAGTTTATAAAAATAAAACTGTACAATTTGAAGCAATTGCTAACTGTTTACACATGTTTATCGTAGATGTAATTTGAGTGATTGATATTCACTATATTTATATATGTCGTAGTCATATAGTGAAATCAGTCAGATTGTTTAGAACAGAACCATTGCATGATCTGTCGGCTGTTGGAGTAGTTCATTTAATTCGTGTAGCTCATTAAATCTCATGCAAGCTCAGCTCGTGAAATTTTATGAGGAACTTGTTTAACTGGGATTTACACTATCTTACTTACCAATTCGTCGTTTTTAGAAATGCCTAAGTGCTGTCATGTGATAGTATATAGTTACTTGTCTTAATTATCAGACCTTTTAATAAAGAGATAAATAAAGAAACATTCAATTTAAGATGGTTTCACGAACTAGCTAGTCGTATCAAGTATATCGTATCGTATCGTAGTATAATCGTATTCTATTTCAAATAGAATACACAAACTGTCGGCTTTATTAATTAATTATATAAAATTACTCGGTTTTACATCTAACAGATTTCACTATATCACTATGACATTTATATTTTAGAGAGACAATAGTGAAATCACAAGCTCAGCGTCAAAAAGAGTATCGACAGAGAAAAAAAGGAAAAAGAAAAAAAAAGGAATTATACAAAATACAGATTTAGGAAAGTAGGTTACAATTTTATAATTTGATGCAATTGCTTACTGTTTATTTACATTATATTATATATTTATATACATATACATTATAGAGAGGCGATAGTGAAATCACAAGCACAACGTCAAAAAGAGTATCGACAAAGATAAAATTAATTGTACAAACTACAGATTTAGAACATGCTGAAGGCGTTCAAATATACAAAGATAAATTTAAATCAAAGAAGAAATGTGTTGAACCTGAATCATTACAATCATCGAAAGAAGATTTATTACCGCCTATTTGACTCAAGAATAATGAAGAAACTGAAAAAGTAATATTTAGTCACTTTCTGAATAATTAAATTCAATCATCAGGTAATAATGAAGCTAATGAAGTAATTAGTCCAAGTTCTCAATAATTCCAAGCCCCATACGAAGAACATGATGAATGTTCAATGCCAAATGTCATGTTGCATCATGACACAATCATAGCTGGTGACAGTAATTGCCATACATCTCTTATAAGAATTTTACAACTTCAAATATCTGCATCGTTTCTTCGACAGCAACTTTATAATTCACCTTACTTAAATGCATGTCAAAATCTAACTAGTGCAAGAGAAATACTTTGTAGTGGGTTTGAATAGCAGAAAATTTATTCATCCAATATTCGATTAGAAGTATACAAAACTCAACATACAATAAATGGATGAAGTTCTACAATAAATAGCTGGATAAATACAAAAATAAATGAATCAATCCAAAATTCGGTTACTTCGTACAAAATAAATTACTTCATCCAAAAAAAGATCATCCAAATTAAAATGTAGTCATCCAATAATTGATTTTTTCTTACAAACCACGATTTTTCCTTACAATAATCGATTGAATCGTTCAACATATTCGAAATTCACCCAAAAAAGGTTTTTTATTTTACTTAATAAGTGCAAAATGCAAATTTACGAGTGTATTTAATAATCTTCACACTTTTATTATATGCATAATTATACTACACGTCTCGTTCTCGATGATTTGTAGTAGTATGCTCGTCATTGCTTACATTTCACACTTTTTAGAGTTTGAAATTTGGCGCCTAGGCTAGTGTGCCCTAGCCGGCCCGGACCTGTACAGTCATATTTGTTCGTTGTGTTTGACGTTTCACACGTACTGAGTACTTTTAGTATACAAAAATTACCAAATCTAAATAAGAATAGAAGGTTTAAATGTCAGGAGATAAGAAGAAGAGAAAATCATGTTCACGATCACGAAAAGAGATAGGAAGAAACCAAAAACGGATGGAAGACTGGAAAAAAATTGGAAAACAGATCGATAACCTCAAAAACATCATTTGTCCATCAAAAACCACTGATAAAAATCAGAATGGAAATGCAGGTATCACATAAAAAGTATTTAGCCTCCTTATGAGACAATTCAAAAATGATTAAGTGTGGATTCATTCACACTTAAATATGTTTTTTTATTTTTTCACAAACTGTCCATACGACAAACGGTCTATATGACAAACTGTTTACATGACAGACTGTCCAAACGACAAACTGTCTCTATTACAAAAAAGTTTCCGTACGAAACATTATAACAAAAAAGTATTTAGTCTCCATATGAGACATTTCCTTAAAAAATGCTTAAGTGTGTTGATTCAAACACATTTAAGTGTGTTTTTGCATAACAACTTGTAGAAAAACTGTCTATATGACAAATTATCCAGACGACAAACTGTCTATACAACAAACTGTTTATACGACAAACTGTCTGCATAACAAAGATATTAGAGTTTCCACAAGAAACCTATAGCACATAAATAAGTATTTAGTCTCCATACGAGACACTTATTTAACAAATGTTTAAGTGTGTTCGTTCATTCACACAACTATGTTTTTACACAAAAACATCATGTACAAAAACTGTCTATACGACAAATTGTCCAGGTGACAAACTGTATTTAAGTATTTAGTCTCCATACGAGACATTTACTTAAAAAATGCTTAAGTTTTCATTTACACTTAAGTATGTTTTTGAACAAAAACTGTCTATATGACAAACTGCCTATACGACAAACTGTCCATACAACAAACAGTCTGTATAACAATGATATATGAGTTTCCACACGAAACCAGTGTCACACAAAAAAAAAAAGTATTTAGTCTCCATACGAGACATTTACTTAAAAAATGCTTAAGTGTTCATTCACACTTAAGTATGTTTTTGTACAAAAACTGTGTATATGACAAACTGCCTATACGACAAACTGTCCATACGACAAACTGTCTGTAGAACAAACAAGATATATGAGTTTCCATATGAAACCAGTATCACATAAAGAGTATTTAGTCTCCATATGAGACATTTACTTAAAAAATGCTTAAGTGTGGTGATTCATTCACACATAAGTATGTTTTTTCTTGTACAAAAACAACATGTACAAAAACTGTCTATATGACAGACTATCCATTCAATAAACTGTCTATGGCAAACAGTTTATACGACAAACTGTCTATATGACAAACTGTCCATACGACAAACTGTCTGTAGAACAAAAAAGATATATGAGTTTCCATATGAAACCAGTATCACATAAAGAGTATTTAGCCTCTATATGGGACACTTACTTGAAAAATGCTTAAGTGTGGTGATTCATTCACATTTAAGTATGTCTTTGTACAGAAATAACATGTACAAAGAGCTGTCTATACGACAAACTGTTTATACGAAAAATTGCCCATATGACAAACTTTCAATACGACAAACTGTCCAAACGATAAACTGTCCAAACGACAAACTATCTGTAAGACAAACTGTCCATACAACAAACTGTTCATACGACTAACAGTCCATACGACTAACTGTCCATTAGACGAAGTTACAAAAATACTTACAATAAAGGTCTATATTATAAAACAATTTCATTTTTTAGAAAAAAAAAAAAATCTTGATAAAATTCCGATAAATTTCTTCCCAAAAGCAAGAAATAGCTCTTACTGAAGACGTAGAAGCAACTAATGCTAGGAGAGCATTCTGACTCTAAAAAGGAAATTCCAATAAAAACAAAACCTCAATGAAAGAGGTACAATACGACAGAAGCATCGAGTCGGTCATCAAATCAATACAAGTACAGGGGACACCAGTTTTGAATGACTTGGCCTGATTAAATCAGCTAAAAGTAGCTAAAAGCAGCTAAAGGGTGCAGCAGAAAAAGTATCAAAGATGCTTATTTTATCTACAGCACAGCAAACTATCGCACTAATTAATATAAAAAACATATCCATGGACAAATAGAAAATAACAATATAAATACCAGACCTGATAAAAATGTCCAAGCCAGGAAGAAATAAGTCAGAGCTTATACTACCTTTTGTATAAAGAACAACCTGGCCTATGTGCCGCTACAGCTGTAATTCACTACTTGAATAAGACAAAAGACCTAAGAAATGAGTACAAATTACTCATATCAAACATCAAGCCATACAAAAACGTAACTTCTCAAACGATTGGTCACTGGGAAAAATCCTTGTTGTCTAAAGCAGGCATTGATACAAATCACTCCACAGCACATAGTACAAAATATGCTGCAGTATCAGTGGCTGGTTTTGGAAGTGGATATATATACACAACCAGACGTACTGCTGGTTGACCTCGACGGTCACAGACCTTCGCAAAACTTTACAATCGCCCGATCCAAGATAATAACGATACGTTCGCAAAATCTGTATTATCTAACGCACGGTAACTCTTTTCTTTATGGTTTCCAGTCATGTAACATGATAAATGAATGAGTTTTCCTATACGCTAAAAGTCTACAAATCATCGAGAACGAGACGTGTAGTATAATTGAACGATTAAACGAGCCCGCCGAAGGCGGGCGAAGTTCGATCGTGATTATACGAAACGTCTCGTTCGAAGATGATCAATCTCCCTCCCTACATGTACCCGTTAATAAACATACCCTAGATCATCTTGCAGGGAAAACTCAACTACAAAAATCTCTAAAAATATGACTGTACAGGTCCGGGCCGGCTAGTCCACACTAGCCTAGGCGCCAAATTTCAAACTAAAAAGTGTGAAATGTAAGCAATGACGAGCATACTACTCCAAATCATCTTCGAACAAGACGGTTTACATAAATATATATATATATATATATATATATGTGCATATATATATATATATATATATATATATATATATATATATATATATATATATATATATATATATATATATATATATATATATATATATATATATATATATATATATATATATATATATATATATATATATATATATATATATATATATATATATATATATATATATATATATATATATATATATATATATATATATATATATATATATATATATACGTGTAGTATAATTGAACGATCAAACGAGCCCGCCGAAGGGGGGCGAAGTTCGATCGTGATTATACGAAACGTCTCGTTCGAAGATGAATCTCCCTCCCTACATGTACCCGTTAATAAACATACCCTAGATCATCTTGCAGGGAAAACTCAACTACAAAAATCTCTAAAAATATGACTGTACAGGTCTATGACAAAAAATGAAATATATATATGCACATATATATATATATATATATGCACATATATATATATATATATATATATGCACATATATATATATATATATATATATATATATGCACATATATATATATATATATATATATATATATATATATATATAGTCTATATATATATATATATGCACATATATATATATATATATATATATATATGTATATATATATATATGCACATATATATATAGTCTATATATATATAGTCTATATATATATATATATATATGCACATATATATATATATATAATATATATATGCACATATATATATATATATATATATATATATATATGCACATATATATATATATATATATATATATATGCACATATATATATATATATATATAGTCTATATATATATATATATATGCACATATATATATATATATATATGCACATATATATATAGTCTATATATATATATATATATATGCACATATATATATAGTCTATATATATATATATATGCACATATTATATATATATGCACATATATATATATATATGCACATATATATATATATATGCACATATATATATATATATGCACATATATATATATATATATATATATATATATATATATTAGTATATATATATATATATATATATATATATATATATATATATATATATATATATATATATATATATATATATATATATATATATATATATATATATATATATATATATATAATATATATTATATATATATATATATATATATATATATATATATATGCGCATATATATATATATATGTGCATATATTATATATATATATAGACTATATATATATGTGCATATATAGTGCATATATATATATATATATAGACTATATATATATGTGCATATATATATATATATATAGACTATATATATATATATATATATATGTGTATATATGTATATATATATATATATGTGCATATATATATATATATATATATATATATATATATATATGTGCATATATATATATATATATAGACTATATATATATGTGCATATATATATATAATATATATATATATATATGTGCATATATATATATATAGACTATATATATATATATAATATATATATATATATATATGTGCATATATATATTTCATTTTTTGTCATAGACCTGTACAGTCATATTTTTAGAGATTTTTGTAGTTGAGTTTTTCCCTGCAAGATGATCTAGGGTATGTTTATTAACGGGTACATGTAGGGAGGGAGATTCATCTTCGAACGAGACCGTTTCGTATAATCACGATCGAACTTCGCCCCCTTCGGCGGGCTCGTTTGATCGTTCAATTATACTACACGTATATATATATATATATATATATATATATATATATATATATATATATATATATATATATATATATATATATATATATGCACATATATATATATATATATATATATATATATATATTTATGTAAACCGTCTTGTTCGAAGATGATTTGGAGTAGTATGCTCGTCATTGCTTACATTTCACACTTTTTAGTTTTGAAATTTGGCGCCTAGGCTAGTGTGGACTAGCCGGCCCGGACCTGTACAGTCATATTTTTAGAGATTTTTGTAGTTGAGTTTTCCCTGCAAGATGATCTAGGGTATGTTTATTAACGGGTACATGTAGGGAGGGAGATTGATCATTCTTCGAACGAGACGTTTCGTATAATCACGATCGAACTTCGCCCGCCTTCGGCGGGCGCGTTTAATCGTTCAATTTTACTACACGTCTCGCTCTCGATGATTTGTAGACTTTTAGCGTATAGGAAAACTCATTCATTTATCATGTTACATGACTGGAAACCATAAAGAAAAGAGTTACCGTGCGTTAGATAATACAGATTTTGCGAACGTATCGTTATTATCTTGGATCGGGCGATTGTAAAGTTTTGCGAAGGTCTGTGACCGTCGAGGTCAACCAGCAGTACGTCTGGTTGTGTATATAATATCCACTTCCAAAACCAGCCACTGATACTGCAGCATATTTTGTACTATGTGCTGTGGAGTGATTTGTATCAATGCCTGCTTTAGACAACAAGGATTTTTCCCAGTGACCAATCGTTTGAGAAGTTACGTTTTTGTATGGCTTGATGTTTGATGTGAGTAATTTGTACTCATTTCTTAGGTCTTTTGTCTTATTCAAGTAGTGAATTACAGCTGTAGCGGCACATAGGCCAGGTTGTTCTTTATACAAAAGGTAGTATAAGCTCTGACTTATTTCTTCCTGGCTTGGACATTTTTATCAGGTCTGGTATTTATATTGTTATTTTCTATTTGTCCATGGATATGTTTTTTATATTAATTAGTGCGATAGTTTGCTGTGCTGTAGATAAAATAAGCATCTTTGATACTTTTTCTGCTGCACCCTTTAGCTGCTTTTAGCTACTTTTAGCTGATTTAATCAGGCCAAGTCATTCAAAACTGGTGTCCCCTGTACTTGTATTGATTTGATGACCGACTCGATGCTTCTGTCGTATTGTACCTCTTTCATTGAGGTTTTGTTTTTATTGGAATTTCCTTTTTAGAGTCAGAATGCTCTCCTAGCATTAGTTGCTTCTACGTCTTCAGTAAGAGCTATTTCTTGCTTTTGGGAAGAAATTTATCGGAATTTTATCAAGATTTTTTTTTTTTTCTAAAAAATGAAATTGTTTTATAATATAGACCTTTATTGTAAGTATTTTTGTAACTTCGTCTAATGGACAGTTAGTCGTATGGACTGTTAGTCGTATGAACAGTTTGTTGTATGGACAGTTTGTCTTACAGATAGTTTGTCGTTTGGACAGTTTATCGTTTGGACAGTTTGTCGTATTGAAAGTTTGTCATATGGGCAATTTTTCGTATAAACAGTTTGTCGTATAGACAGCTCTTTTGTACATGTTATTTCTGTACAAAGACATACCTAAATGTGAATGAATCACCACACTTAAGCATTTTTTCAAGTAAGTGTCCCATATAGAGGCTAAATACTCTTTATGTGATACTGGTTTCATATGGAAACTCATATATCTTTTTTGTTCTACAGACAGTTTGTCGTATGGACAGTTTGTCATATAGACAGTTTGTCGTATAAACTGTTTGCCATAGACAGTTTATTGAATGGATAGTCTGTCATATAGACAGTTTTTGTACATGTTGTTTTTGTACAAGAAAAAACATACTTATGTGTGAATGAATCACCACACTTAAGCATTTTTTTAAGTAAATGTCTCATATGGAGACTAAATACTCTTTATGTGATACTGGTTTCATATGGAAACTCATATATCTTGTTTGTTCTACAGACAGTTTGTCGTATGGACAGTTTGTCGTATAGGCAGTTTGTCATATACACAGTTTTTGTACAAAAACATACTTAAGTGTGAATGAACACTTAAGCATTTTTTAAGTAAATGTCTCGTATGGAGACTAAATACTTTTTTTTTTTGTGTGACACTGGTTTCGTGTGGAAACTCATATATCATTGTTATACAGACTGTTTGTTGTATGGACAGTTTGTCGTATAGGCAGTTTGTCATATAGACAGTTTTTGTTCAAAAACATACTTAAGTGTAAATGAAAACTTAAGCATTTTTTAAGTAAATGTCTCGTATGGAGACTAAATACTTAAATACAGTTTGTCACCTGGACAATTTTGTCGTATAGACAGTTTTTGTACATGATGTTTTTGTGTAAAAACATAGTTGTGTGAATGAACGAACACACTTAAACATTTGTTAAATAAGTGTCTCGTATGGAGACTAAATACTTATTTATGTGCTATAGGTTTCTTGTGGAAACTCTAATATCTTTGTTATGCAGACAGTTTGTCGTATAAACAGTTTGGTTGTATAGACAGTTTGTCGTCTGGATAATTTGTCATATAGACAGTTTTTTCTACAAGTTGTTATGCAAAAAACACACTTAAATGTGTTTGAATCAACACACTTAAGCATTTTTTAAGGAAATGTCTCATATGGAGACTAAATACTTTTTTGTTATAATGTTTCGTACGGGAAACTTTTTTGTAATAGAGACAGTTTGTCGTTTGGGACAGTCTGTCATGTAAACAGTTTGTCATATAGACCGTTTGTCGTATGGACAGTTTGTGAAAAAATAAAAAAAACATATTTAAGTGTGAATGAATCCACACTTAATCATTTTTGAATTGTCTCATAAGGAGGCTAAATACTTTTTATGTGATACCTGCATTTCCATTCTGATTTTTATCAGTGGTTTTTGATGGACAAATGATGTTTTTGAGGTTATCGATCTGTTTTCCAATCTTTTTTCCAGTCTTCCATCCGTTTTTGGTTTTCTTCCTATCTCTTTTCGTGATCGTGAACATGATTTTTCTCTTCTTCTTATCTCCTGACATTTAAACCTTCTATTCTTATTTAGATTTGGTAATTTTTGTATACTAAAAGTACTCAGTACGTGTGAAACGTCAAACACAACGAACAAATATGACTGTACAGGTCCGGGCCGGCTAGGGCACACTAGCCTAGGCGCCAAATTTCAAACTCTAAAAAGTGTGAAATGTAAGCAATGACGAGCATACTACTACAAATCATCGAGAAACGAGACGTGTAGTATAATTATGCATATAATAAAAGTGTGAAGATTATTAAATACACTCGTAAATTTGCATTTTGCACTTATTAAGTAAAATAAAAAACCATTTTTGGGTGAATTTCGAATATGTTGAACGATTCAATCGATTATTGTAAGGAAAAATCGTGGTTTGTAAGAAAAAATCAATTATTGGATGACTACATTTTAATTTGGATGATCTTTTTTTGGATGAAGTAATTTATTTTGTACGAAGTAACCGAATTTTGGATTGATTCATTTATTTTTGTATTTATCCAGCTATTTATTGTAGAACTTCATCCATTTATTGTATGTTGAGTTTTGTATACTTCTAATCGAATATTGGATGAATAAATTTTCTGCTATTCAAACCCACTACAAAGTATTTCTCTTGCACTAGTTAGATTTTGACATGCATTTAAGTAAGGTGAATTATAAAGTTGCTGTCGAAGAAACGATGCAGATATTTGAAGTTGTAAAATTCTTATAAGAGATGTATGGCAATTACTGTCACCAGCTATGATTGTGTCATGATGCAACATGACATTTGGCATTGAACATTCATCATGTTCTTCGTATGGGCTTGGAATTATTGAGAACTTGGACTAATTACTTCATTAGCTTCATTATTACCTGATGATTGAATTTAAATTATTCAGAAAGTGACTAAATATTACTTTTTCAGTTTCTTCATTATTCTTGAGTCAAATAGGCGGTAATAAATCTTCTTTCGATGATTGTAATGATTCAGGTTCAACACATTTCTTCTTTGATTTAAATTTATCTTTGTATATTTGAACGCCTTCAGCATGTTTCTAAATCTGTAGTTTGTACAATTAATTTTATCTTTGTCGATACTCTTTTTGACGTTGTGCTTGTGATTTCACTATCGCCTCTCTATAATGTATATGTATATAAATATATAATATAATGTAAATAAACAGTAAGCAATTGCATCAAATTATAAAATTGTAACCTACTTTCCTAAATCTGTATTTTGTATAATTCCTTTTTTTTTCTTTTTCCTTTTTTTCTCTGTCGATACTCTTTTTGACGCTGAGCTTGTGATTTCACTATTGTCTCTCTAAAATATAAATGTCATAGTGATATAGTGAAATCTGTTAGATGTAAAACCGAGTAATTTTATATAATTATTAATAAAGCCGACAGTTTGTGTATTCTATTTGAAATAGAATACGATTATACTACGATACGATACGATATACTTGATACGACTAGCTAGTTCGTGAAACCATCTTAAATTGAATGTTTCTTTATTTATCTCTTTATTAAAAGGTCTGATAATTAAGACAAGTAACTATATACTATCACATGACAGCACTTAGGCATTTCTAAAAACGACGAATTGGTAAGTAAGATAGTGTAAATCCCAGTTAAACAAGTTCCTCATAAAATTTCACGAGCTGAGCTTGCATGAGATTTAATGAGCTACACGAATTAAATGAACTACTCCAACAGCCGACAGATCATGCAATGGTTCTGTTCTAAACAATCTGACTGATTTCACTATATGACTACGACATATATAAATATAGTGAATATCAATCACTCAAATTACATCTACGATAAACATGTGTAAACAGTTAGCAATTGCTTCAAATTGTACAGTTTTATTTTTATAAACTTACTTTTTTTTCAGTATTTTGTATCCTTTCTTGACTTTCCATTTCTCAAAATGTAATTAAAATAATGAGTATAATATAAACAATATAACTCTATGATTCCTATAATCTAACTAAATCTATTTCTAAATCTATTTATAACTCTATAATCTCCTATGATTTAGAACAAAAAAAAAG
>CALYMW010000103.1:0-54551 GCA_944588485.1 Phosphuga atrata
GAATGTTGGTTATATCGGGTTGTGCCTAGTCGAAAGGAACATGATGAGGGAATAGCACTTCGGTCACTTGGCGAAACCGATTGGTTTGTCCCCCTTTCTTATGAGGATAAGCTTTGCTCGCTTCCATTCATTTAGAAAATTTCCGGCAACTAGCAGTGAGTTCATTGTCCTCCTGGGTAGTGAAGTTGACAACGTACCCGCCTTTCAATGCGGGAGACCCGGGTTTGAATCCTGGTCGGAGACACAATAACTTGGGCGGTTTTCACTAATCTTCCGGGCTGCCCACCCTGAATGAATGCAAAATATGCGATACCGGGGTGGCGCATACTAAAAGCCAAGGTTAGTGAGCAGTGAGTTCATGATGCCCAAAACGAAGTGCGAATAGTATCCAATCTGGCCCTGGGGCTTTTCTTCTTCTGGCGCCAAACCCAAATTTGATCCCCTAGTTACCTCCTCCATTCCTCTCTCTCTCTCGCTCCCGGACCACTTCCTTCCATCTTCTTAATTTAAGGATTCGTCTGGCATCCTAGTCTACTTCATCCTTCCATCTTTTTGTTGGTCTTCCTATCGACCTCTTCCCCTCCATTCGGCCGTTCAGGATTCTTTTGGTCATTCTACCATCTGGCATTCTTATAATGTGGCCTGCCCACCGCAGACGCTGCAGTTTCACGTATATCGAAACTGGTTGGTCTTTAAGGACCTGATATACTTCCTTGTTGTATCGCCTCCTATATTCTTCATTTTCCCGCACTGGTCCTAAGATCCTTCTTAATATCGTCTGGAAAACTATGGCCATTTTCCACAAGTTTTCCAGAAAATGAAAAAGATCCTAGGACCAGTGTGGGATAATGAAGAATATCGCAGGCGATACAACAAGGAAGTATATCAGGCCCTTAAAGACCAACCAGTGTCGATATACGTGAAACTGCAGCGCTTCCGGTGGGCAGGCCACATTATAAGAATATGCACTATGTCTTTTCAAGTCCGCCATCTTAGCTACACTATACAAGTTATAAGCTCATTACAGCTATAGTAAGCCTCTTCTAGGCCATTAGGTAGCACCACTATGCAGAGGAAGTTCACTGGAGTGAACTCCATGGATCAGAGGTCTCAAAATATGTTTCATTGAGCTCTGAAACTAACCTATAGTAGCTGTCCACTACAGTGGACATGATGCATGAGAGGGTAAATCCTGATTTCTTGGTCAAAGTGTCATCGAGTATCAACAGACAAGACTGAGATAAAGAAGATTAGATAGACAGCGCTGGACAATTAAGACTATTCAGATAAGATCTAGTTGCTATTTGACTAGCCATGTCTATCTAGTAGCTAGTCAAGTGTGTTTTTAATTAAATTGGTATTTTGTAGTGAATGAATAGATAATATAATGTAGGATGAGATTTATAACGAGCAGTTAACAATGCGTTTATGTTTATTGTAATGAAGCGATAATTGTGCAAATTGCAATTTGCGAATGATGTCGTGTGAGTGCGAGTGTAATTAATGAAAAAATTGGCGCTTAATGAATGTTAACAAGGACAATAAAATGAATAATTCCGTGGAATTAGCGAGTAAGAAAAAAATGTTTAAAGATCAATTAAGCGCGTGAAATAATGGCCGATTAGAGGAGGAGGTAGTCAAGGCGCAGAATCGGGCGGTTCCCTCTGCGTCTCGTCTTTAATTAATTTGATAATATTCGTTGTTTGCCTACGATTATTGCATATTATACAAAGAAACTTTGGCGAATATGCAAAGTAAATGATTAACATTCATAAACGGGAGCGCGGAGGCTCCCCAAGTTTTAATGCACAACTTTATTTCGAATAAAATTTCCATTCGTTTCCTCTCCGTTTTATTTTCCCTTTTTAAACGTAAAATTGCTTCGTTTTTGTGTGTGTGTGTACGTGTATCAACCCCCGGCGGCGCATGTACAGTTTGATATTGACTGGTTCCTCTACACTTTTTTTTATTATTTTGGATACGAAAACAGTGAAGTTTTATTACAAATTACATAAAGAAATATCAGTTGGATTCAACAAACTTTCTTTTATTCTTAACGCAAATTAATTCCATTTTACAATTAGTCGTCCCTAAACAAAAACTGTATTTCCTCATTAAATTTTGTTTAGACACAAAAAAAAATTGTAAGATATCTCAAAGAAGTTAAAAATAAATAAAATTGTTAAGGTATTCTTTAGGTGTTGCGTTTTTGTGTGAAGGTCGTCGGCAGGAAGGAAGTGCGATGGGAACAGCTGGTCTGAGCTTTAGGGACGCCAGGCGAGGCGCCAAGGGCACCACCTGTTCGTGCGGCCTGACCCAGGATGCGGCGTCGGGACGCTATCTGTCACCGGCGTCGTGTCTCTCGAGTGCTTTTATCCAATTACCTGATGTTTCGTGTTCCTAATATTTAAAGCCTCCCTTTAAACGTCCATTATCGGACACTTAATTCCCAACCACCACCTTCATCCACACACAATTTATGATCCAGCTTTTTACACACTATATCTAACAATCTAACTAAACCATATAGGCAGAGAAGGATAGACAAGACTAGACGGACTACACAGACAAGACTAGACATACAAGACTAGACAGACAAAACTAGACAGACAAGACTAGACAGACAAGACTAGACAGACAAGACTAAACAGACAAGACTAGACAGACAAGACTAGACAGACAAGACTAGACAGACAAGACTAGACAGACAAGACTAGACAGACAAGACTAGACAGACAAGACTAGACAGACAAGACTAGACAGACAAGACTAGACAGACAAGACTAGACAGACAAGACTACACAGACAAGACTAGACAGACAAGACTAGACAGACAACACTAGACAGACAAGACTAGACAGACAAGACTAGACAGACAAGACTAGACAGACAAGACGAGACAGACAAGACGAGACAGACAAGACTAGGCAGACAAGACTAGACAGACAAGACTAGACAGACAAGACTAGACAGACAAGACTAGACAGACAAGACTAGACAGACAAGACTAGACAGACAAGACTAGACAGACAAGACTAGACAGACAAGACTAGACAGACAAGACTAGACAGACAAGACTAGACAGACAAGACTAGACAGACAAGACTAGACAGACAAGACTAGACAGACAAAACTAGACAGACAAGACTAGACAGACAAGACTAGACAGACAAGACTAGACAGACAAGACTAGACAGACAAGACTAGACAGACAAGACTAGACAGACAAGACTAGACAGACAAGACTAGACAGACAAGACTAGACAGACAAGACTAGACAGACAAGACTAGACAGACAAGACTAGACAGACAAGACTAGACAGACAAGACTAGACAGACAAGACTAGACAGACAAGACTAGACAGACAAGACTAGACAGACAAGACTAGACAGACAAGACTAGACAGACAAGACTAGACAGACAAGACTAGACAGACAAGACTAGACAGACAAGACTAGACAGACAAGACTAGACAGACAAGACTAGACAGACAAGACTAGACAGACAAGACTAGACAGACAAGACTAGACAGACAAGACTAGACAGACAAGACTAGACAGACAAGACTAGACAGACAAGACTAGACAGACAAGACTAGACAGACAAGACTAGACAGACAAGACTAGACAGACAAGACTAGACAGACAAGACTAGACAGACAAGACTAGACAGACAAGACTAGACAGACAAGACTAGACAGACAAGACTAGACAGACAAGACTAGACAGACAAGACTAGACAGACAAGACTAGACAGACAAGACTAGACAGACAAGACTAGACAGACAAGACTAGACAGACAAGACTAGACAGACAAGACTAGACAGACAAGACTAGACAGACAAGACTAGACAGACAAGACTAGACAGACAAGACTAGACAGACAAGACTAGACAGACAAGACTAGACAGACAAGACTAGACAGACAAGACTAGACAGACAAGACTAGACAGACAAGACTAGACAGACAAGACTAGACAGACAAGACTAGACAGACAAGACTAGACAGACAAGACTAGACAGACAAGACTAGACAGACAAGACTAGACAGACAAGACTAGACAGACAAGACTAGACAGACAAGACTAGACAGACAAGACTAGACAGACAAGACTAGACAGACAAGACTAGACAGACAAGACTAGACAGACAAGACTAGACAGACAAGACTAGACAGACAAGACTAGACAGACAAGACTAGACAGACAAGACTAGACAGACAAGACTAGACAGACAAGACTAGACAGACAAGACTAGACAGACAAGACTAGACAGACAAGACTAGACAGACAAGACTAGACAGACAAGACTAGACAGACAAGACTAGACAGACAAGACTAGACAGACAAGACTAGACAGACAAGACTAGACAGACAAGACTAGACAGACAAGACTAGACAGACAAGACTAGACAGACAAGACTAGACAGACAAGACTAGACAGACAAGACTAGACAGACAAGACTAGACAGACAAGACTAGACAGACAAGACTAGACAGACAAGACTAGACAGACAAGACTAGACAGACAAGACTAGACAGACAAGACTAGACAGACAAGACTAGACAGACAAGACTAGACAGACAAGACTAGACAGACAAGACTAGACAGACAAGACTAGACAGACAAGACTAGACAGACAAGACTAGACAGACAAGACTAGACAGACAAGACTAGACAGACAAGACTAGACAGACAAGACTAGACAGACAAGACTAGACAGACAAGACTAGACAGACAAGACTAGACAGACAAGACTAGACAGACAAGACTAGACAGACAAGACTAGACAGACAAGACTAGACAGACAAGACTAGACAGACAAGACTAGACAGACAAGACTAGACAGACAAGACTAGACAGACAAGACTAGACAGACAAGACTAGACAGACAAGACTAGACAGACAAGACTAGACAGACAAGACTAGACAGACAAGACTAGACAGACAAGACTAGACAGACAAGACTAGACAGACAAGACTAGACAGACAAGACTAGACAGACAAGACTAGACAGACAAGACTAGACAGACAAGACTAGACAGACAAGACTAGACAGACAAGACTAGACAGACAAGACTAGACAGACAAGACTAGACAGACAAGACTAGACAGACAAGACTAGACAGACAAGACTAGACAGACAAGACTAGACAGACAAGACTAGACAGACAAGACTAGACAGACAAGACTAGACAGACAAGACTAGACAGACAAGACTAGACAGACAAGACTAGACAGACAAGACTAGACAGACAAGACTAGACAGACAAGACTAGACAGACAAGACTAGACAGACAAGACTAGACAGACAAGACTAGACAGACAAGACTAGACAGACAAGACTAGACAGACAAGACTAGACAGACAAGACTAGACAGACAAGACTAGACAGACAAGACTAGACAGACAAGACTAGACAGACAAGACTAGACAGACAAGACTAGACAGACAAGACTAGACAGACAACAGACACTAGACAGACAAGACTAGACAGACAAGACTAGACAGACAAGACTAGACAGACAAGACTAGACAGACAAGACTAGACAGACAAGACTAGACAGACAAGACTAGACAGACAAGACTAGACAGACAAGACTAGACAGACAAGACTAGACAGACAAGACTAGACAGACAAGACTAGACAGACAAGACTAGACAGACAAGACTAGACAGACAAGACTAGACAGACAAGACTAGACAGACAAGACTAGACAGACAAGACTAGACAGACAAGACTAGACAGACAAGACTAGACAGACAAGACTAGACAGACAAGACTAGACAGACAAGACTAGACAGACAAGACTAGACAGACAAGACTAGACAGACAAGACTAGACAGACAAGACTAGACAGACAAGACTAGACAGACAAGACTAGACAGACAAGACTAGACAGACAAGACTAGACAGACAAGACTAGACAGACAAGACTAGACAGACAAGACTAGACAGACAAGACTAGACAGACAAGACTAGACAGACAAGACTAGACAGACAAGACTAGACAGACAAGACTAGACAGACAAGACTAGACAGACAAGACTAGACAGACAAGACTAGACAGACAAGACTAGACAGACAAGACTAGACAGACAAGACTAGACAGACAAGACTAGACAGACAAGACTAGACAGACAAGACTAGACAGACAAGACTAGACAGACAAGACTAGACAGACAAGACTAGACAGACAAGACTAGACAGACAAGACTAGACAGACAAGACTAGACAGACAAGACTAGACAGACAAGACTAGACAGACAAGACTAGACAGACAAGACTAGACAGACAAGACTAGACAGACAAGACTAGACAGACAAGACTAGACAGACAAGACTAGACAGACAAGACTAGACAGACAAGACTAGACAGACAAGACTAGACAGACAAGACTAGACAGACAAGACTAGACAGACAAGACTAGACAGACAAGACTAGACAGACAAGACTAGACAGACAAGACTAGACAGACAAGAGTAGACAGACAAGACTAGACAGACAAGACTAGACAGACAAGACTAGACAGACAAGACTAGACAGACAAGACTAGACAGACAAGACTAGACAGAGAAGACTAGACAGACAAGACTAGACAGACAAGACTAGACAGACAAGACTAGACAGACAAGACTAGACAGACAAGACTAGACAGACAAGACTAGACAGACAAGACTAGACAGACAAGACTAGACAGACAAGACTAGACAGACAAGACTAGACAGACAAGACTAGACAGACAAGACTAGACAGACAAGACTAGACAGACAAGACTAGACAGACAAGACTAGACAGACAAGACTAGACAGACAAGACTAGACAGACAAGACTAGACAGACAAGACTAGACAGACAAGACTAGACAGACAAGACTAGACAGACAAGACTAGACAGACAGACTAGACAGACAAGACTAGACAGACAAGACTAGACAGACAAGACTAGACAGACAAGACTAGACAGACAAGACTAGACAGACAAGACTAGACAGACAAGACTAGACAGACAAGACTAGACAGACAAGACTAGACAGACAAGACTAGACAGACAAGACTAGACAGACAAGACTAGACAGACAAGACTAGACAGACAAGACTAGACAGACAAGACTAGACAGACAAGACTAGACAGACAAGACTAGACAGACAAGACTAGACAGACAAGACTAGACAGACAAGACTAGACAGACAAGACTAGACAGACAAGACTAGACAGGACAAGACTAGACAGACAAGACTAGACAGACAAGACTAGACAGACAAGACTAGACAGACAAGACTAGACAGACAAGACTAGACAGACAAGACTAGACAGACAAGACTAGACAGACAAGACTAGACAGACAAGACTAGACAGACAAGACTAGACAGACAAGACTAGACAGACAAGACTAGACAGACAAGACTAGACAGACAAGACTAGACAGACAAGACTAGACAGACAAGACTAGACAGACAAGACTAGACAGACAAGACTAGACAGACAAGACTAGACAGACAAGACTAGACAGACAAGACTAGACAGACAAGACTAGACAGACAAGACTAGACAGACAAGACTAGACAGACAAGACTAGACAGACAAGACTAGACAGACAAGACTAGACAGACAAGACTAGACAGACAAGACTAGACAGACAAGACTAGACAGACAAGACTAGACAGACAAGACTAGACAGACAAGACTAGACAGACAAGACTAGACAGACAAGACTAGACAGACAAGACTAGACAGACAAGACTAGACAGACAAGACTAGACAGACAAGACTAGACAGACAAGACTAGACAGACAAGACTAGACAGACAAGACTAGACAGACAAGACTAGACAGACAAGACTAGACAGACAAGACTAGACAGACAAGACTAGACAGACAAGACTAGACAGACAAGACTAGACAGACAAGACTAGACAGACAAGACTAGACAGACAAGACTAGACAGACAAGACTAGACAGACAAGACTAGACAGACAAGACTAGACAGACAAGACTAGACAGACAAGACTAGACAGACAAGACTAGACAGACAAGACTAGACAGACAAGACTAGACAGACAAGACTAGACAGACAAGACTAGACAGACAAGACTAGACAGACAAGACTAGACAGACAAGACTAGACAGACAAGACTAGACAGACAAGACTAGACAGACAAGACTAGACAGACAAGACTAGACAGACAAGACTAGACAGACAAGACTAGACAGACAAGACTAGACAGACAAGACTAGACAGACAAGACTAGACAGACAAGACTAGACAGACAAGACTAGACAGACAAGACTAGACAGACAAGACTAGACAGACAAGACTAGACAGACAAGACTAGACAGACAAGACTAGACAGACAAGACTAGACAGACAAGACTAGACAGACAAGACTAGACAGACAAGACTAGACAGACAAGACTAGACAGACAAGACTAGACAGACAAGACTAGACAGACAAGACTAGACAGACAAGACTAGACAGACAAGACTAGACAGACAAGACTAGACAGACAAGACTAGACAGACAAGACTAGACAGACAAGACTAGACAGACAAGACTAGACAGACAAGACTAGACAGACAAGACTAGACAGACAAGACTAGACAGACAAGATTAGACAGACAAGACTAGACAGACAAGACTAGACAGACAAGACTAGACAGACAAGACCAGACAGACAAGACTAGACAGACAAGACTAGACAGACAAGACTAGACAGACAAGACTAGACAGACAAGACTAGACAGACAAGAGTAGACAGACAAGAGTAGACAGACAAGACTAGACAAACAAGACTAGACAAACAAGACTAGACAGACAAGACTAGACAGACAAGACTAGACAGACAAGACTGAACAGACAAGACTAGACAGACAAGACTAGACAGACAAGACTAGACAAACAAGACTAGACAGACAAGACTAGACAGACAAGACTAGACAGACTAGACTGAACAGACAAGACTAGACAGACTAGACTGAACAGACAAGACTAGACAGACAAGACAAGTTTGTGAGTGAAATTCGTTGAAATAAGTTTTGTCAATTGTAGGGTATTGGTGTATTGTATCTTCATGCGTATTTGTATTTCTGTGAGACAGAGATAACAGTATCGAAATTTACATTAGAATGAGAGATAAAAGGTGGATGGGCCGGAACCGAATAAACCAAGGGAGTAGATTACACTTGACACTGGATCACTGATCATTGGAAATAGGGGACGAATCGATTCCCGGCGAAAAAAATAGATTGAAATGAAAGGGCCGCGCAAAAAATGCCTCTTTCATCTTCTTTCTTCTTTCGGAGAGGAGAAAAAAAACAGCAAACGATTGTTATTTGCATTCCGTAAATATAGCCCGCTTTAAAGGGAAAACGCGAAATAAATTTCAAACGGATTTGAATAATCGAATTTGCGTATATAATTTGTTTCATGGAGGCATTCGTTTTTAGAAAGGTTCATTTCAGTTCAATTCACTCTCTCCACATCAAATTTCTTACTCCAACACCACATTTTATTTTGCCTCACACAACACACTATCCTCAATTACAAGCTACACTCCACCACTTCCACAGAAACAACACTTCAGACTAGCATTGCTTCTTTAACCCAATTCATCTAATCTTATCTGTAAAGCCTAGGCCACACTACGGCTAAAACGCCGCGGTTTTTAATCGCGGTGTTACACTGACGATACATGACGGTACACCGCGGTATTATTGAACCCCTTGACATACTATGACGTCTCTAAGACGTTATGTATCTGTGATAATAACACATGTATATGGACACGTCAACGCGCATTTTATTCGTATGTCAAGGGGTTAAAATAGAAATATCTATGAATTCTGGACGCTATATAAGTGTCATACACCGCGGTGTCTAAGCACGAAATTTCTTTTGTGAAATCTCTGGATTCTACATTCACCATCCTGTTTAAGAAATCCAGCTGGCACAACGTGGTGGAACCTCCGAACTCTGCAGGTCCAGATATACACCGGATTGTTTAAGTGATGAGTGGGTCCTTTGCACACAGGTGTTTTCATTTCTATGATTTTCCGTATAGAATTTCCAAACAGTTGTTCTCATAATAGTACACAAGTACATATGGTAATGACTATTTATTTTTCGCGGGAAAAAAACGTAGTGCGGCCTCGGCCTATAACCAGTTGAAGGTTGTTCCTCATCGAAGGTATAAATCGCTCCAGCTTTCGTTTTGTTTGTGGGTTCATTATAGAGCGTATCTATGTAACTACACGTGTTTTCGCCATTTCTGGTGGTCGCGATGGTCTTGGCAATAAATTGGGCGCGTATCGAGATCGTCTCAAAAACCAGTCTGAAGATCCTACCGTTCGATACTCCAGCAACAAGTCGGTTCCCAGAACAAGCTTAGCCTTAACTGTCTTTAGTCTTTAGTCCAGTCAGACTAATCCTACAAAGTTTTGCTTTGTAGTTGTAATATGTAAGTGTTCAATAAGCGGGTTTTGTGTCGCGTTTATCTCTTTAAACCGGCTCGGCAATGGATTTAATTAACTAACACACGGACGCGAAACGAAGCGTTCAGCGCATATTCAGACCCGGCATTGATATTTTACAATTAATATCTGTTTAATGCAACATAATGAGTTATTGCGAATCGATGATGTTTTGTCTGGTTAATTGATATTTTTGTAATATATTACGTGAAGCATAAGCTTTGTTCTGTGGCGATTACGTCGGAAACTAATTTGTTCAGACAGAAAATCTCAATTTAAATTTTCTCAATTTCTATCGAATTTTTTGGTATAAACATCGAAATTTAGAACATTAATTGAGTTTTTGCTCTAACCCAGGGGTGGGCAACAGAAAGTCTCATTAAATTTTTTTTCAATTTCTATCTAATTTTTTTGGTATAAACATCGAAATTGAGAACATTAATTGAGTTTTTGCTCTAACCCAGGGGTGGGCAACAGAAAGTCTCATTCGAAATTTTCTCAATTTCTATCAAATTTCTTGGTATAAACATCGAAATTGAGAACATTAATTGAGTTCTTGCTCTAACCCAGGGGTGGGCAACATTTTAAGGTGATGGGCCATTCAGAGTTCGAACTAGCTGACGCGGGCCAGAATTTTTTTTTCTGCAAGCACCTACGATGCAAGCTTGCGCATTCACGTGATTGAGCGCTTAAGTGTTTGCGTCAAGCCTCGACCCATTACAAAAGTCAGCAATTTTACAAATCCTTAAAAGTCGTTGAAATACCGCAAATGCTGAAAATCAAACATTTTAACTTTTTCCAATATTCTTAAGAATGTGCCGACTTGTCTCAAGAATCGATACCAAAATTGAAAGTTATATTGAGTTACTGCGGGCCAATTCTTATGTATTTAAAACAGATTTTCGAGGGCCGAATTAAGCACTTTCTCGGGCCGCAGTTGGCCCGCGGGCCATATCTAAACTAATTAGCTTTCTAAACAAATTAGTTCTTGGATACTTTTAATCTCTTGACATACGAATAAAATGCGCATTGACGTGTTCATATACATGTGATCTTATCACATATACATGACGTCTTAGAGACGTCATTATATGTCAAGGGGTTAATGAAATGATATTTCTTTGCATTGAATTGAAGAATTCACTATGTTTTTACCACACTTGTGTGGTAAAAACATAGTGAATTTTTCAATTCAATGTAAGTATGAATTACCACGTAGTAACAGGCGCAAGCATCCTATTCATATGATTTTTCTTTGAGTTGAAATCATTTAATAGACCTTTTCATAGTTTGAATTAATAGAATGTTAATCTAACCTAACAAATTTAGAATGAATAGACCTTTTCACATATTTTATTGTGCGCATGTGTCAATTTTCGCCATGTACGTCAAAAAAGTGCCCGAATTTTGTTGACGTGTAATAAGTGAAACTAATAAAATGTGCCCGAAACTTTCATATTCCCGCCTTAAAAACATCGCGGACGCGCATGCGCTTAACTAACGGTAAAAAGGTCTATTCTAAAAGTTTTTTATTCAAAACGAGTTATCTCGTAGTTATTTCTTTGAGTTGAAATCATTTGATTCTAAAAGATTTTTTTTATTCAAAACGAGTTATCTCGTAGCTGTTATTTATTTGATTTGATACCATTTAATTCTAAAAGGTTTTTTTCAAAACGAGTTATCTCGTAGCTGTTAATTCTTTGACTTGAAATCATTTGATTCTAAAAGGTTTTTATTAATTCAAAACGAGTTATTTCGTAGCTGTTATTTCCTTGACTTTAATTCATTTAATTCCAAAAGGATTTTTTTTAATTTAAAACGAGTTATCTCGTAGCTGGTTATGAGTTAACTAGTAGTTCAAACTTCTTTCTTCCTGTGAGAATCAGATATCTATTTTTGTGTGAGGACATTAGTCCTCACTTGCTAGTTGCGTCCCTCGCCCAGAGTTTCGAAATTAAGTGAATGCTTTTACGTTTCCCAACTCTCCTAATCGAATTACAAAATTATCCGACTAACTCACTTATTCTATGTGGCCCACAGCAATTAATACAGTTTCTGCGAAAATCAATAACACTAATTAAACACTAAAGAAATACAATCACAGACATATTGTAGAGTAAGTCACCACCGAAATCTACAATCTACGATACAATTATAACTAATAAACTAATTATAGACGAAATATAGATCGAATATATCAATATAATCGACTTGTCAGTCAATGTTAACACCTACAGGACTTGGAAGAACACACAGTCGCAAGAAGAATCTCATACTTGGGGTCCTTCAAGGGTCAATATTATGTCCCATAATTTTCGTTATCAATATAAACGACTTGTCAGTGAATTTTAACATCTACAGGGCCTGGAAAAACACACCGTCGCAAGAAGAGTCTCAAACTTGGGGCTCCTCAAGGGTCAATATTATGTCCCATAATTTTCGCTATCAATATAAACGACTTGTCAGTCAATGTTAACATTTACAGGTCCTGGAAAAACACACCGTCGCAAGAAGAGTCTCAAACTTGGGGCTCCTCAAGGGTCAATATTATGTCCCATAATTTTCGCTATCAATATAAACGACTTGTCAGTCAATGTTAACATCTACAGGTCCTGGAAAAACACACCGTCGCAAGAAGAGAGTCTCAAACTTGGGGTTCCTCAAGGATCAATATTATGTCCCATAATTTTCGTAATCAATATAAACGACTAGTCAGTCAATGTTATCACCTACAGGGCTTGGAAGAATACACGGTCGCACACTGGGACGGATTACGAATTTCCGGCGACAAAAGTAGAATTTTACTATGTCTCACAATTAATCAAAACCACTTAAAATGTATTGTTAGATAACCCATCCATAATATTATTAACAAATAAATACGAAAAACCAATTCCATTGGTTCTTGTGTTAAACATCGATCTTGTCCCTTAGGTACCAAAAAGGAATTAGTTGCGCTGGATTTTTAACAAAGTAACGTCTGTTTTGCGTTTGTGTAAAAAAATTGTGAACTTTTTAAATATGAAGAATAAAGCTTCACGTATACGAAGAATAAAGCTTCAAGTATATATTCACATGTAATAATACCAATTTGTAGAAAGTTTTAATCAATACGGTTAAAAAAAAAGTTTTGTTAACGACCATCGTAAATTAAATTTTGTTTGTAATACACTGCAATAAATTGATTTTAAAAAAAAGTTCCGCATAGTTCCGTTAAATTAATTATTTTGTAAAACAAAACAAACATTGACAATTCCAGAAAAGGAAAAAACCCGACCACATCGTTCCACCTTACTGAGAATTACAACTTTTTTTCCAGGTAGTCGTGATGACCAACATTTGCAAGAGAAAACGTTGAATAGAAATGAACTATTTTTTGTATTAAGAGATGTAAGTTTTCTTCGTTAAAGTGTAATGAACGATTAGTACAATACGTGTTGGATAAGTTTTGTGTCAACGACGACTGCGAATTTGTAAAAAAATGTTGCACTTTTGACATAAAAAAAATATATTTTTTCCACTTCAATTTGCGTTTTTAGTTAATCGTGTGCATCTAATATAGACTAATTTTAATTAGAATTATCAGAATGTCATCATAAGGTAATATGTGAGACAAAAAATTAAAATGAACTGGATCTTATGATTTGTCGCCGTAAATTCGTAATCCGTCCCAGTGTGCGTCGCAAGAAGAGAGTCTCAAACTTGGGGTTCCTCAAGGGTCAATACTATGTCCCATAATTTTCGTTATTAATATAAACAACTAGTCAGTCAATGTTAACATCTACAGGGCTTGGAAGAACACAGTCGCAAGAAGATTCTCAAATCATGGGTTTCTCAAGGGTCAATATTATGTCCCATAATTTTCGTTATCAATATAAACGACTTGACCGTCAGTGTTAACACCTATATGGCATGCATCTTCGCGGATTACACATCATTTATCAATATCGATAACGAAAAAAACATCCTCAAACAACAATCAGAAGATTCGGCCTTAGACGATGCTCACAAATGGATAAATGCAAATGGCTTAAGATGCCGCAAGATTTACTTACTGTTTTGATAGTTTTGACTGCAGTTGGAATAAATCTATTATTATGACTTGATTGATAGCGTTGTAAACCCTACAATGTGGGTCCAATGTTTGGGAAGCCAGACTGTACCTGTCACAAGTCAGGACAAAGGGCGAGTGAGTAAAAACCTGGGGCCAGCTGACCCGACTGGTAGTACCTTGTAAGGGTCCCTTCCCGGGATTACGGTGAAGTCCTCAACGGATCTATAGTGGAGAGGATAATCTTCTGCACAGTGTAAATGGTGGATGTGGCAGCCCAGTGCTCAGGATTAATTGAGTAAAGGGTATTGTTCGCGCCAATTTTAGTAAATCTGTATTTTTAATTCAACATTTGAATCGATTTCGGCACCGATTAATAGAAGGGGAAAGGTGTATCGACCTGGGCCGAAATCGCGCGATTTACTTATCAATTTCGTCGCGAATTAATATATTTGCGGCAGTATGATTTGAGCGTTTGTCGAGCTCACCACAATTCGGAGAGTACGCTTTGAGTGTGTAGAACGAAACAGAAGCGTGAAGCCAAGTTCGACCGGCACGTGCATGCATTATTCAGTTTAGCGTTTCCAGTCAAATTAACCAGGGGTGTGATCACGAGCCCAAAGGGCTGAAGCGGCATCCAACGTCTGGAAGACAACAATTTTAAGGGAATCCCTCCACTTACTATCCCCATTTCCTCCCTGAAAAGAGGCGCCGGAAAGACGATCACACTTGGCGGAGACGCGAGCAGCCCTAACAGGTAAGTGATTAGACCCGCCCTGTATTTTGATTGAAAGTTTTAATTTTCTTGAGACGCGGTCCAAACAGGTATCGTCCTCACTTTGAGGGTAGGTATCAGTTGTAGCGTCTGAACCGAAGCGGGCGGCTACAAACGGTGTCTGTACTCCATGTTAGGGGCGGCCGGATTATATGTTGGCAGTAGCTCTAAAATCCAAGTTATTGAGTCACACAATCAAACTTCAAATATACCAAACACTCATAAGACCAGTAGTAAAGTACGGATGCGAGGCCTGGACCCTAACCACCGCAGAGGAGGACGCGCTACGCATCTTTGAAAGAAAGATCCTCATAAAGATCTACGGACGGATCCTAAATGAGCATGGAATTTGGTGGATACGAATGAACCATGAACTAAGCAGGTTAATAGAGGACATAGTGAGATATGTAAAAGCCCAAAGAATAGCATGGCTGGGACACCTGTACAGAATGCATGACGACAGACCAGCCATGAAAATGTACAACTGGCGGCCAGTAGGAAGAAGGAAAAGAGGCAGGCGAAGGAAAAGATGGATGGAAGACGTGAAGGAAAGTCTTAGAAAGATGGGAGTAAGGGATTGGAGAGAGAAAGCCGGTGAAAGGACAGAATGGAAGAAGGTTGTTGTAGAGGCAAAAACCCACCGCGGGTTATAAAGCCAACAGAAGAAAAAGTAGCTCTAAAATGCTTGGTGACAGACTTTGTGACAAGCCGACCGCAAAACTCAAAGTCACGTCCTTATGGAAATGTTGTATCATAGCTTCAGAGTGGCGCCGATCCATCAGAAAATGCGGGAAGGCCGTTTACGCTGGTTTGGCTCTGGAAGTCACGGGAAAGAGGCCCAAAGGACGACCAAGGCAGAGGTGGGTTGATACGATCCATAATGACCTGAAGACTACACATCTACACCCAGGCAGAGGTGGGTTGATACGATCCATAATGACCTGAAGACTGCACATCTACACCCATCTTGATATATTCGAGCTATATTTGTCTATAGATTCGGAGTGGCGCAGATCCATCAGAAAATGCGGAAGGCCATTTACGCTGGTTTGGCCCTGGAAGTCACGGGAAAGAGGCCCAAGGTACGACCAAGGCAGAGGTGGGTTGATACGGTCCATAATGACCTGAAGACTGCACATCTACATCCAGGCAGAGGTGGGTTGATACGATCCATAATGACCCGAAGACTGCACAACTACACCCAGATTTGGCTCAAGACCGAAAGGAATGGAGACAACGAATCCTCACAGCGGATCCTGCCACCAGGCGGGACAAACAGAAGAAGAAAAAGATTGATAGTGTTGCAAAGTTTAAGGAAACTATTTTATGCACCCCGACTAATTTTGATCTGCTGAATCGATTGGTAAAATCTAGAAGTCTCTGTAACCAACCTTTAAAAAGTTATGAAATCAGTGATTGACGAATGAAAGAAGAAGAAGATTGATAGTGTTGTAAAGTATAAGGAAACTATTTTATGCACTCCGACTAATTTTGATCTACTCAATCGATTGGTAAAAACTAGAAGTATCTGTCATGAACCCTTCAGTTATGAATTCAGTGATTGATGAATGAATGAGAGTACATGAGTAAGGAATTGGACTGCGAAACAAAAGGCATCAATATAAACGGCGAAAAATTGAGCCATCTAGAATTTGCAGACGACATCGTCATTATAGCGGAGGACCTAGGCGAGACGATGCTGGAGTTGCAATACGCGTTCTCCCGCAAGGTTGGAGATAAATACCAACAAAACTCAATTTATGACCAACGTCGTAGCAAGCGGTTAAATCTCAGTAAACGACCTATAAATTAAACAGGTGCCCTGCTACAAATACCTTGGCCACGAAATTCGAAAAAGCCGCGATAATCAAACGATCGAGATCACCAGAAGAATTGGTTTAACCTGTGCCGCGTTTGGTAAATTAGAGAGAAAAAATATTAGTAAGAAAAAATATCTTTATATCCGACCTACCGATATGCCTTAACCCTTTGACCACTGTCGGGACATATATGTCCCAGTCAAATTTAGAAAATAATGAATGCCTTATCCTGTGTGCTATTAGAACCAACGCTTGTCCCACTTGTGTTTATAGTATTCTCTTGGAGAACGTGTTGTCAAAAAGCTCGTAGAGCGTATTCCAGATACGGAAAAAAATTTCCTCTGCTTTGACCGATTTTTTACAGCAGTGAGACTACTTTATGACTTACCATTTGCCGCATCAGGAACATGTATCAGGAATAGGAAAAATGTTCCAGACATGAAGATGAAATTAGCCAGGGGCAAATACAAAATCATAGCGACAGATTCGGGACTCACTGCGAGTTTTTGGCAAGATACAAAAGAAGTACTTGTCTTGAGCAAATGCACCTCAAATGAAATAGTGGGAGTAAATAGAAAGTTAAAAACTGGCGACAAAGTGACGTATTCTTGTCCAAAATCTATAGCTGACTATAATAAGTTTATGGGTGGTGTAGATCTGTCACACCACCTAACCACCGTCTATAAGTTCGACAGAAAATCTTCCAAGTGGTGGCGTAAGGTGTTTCACAAATTATTAATGACATTATAATACAAATTATAAATCAGCAGTCAATGCATGAATTTTGTACAGCGAAATAAATCACAAAAAGGAGAAGACTCTACCATTCTTGGTAGACTTGGCTGAAGAGCAAATAGGTAAGGGAAGGGTAAGTGCAAAAATTAAGAGAAAACGTACAAGTGGGCGGTCATCAACGTCAGCAAGACATCTATACAACGTTGGGGATCATTTACCAGTCCAAGGAAAAACACGCAGGAGGTGCTTTAGTTGTGCCAAAAAGAAAATTGAACATCGTACGAAAACGATGTGCACCTCATGCGATCTTCCATTATGCGATAGCTGTTTTACACCATTTCTTGTATAAAAATGTACCTTGTAACATTTAGAATAAACTTTTTCTTATTTTTCTATAAAAGTTTGATTTTCTATAAAACACTGTTGGGACGTATATGTCCCGTTAGAAAACACTGTTGGGACATATATGTCCCGCACTCAAATTTCAAATTTGCAGCATAGGAAAAATTTGAAATCAACATTACACGTTTTAAACAAGCTATATAGCTGATTCATATCGTTAAAGTTACAGAAATATCATTTTTTAAAATTCGTCGTCAAACGGTTAAACGGAAGGTATACAACCAATGTTTATTGCCCGTAATGATGTATGAGGTAGAAACGCTGACACTAAGACGAAATCAGAAAAATACGAGTCTACCAAAGAGCTATGGGGAGGTCGATGTTAAGAATAACACTACGAGATAATGTCCCAAATCTAACAATACGACAAAGAGCAGGCGTCACAGATGCAGTGGAAATGATTCTCTCTCTCCTATGGCTCTATACCCCAAGGTTGGGCCTTTGCCTCCATCAATTTATTCCTCTAGACGCTTCTGCCCATTGCTACCGTCTTCCAGCCTCTAATCCTTAGCAACCCTCTGCCATCTTCTTCTACCGCGTCCTCCCATCGTTTCCGCGGTCTGCCCCTCGGTCTCCTCCCTACCATTTTGCCTTGGAGGGCTCGTTTTGGCAGTCCTTCCTCATTCATTCTTGTGACATGCATCACAGCATGCATGCCTTGTGACAGTGGAAAGGATTATGAAGCGGCAACGAGCCGTTCCATTTTTATTTCTTAGTTTACGAAGGCATTATAATAATTACCTAAATATTATCCAGATGGTCGGATAGGTATACCCACTAAAAACCCCTCCTCGGTTACATGGAAATCAATGGAATTGCATAACTACGCTGAGATCCACAAATTCTTTCATCATCTTTCATTCTTTATTTGCCTTTCTTCCACCTCCTTCTTTCGGATTATTTCCTTGATTGCTTCCTACGTCATCCCATTTATCCTCGCTTTCTAACATTATCTTTATTATGTTGTTCTTTGTGAGTTGTTCTCCTATTTTGTCTACGGCTTCTTCTCTTATAGTTCGCCACCTATAACACCACAGGACCGTGTGCTCCGGCGTATCTCGTTGACCGCAGTATCTGCACTCTTCGCTTGGAACTAATTTGAATCTGAATAGGTAGCTATTAAAACAGCCATGTCCGCTAAGGAAATGGGTAAGGTGGTGTTCTTCTCCGTGTTCCCTTTGACTCCATGGTTTTAGTTCAGGAATTAGTTCCTTCGTCCACTTAGCGGTAGTACTATCCTGCGACCATTCTTCTGACCACTTATTTAGAGTAGCCTCCTTAATGTTTATTTTTTCTTCTTTTTTGTTTCCTGTTTTATCGTCGGTACGCTCTAGTACCAGCAGATCGACTGGTTTCGTGCCTGCAATTATCTGTATGGCCTTTGTGGATACCGTCCTATAGGCACACGCAATCTTAAGGGCTGCCTTTCGTTGGGTCTTTTCTAGGATTCTTCTATATTTCGTTTTAGTGGCCTACTCACGCCACGCCGGTGTTCCGTAGAGGAGTATAGAGTTTATCACGCTGTATATCACTTTCCTAGATCCCTGTCTTGCACCTCTTGTGTTTGGCATTATTCGTGCAAGTGCGGTTATAGTTCTATTTGTCTTCTCCGTTACTCTTGTGATGTGGGCTCCTGTTATGTCCAAAGGTGACACCTAGATATTGTAGCGTGGGTTTGTTGCTTAACGTTGTTTCGCCTACTTTTATGGAGATGGTCTTCAGTTTTTTCTTGTAGGCCAGTATTACGGCTTCTGTCTTCTGCGGTGCCAGTTGTAGTTTCCTACCTTCCATCCACCTTTGTATCTTTTTTATAGCTAGCTCTGTATCTCTTTCCATATTTGCTTTGTTGTCTCCACTCACCACAAGTGCCAGGTCATCTGCGTAACCTATCAGTGTGGCATCGTGTGGCATTAGTCCTCTAAGTAAATCATCGTAGAACAGTTTCCAGAGTGTGGGGCCCACTACTGAACCCTGTGGAACCCCGCATGTCATTTCCAGGCTCTGCTGTTCACCTACAAATTTTCTCCGGTTACCGATATAGCTACATTTCACTTTCACCAGGTAGGGTGATATCTGTCATTCTTGTAGCGTTCTGATGATGTCCGGCCAGGAGGCCGAGTTAAAAGTATTTTGTACGTCTAGTGTTACTAGGGTGACGTATTTTTGATTCGGTTTTTTTCCTCTTTTCCTTGACCAGATCCTGCACTAGTTTCACCGCGTCTATGGTGGAGCGCCCTCTCCGAAAACCAAATTGGGTCGGTGCGAGCCCCCGTTTTCTTCGATCTCGTAAGCATCTATATTTCTTATTTTCCCCTACTGCGTTAGGTTTTTCGATTAAGGTAAGCTTCATCTCTTTCCATTCTTCTGGGAACATCCCTGTTTTAATTAGTTTTTCTATTGTCGTCTGGAATAGTTCTGGGTTTATCTCGGTGATGCTCTTAATTACTTCTGGTGGTATTCCATCCGGTCCCGCCGCTTTTCCATCTCGTAGTCTCCTTCCAGCTTCTTTTATTTCCTCTAATGTTACATCCGGATTTTTTTCGGGTGCAATTGTAAGTGTAGGCCATATCCTTCTTGGGTGGTTCTGAAAGAGACTTAGCTGCTCATCATCTGTTAGGGTTATTGTTCTTCGGATTCCTATTTGGCCGTGACAACTTTGTAGCCCATCCCCCATTTGTCATTGTCTATTTCCTGGCATAGTGCGATCCATGCTTTCTTTTTTGTTACTTTTATCAGCTTTTTAAGAGTTCTTCGCTCTTCCCTGTAATTCTCTTTCAAATACTCTATTGTGTTGTGTGTTGAGTTTGCTTTCCTATTTTCCCTAGTGAGTGCTCAATTCGACTTACAGCATTTGGTGTGCCGCTTTCCTTGTGTGTTTCTGTTGTTTCTTTTTTAGGATCTTATTGCATGCCTCCTCAATGCTCTTTGTTAAATCTTTGACCGTGTACCTATAGTTCGGTTGTTGTGTCAGCAGTATTATCCTCGAGACTAGTTGATCTGCTTTTTCTCTTTTGAATATCCAGCCTTTCCTAGTGATACATTTCTTTTGGTCTGTTTTATTTTTCCCAATTACCATATGTATATGTCGATGTTCGCTAAGGTTTTCTTCATCGCTCACTGCCCAGTTCTTGTTCACTGCCCAGATGTGTTTTTTCAGGTTATTCGTGCATATTGTTACATCAATATAGGAGGTTCCTCTGCTTCCGTTGAATGTCGGAGTGTCGCCGGTGTTTAGGATTACATAGTCCTTCTCACTGATCCATTCTGATAATACATTTCCTCTTCTATCTTCTACCGGGGAGCCCCAGCTGTGCGCCTTCGCGTTGAAATCTCCACCAATTAGGATGGCTTTTTGGTGTTGTCTAGTGTCTCTGTCTAAGGCTGTCAGGTATCGTTCGAAGTTTTCTAGATTTAGCGCGGGTGAAATGTAACATGCATAGAATACAATGTTCTGGCATTCAATCCATACAAATCCGTCTCCGTAACCCGTCTTATAGATTTTTGTCCTATTCTGTGCTATATATATGGCTACGTCAATATTGGAGTCCGCTATCCATCTTGCGTTTCCATTTACCATATGTTGGTTGGGTTCTGAGACCAGTGCGATGTCGAAATTGTCTTCAGCGCATTTCTGCCTTAGCAGGTCCATCGCTCTTTTTCGCCTGCCAAGGTTTGTTTGAAGTATTGCGTGATTATCCATTTGCGATAGAGTGTTCCCTCCTCCTCGCCTTTGCCAGAGACTTTCTGAATGCTGGGCATTTTCCGGTTCCTGCACGGTGCCCCTCCTCTTGGCATATGGGGCATCTTGCATTTCCTTTGCAATCCTTTTTCGTATGGCCCTCCTATCCACAGTTAAAACATGTTTTGGTCCTTTCAGGGCCATTACAGTCGTTTTGGCTGTGTTCATAACTGCAGCACTTAATACATCTGGTCATCTGTATTCATTTTTCGAACCGGCACCGGACTAGGCTAATTTTAGTGTATTTTTTCAGAAGAATTTTTTCAGCATCCGTCTTATTTATGGTGAGCGTTGCTGATCTAATGTGTCCCGCTGCTGGTCTCAGTTCGCTGAGCGTATATACCTTCTTGTCCAATTCTTCGATGTTTTCTCGGATGGCCTTCACAACTTCGTCTCTCTCAGTAAGAGCGTCGATGTATTCTACATGCAGAGACACCTCTCCCATTTTGTCCTCCAGACTCCAGACTTTGGTCCCATCGTTTGCGCCTTGGTTCTGTAATATATGATGTAGTTTGTCCAGCGCCGTTTTATTCTTTTCCATTGTAATAAGAACCTTGCCTTCCTTTGTACTTCTTATACCTAGAATGCTGTTGTTTTCGTATTTTCCTTCCAGTGCCGATTTTACTGTCTGTAGATTGTCCTGGTAGCTTCTGTCCTTGTTTTCCACAACAATGGCGTAAGTTCTACGTTCCTGTTTTATCTCACTGCTTCTTGTTTTATCACCACTTGTGTAGATTTCTTTGTAGATTTGTTGTAGACTTGTGGAAAACACCCTCTGTCAGTTTTCTGAAAGTTTCCGTGGCAAAACCTTCCGGCTGGTGGGTAATAATACATTTGTCGCCTTCGGTTTCCATTTTGAGTTGCAGCAGTAGCGAGAAGATTTTCTTCTCCGTCAGTTCAGGTGTTATTTTAAATATCTTTTGTCTCGCTGTTTGTCCTGTTTTTTGCTTTCGCGTTCCAGCATGCCGAAATCCTCATAAATATCAGTAAGTTCAGGATATATATCCTTAAAAGCCTTTTGGATCCCTTTATTCATGTTCATGTCGTTGTTATTATCCCAGACTGTCATTACTTTATCAATGTTGTTCCTTGTGTTTACTATGGGATTTCCACTCAGAACTTTGTATTTTTGTAAGTTTCATCTGTCCATCTATGATTTTCGAGCAATCGTTAATGCTCGTAGCATTTGCAGGGCTCAAACTCCAACAGGTCATTTTCTTCTATTGTCTGGGTTCCGACGTCGTTGCCCTTGTATGCGTCGGTCTGTATATCCACGTCGAAAGTCATTTTTCCAACGTCTCGTACTTATTTTCTTTTATCCAATTTTGTATGACAGGGGAACTCAGGCAGCTTATCTGTCTAGATAGTCCCTTTGTGATTTCTTTGATCTCACGTTTGGTGTTCTGTTCGATATTCTGTTCTGTCCTCGAGTTCCAGTCCTAACTTGGTTATCATTGCAATTGCCTCTTCTAACACAAATATACGGACCAGTATACCTGGACATAACATAAATACCTGAACCCCCGAACAAGGAAGTCAGTTCCGACCAGACAGTCAGGCTCAAACAGTCGACTCTAGCAGTACAGCAGTGAGATGCAACCAACCAACGAGTCAAGTTCAGTCCAACCAGTGGACCAATTCACACCGGTCCAGCCAGTGGACCCGTCAACCAGACTCAGCTAGAAGTTCAGACAGTAAAGCAAGTTCAGTTCACAGGAACAGTTCACTCGACAAGTTCACCCAGTTGATCCGAGCCGCAGTCACGCCAACAAGTATATAGTAAGTTGAGGCTTCGCGAATCCGTAGTTATAGTGGTATTTAGTGTTATTTAATTATTGTAAATATATTTCCTCTTATCACAAAGCGTGAGTGATAAATTTGTTCTTACCCTTATCACCCACAATTACAACACTGAAATGGAACTGGGCCGGCACATTGCCAGGATAGCGGATGATTGGTGGAAAAAACGCATACTCGAATGGCTTATTTTCAGGGTATTGTCATAGGCTCAATGCCTATTTCTCAGCATCTATAGCATTTAGTCATATTTATTCATTCCCCTATTCTGCATGAAACCATCCCGATCACAATTCTATTAGTTTTTTGGTTATATAGGGTGTCCCAAAATTAACGCAAGACGTAAATTAAATAGAAAACACAGTCTTTAGATTGTTTTTTTTTATTGAATCGCTAAGTACATAAGATAGGGTTATTTATGGAATAAGACGTCGTGCAAATGGACCACAGCTTTGCTGGCACATACGTATTCTTTGGTCGAAATTTTCCATGAGCATTCTGCATAAATGTAGCAGAATTTCGTTGATGCGGCGTCTAATTTCCCCCTGTAATGCATGGGTAGCCGTAGGCTTGTTCACATAGACCTTTGAATTCAAATAACCCCATAACAAGAAATCTAATAGTGTTAAATCACACGATCTAGGGGGGCAATTCTGATTAAACCAAAACGTGAAAGCAAAGGACCAGGAAACGTCTCATGCAGTAATTGAATTGTTTCACGGGCTGTATGGCATGTGGCCCCGTCTTATTGAAACCACATGTTAGCCACATCAATATCAATTTGGGCTGATAATTTTTTTTTTTTTAAAGATTGAGCACCAGTAACTTGAGCCAGCTCATTCTCAAAAAAGTATGGTCGAATGATGCTTCCTGCCCAAAATCCGCACCAAACAATGACACGTTGTGGATGCATTTGTTTTTAGAAACAAAGCCATCAGGGTGAAAATGTACTTCATCTCATAGGATGATTTTGTTCGAAAAATCAGCATCCACTTGTTGATGTTCAATAATCCATTCAACGAACTCTTTTCGCTGTGCATGGTCATTAGGCTTTAGTTGTTGTGATAATTGAATTTTGCAAGCATGGAGACACAGATTTTTTGCGAGTATCCGCTGTAGAGAGCTTCTTGAAATTTCTAATTCTTGTCCACGATCCCGAATTGATGTTCCGGAATTTTCACCAACACTCTCACGCACTGCTTCAATATTGACATTTGAACGGCTTGTTTTTGGACGACCAGTGAGTCCCCAACTGATCCAGTATTCCTATTTTTTTCAATTAATCTCTTCACAATTGACGAAGTTAAAACAATATTTCGACCATATTTTGTATTAAATTTTCTAACTGTGAAGCCAATGGTTCGTTTGTCGCACTCTGCATCCGCTCCGCTCAGCTCACATCAGATCCGATCGCGTCCGCTCCTCTTAGCTTCCTCATTTTTCCACATACTGCATCCGCTCAGCTACATCACTTTTCCACACACTCAATCCCCTCGCACCTCTCCACCGGGAGAGTTGATTATGTACTGCTATCATGGTTGCATAAATGCCCTAGCGCATATATGAAAACGTTAGTGTTGCGCCTGCGTGAACCATGCGCCAGCATCCGACCTCCGGCCGAGTATTCTCCACAAACAGAGGATAAGGAGCGGAACGGAGCCAAGCTGAGTTGAGCGGACGCAGTATGTCCGTTTCTATTTAAATGCACGGGTTCTATATTTTTCTGGGCTGAAAGGCTGTGCTGAGCGGAGACGAGCGGACCCAGTATGCGACAAGCCTAAGGGATGCCTATATCCAGCAGTGGACACATATGTCTGATTGATGAATTTAGCTAAAATTGTTATTTCTCAAGTTATTGTCAAACTTTAATTGACAAAAGACCCTACAATTATTTTTCCTTGCAGATTACAAATATTCAAATCAGCAATTTCCTTGCATGAGATAATTCTGTTTGGGTAAATTTTCGCAGTTTAAATTCAAACGGAACATTTATTATCGACATCAAAGCGACCGCAAGTAAACCGCCCCCTGATTCCGCATTTCTTTTGAAAATCCGCTCCCTTATCCCGCAGTCCCCGCTATATTACATAATTATGTATGCAGGGAAAGTTATTGGACGGGTTTTACTGGCGCAAAAGTTATAATTCCGCATGAAAAATAAAATGAAATAAAAAAAAAAACGGCAAACTTTTCTTTTTTCTGGCAAACTCTCCGCATACATTACATAATAGATTCCGACGCGAACTTTTCCGATATTTCCTCCAAGAAATTTTACATCCGCCGAGAATAAAAAAGCAAATTCAATTCGAATCTTCCTCTGCATTATTTAACGACACATTCGTCCAAATCAAATTAGAAAAAAGACATGGATTTGAAAGACAGTTTGTATATTATTGAACAAATCTTCTTTCTGTCAAGCTTTGTAATAAGAAAATCTTACCAAGAAAACACTAAGAAGTCACCTAGTTTAATTCTCAGGAGATAAACAAACCAAACTGGGGTATATTGGGGATGAGACTGGCGTAATTCCGAATCCACAGGTAAAACAAGCACGGAGGGTTTTATCTCGGCGTCAGGTGTTGGATGGGCTGTCGCCTGGGGCATTGGTCGGCGTCAGCTGCGGCGGTAACCTTCCCGCCGTCCTCTGTGAAGAGGATCCATCACCACCTGTTACATTCGCGTGTGGAGTTCATCCTCCAAGTTTCAACTCCCGCCAACAATAAACGCTTTTTATGTCGCCAAAACTGTTAACGTTTTTCAGGATCGGTTGACGCCGAATTGTCCGTTCAAAACGTCGTAAAGAATCAACGCTATCGCTCCGCTTTGAAACACGACACTAAATAGTTAGTATTGACACTAAACCGACAAGAACTAGTAGTCTAAACTTTAATCAATTTTTAAAGCTAAACAGATTCTGTTCTAGTTACAAAAATCAATTAAAACTAATGATTAAGCTTTAGTAACCAATGATATATGCAATAAAAGTAAAGTAAAGCGCTTACGGGTGTACCGCAAGATAAGATTTTAGGTCCCTTCTAGTCTCTCCTAGAAAAGACCAAACAAGATCAAATAAGATCAGACAAGACCCTAACCTTAGTAACAAATGTAATATACAATAAATTAAAGCGCTTACGGGTGTACCTAAAGGTAAGGTTTTAGGTCCCTTCTAGTCTCTCCTAGAAAAGACCAGACAAGATCAAATAAGATCAGACAAGACCCTAACCTTAGTAACAAATGTAATATACAATAAATTAAAGCGCTTACGGGTGTACCTAAAGGTAAGGTTTTAGGTCCCTTTCAGTCTCTCCTAGGAAAGACCAGACAAGACCACATAAGATCAGACAAGACCCTAGCCTTAGTAACAAATGTTATACGTGGTCTGTTAGAAAAGTATCCGACCTTTAGCCGGTAAAAAAACTGGCATACTTGGAGCGTTGAAAACCTAATCACCCTGAAAGTAGTCTCCTTGTGACTCCACACACTTCTCCCAGCGGTGCCGTCATTGTTGGAAGCATTCCGAAAAAGCCTCTTTCGGAATCGACTTTAGCTCGGCTGTCGTTGCAGCCATAATGTCCTCTCTTGTCTGAAATCGCGTTCCTTTCAATGGTCTCTTCACTTTGGGGAATAACCAGAAGTCGCAGGGGGGCATATCAGGAGAGTGAGGAGCCTATCGAACCAGAGGACTCTGGTTTTTCGCCAAAAACTTGTGAACCAAGTGCGAAGAATGTGCTGGAGCATTGTCGAGATGTAGTCGCCAATTTCCTGATGATCACAACTCCAGTCGCTTGCGCCGCACAGCATCACGTAGGCAATTCTTCATTTCACTTGTCGTCATTTTACTTGCATTGAAAAACCGACGAAAGCACTACACACTACGTCACTCGAACACTGCTCGACAGCAACTGACGCTATCTATAGGCGGGAAAAAATTCACGCAAGCGCACGAAGGTTCAGGGTCGGCTCATACAAATGCCCTTGAATCAAATCCATCAAGTTTTCAAAATAAAAAATAAGATCGGATACTTTTCTAACAGACCACGTATACTATAAAGTAAAGCGCTTACAGGTGTTCCTCAAGGTAAGATTTTAGGTCCCTTCCAGTCTTTTCTATAGAAGACCAGACAAGATCACACAAGACTACATAACACCCTAGCCTTGGTAACAAATTTTAAATACAATAAAGTAAAGCGCATACGATCCATACGCATACTCGTACCTCAAGGTAAGATTTTAGGTCGCTTCCAGTCTCTCCTAGAAAAGACCAGACAAGACCACATAAGATCAGACAATATCAGGCTAGACCAGAAAAGACCACACAGACCAGACAAGACCAAGCCGTAACATGTTCATCATAAATTTGAACCCGAGCAACCGGAACTTACCCGAGCCCGGAACGAGCAGTTCAAATTTATTAAGAAAATGTTACGGCTGCCGGTGTCAGAGTCAAAGATTGAAGACGATACAAGAACCGAGACTCTCGTGTGAAGCCCTACACACACGACCAGACAATGTCAGACAAGATCAGATAAGACCAGACAATGTCAGACAGGATCAGATAAGACCAGACAATGTCAGACAAGATCAGATAAGACCAGACAATGTCAGACAAGACTAGCCATCCAATAATCCATGTTATTCATCATTCTGTTATTTAGATTAAAACTAATCGACAATCCGTTATATAGATTATAACTAATCCATCTTCTTCAACATTTTGTAGCTTACATTAAAACTAATCCGCGTTCGTGAGCATTCCCGTTTTTAGACTATCTATCTATCTATCTTTCTTTAAAATCTATCTTTAAAAAAAAAATAGGAAAAAATTTTACTATCTGAATTTTTTATACGAAAATAATAGAAATAACGGAACGTTAAAACAGCAATTAGAAAAGAATTAAGGAAACTATATTCTTTAATTCACAAATTGACTAATAACATAAGTAAAATATAATTATAGGTACGATGTGGCTCTTGCATTACACTGCTAAAGGAGACCACGAGGTATATGATAAGTCAATAATGATGATGCCAAAAGGCAGAAATGCGTCTATGCATATTCATAATTATAAAATGAGATTTCATGGTTTGAACAAAATTAATAATAGAATTGAAAGTAGGAGATTATCACTACGATATCTTCAAAGATCTTTGAAGATATCGTAGTGATAATCTCCTACTTTCAATTCTATTATTAATTATTTTCATTTATCAAGTTATGGCTTTTTCTTGGTTATCCTCGTGGTTATCCCTAGCAGTAAAATGCAGGAGCCATACCGTACTAATAATAATATTTTATTTATATTATTAGTCAATTTGTGAATAAAAGAACATAGTTTCCTTTCTTAATGTTCTGTTAATTTTATTTGATGATTAATTTGATTGGAAACGAAACTTAAAAGTGATTCCGAATCCATTTAGTTAATACAGAAAACGTCGAGTTTAATAAGTCGGAACGGTAACTCATCGAGCGCCCGTAGATTTCGCGCTGCCAAAAACTTTCGCCATTTATTAATACGGCCGCCATTTCTTCTCTTCCAGAAACTTGATCAAAATCGAACGAACTTTCAAATATCCAAAAACTACATCACACGCTCCAACTTTACCAATACATTCTAAAACTCAACTGACAAAGAGATATTAAACTGAAAACTCATATAACTGAAAGGAAATACATATCTTGTCTTGTGGGCTTGTTTAATCGATCTAGACTTGTCTCTCAAATATTGTATGTCTAGTCTTGTCTGTCTAGTCTTGTCTGTCTAGTCTTGTCTGTCTAGTCTTGTCTGTCTAGTCTTGTCTGTCTAATCTTGTCTGTCTAGTCTTGTCTGTCTAGTCTTGTCTGTCTAGTCTTGTCTGTCTAGTCTTGTCTGTCTAGTCTTGTCTGACTAGTCTTGTCTGTCTAGTCTTGTCTGTCTAGTCTTGTCTGTCTAGTCTTGTCTGTCTAGTCTTGTCTGTCTAGTCTTGTCTGTCTAGTCTTGTCTGTCTAGTCTTGTCTGTCTAGTCTTGTCTGTCTAGTCTTGTCTGTCTAGTCTTGTCTGTCTAGTCTTGTCTGTCTAGTCTTGTCTGTCTAGTCTTGTCTGTCTAGTCTTGTCTGTCTAGTCTTGTCTGTCTAGTCTTGTCTGTCTAGTCTTGTCTGTCTAGTCTTGTCTGTCTAGTCTTGTCTGTCTAGTCTTGTCTGTCTAGTCTTGTCTGTCTAGTCTTGTCTGTCTAGTCTTGTCTGTCTAGTCTTGTCTGTCTAGTCTTGTCTGTCTAGTCTTGTCTGTCTAGTCTTGTCTGTCTAGTCTTGTCTGTCTAGTCTTGTCTGTCTAGTCTTGTCTGTCTAGTCTTGTCTGTCTAGTCTTGTCTGTCTAGTCTTGTCTGTCTAGTCTTGTCTGTCTAGTCTTGTCTGTCTAGTCTTGTCTGTCTAGTCTTGTCTGTCTAGTCTTGTCTGTCTAGTCTTGTCTGTCTAGTCTTGTCTGTCTAGTCTTGTCTGTCTAGTCTTGTCTGTCTAGTCTTGTCTGTCTAGTCTTGTCTGTCTAGTCTTGTCTGTCTAGTCTTGTCTGTCTAGTCTTGTCTGTCTAGTCTTGTCTGTCTAGTCTTGTCTGTCTAGTCTTGTCTGTCTAGTCTTGTCTGTCTAGTCTTGTCTGTCTAGTCTTGTCTGTCTAGTCTTGTCTGTCTAGTCTTGTCTGTCTAGTCTTGTCTGTCTAGTCTTGTCTGTCTAGTCTTGTCTGTCTAGTCTTGTCTGTCTAGTCTTGTCTGTCTAGTCTTGTCTGTCTAGTCTTGTCTGTCTAGTCTTGTCTGTCTAGTCTTGTCTGTCTAGTCTTGTCTGTCTAGTCTTGTCTGTCTAGTCTTGTCTGTCTAGTCTTGTCTGTCTAGTCTTGTCTGTCTAGTCTTGTCTGTCTAGTCTTGTCTGTCTAGTCTTGTCTGTCTAGTCTTGTCTGTCTAGTCTTGTCTGTCTAGTCTTGTCTGTCTAGTCTTGTCTGTCTAGTCTTGTCTGTCTAGTCTTGTCTGTCTAGTCTTGTCTGTCTAGTCTTGTCTGTCTAGTCTTGTCTGTCTAGTCTTGTCTGTCTAGTCTTGTCTGTCTAGTCTTGTCTGTCTAGTCTTGTCTGTCTAGTCTTGTCTGTCTAGTCTTGTCTGTCTAGTCTTGTCTGTCTAGTCTTGTCTGTCTAGTCTTGTCTGTCTAGTCTTGTCTGTCTAGTCTTGTCTGTCTAGTCTTGTCTGTCTAGTCTTGTCTGTCTAGTCTTGTCTGTCTAGTCTTGTCTGTCTAGTCTTGTCTGTCTAGTCTTGTCTGTCTAGTCTTGTCTGTCTAGTCTTGTCTGTCTAGTCTTGTCTGTCTAGTCTTGTCTGTCTAGTCTTGTCTGTCTAGTCTTGTCTGTCTAGTCTTGTCTGTCTAGTCTTGTCTGTCTAGTCTTGTCTGTCTAGTCTTGTCTGTCTAGTCTTGTCTGTCTAGTCTTGTCTGTCTAGTCTTGTCTGTCTAGTCTTGTCTGTCTAGTCTTGTCTGTCTAGTCTTGTCTGTCTAGTCTTGTCTGTCTAGTCTTGTCTGTCTAGTCTTGTCTGTCTAGTCTTGTCTGTCTAGTCTTGTCTGTCTAGTCTTGTCTGTCTAGTCTTGTCTGTCTAGTCTTGTCTGTCTAGTCTTGTCTGTCTAGTCTTGTCTGTCTAGTCTTGTCTGTCTAGTCTTGTCTGTCTAGTCTTGTCTGTCTAGTCTTGTCTGTCTAGTCTTGTCTGTCTAGTCTTGTCTGTCTAGTCTTGTCTGTCTAGTCTTGTCTGTCTAGTCTTGTCTGTCTAGTCTTGTCTGTCTAGTCTTGTCTGTCTAGTCTTGTCTGTCTAGTCTTGTCTGTCTAGTCTTGTCTGTCTAGTCTTGTCTGTCTAGTCTTGTCTGTCTAGTCTTGTCTGTCTAGTCTTGTCTGTCTAGTCTTGTCTGTCTAGTCTTGTCTGTCTAGTCTTGTCTGTCTAGTCTTGTCTGTCTAGTCTTGTCTGTCTAGTCTTGTCTGTCTAGTCTTGTCTGTCTAGTCTTGTCTGTCTAGTCTTGTCTGTCTAGTCTTGTCTGTCTAGTCTTGTCTGTCTAGTCTTGTCTGTCTAGTCTTGTCTGTCTAGTCTTGTCTGTCTAGTCTTGTCTGTCTAGTCTTGTCTGTCTAGTCTTGTCTGTCTAGTCTTGTCTGTCTAGTCTTGTCTGTCTAGTCTTGTCTGTCTAGTCTTGTCTGTCTAGTCTTGTCTGTCTAGTCTTGTCTGTCTAGTCTTGTCTGTCTAGTCTTGTCTGTCTAGTCTTGTCTGTCTAGTCTTGTCTGTCTAGTCTTGTCTGTCTAGTCTTGTCTGTCTAGTCTTGTCTGTCTAGTCTTGTCTGTCTAGTCTTGTCTGTCTAGTCTTGTCTGTCTAGTCTTGTCTGTCTAGTCTTGTCTGTCTAGTCTTGTCTGTCTAGTCTTGTCTGTCTAGTCTTGTCTGTCTAGTCTTGTCTGTCTAGTCTTGTCTGTCTAGTCTTGTCTGTCTAGTCTTGTCTGTCTAGTCTTGTCTGTCTAGTCTTGTCTGTCTAGTCTTGTCTGTCTAGTCTTGTCTGTCTTGTCTGTCTAGTCTTGTCTGTCTAGTCTTGTCTGTCTAGTCTTCTTGTCTGTCTAGTCTTGTCTGTCTAGTCTTGTCTGTCTAGTCTTGTCTGTCTAGTCTTGTCTGTCTAGTCTTGTCTGTCTAGTCTTGTCTGTCTAGTCTTGTCTGTCTAGTCTTGTCTTGTCTGTCTAGTCTTGTCTGTCTAGTCTTGTCTGTCTAGTCTTGTCTGTCTAGTCTTGTCTGTCTAGTCTTGTCTGTCTAGTCTTGTCTGTCTAGTCTTGTCTGTCTAGTCTTGTCTGTCTAGTCTTGTCTGTCTAGTCTTGTCTGTCTAGTCTTGTCTGTCTAGTCTTGTCTGTCTAGTCTTGTCTGTCTAGTCTTGTCTGTCTAGTCTTGTCTGTCTAGTCTTGTCTGTCTAGTCTTGTCTGTCTAGTCTTGTCTGTCTAGTCTTGTCTGTCTAGTCTTGTCTGTCTAGTCTTGTCTGTCTAGTCTTGTCTGTCTAGTCTTGTCTGTCTAGTCTTGTCTGTCTAGTCTTGTCTGTCTAGTCTTGTCTGTCTAGTCTTGTCTGTCTAGTCTTGTCTGTCTAGTCTTGTCTGTCTAGTCTTGTCTGTCTAGTCTTGTCTGTCTAGTCTTGTCTGTCTAGTCTTGTCTGTCTAGTCTTGTCTGTCTAGTCTTGTCTGTCTAGTCTTGTCTGTCTAGTCTTGTCTGTCTAGTCTTGTCTGTCTAGTCTTGTCTGTCTAGTCTTGTCTGTCTAGTCTTGTCTGTCTAGTCTTGTCTGTCTAGTCTTGTCTGTCTAGTCTTGTCTGTCTAGTCTTGTCTGTCTAGTCTTGTCTGTCTAGTCTTGTCTGTCTAGTCTTGTCTGTCTAGTCTTGTCTGTCTAGTCTTGTCTGTCTAGTCTTGTCTGTCTAGTCTTGTCTGTCTAGTCTTGTCTGTCTAGTCTTGTCTGTCTAGTCTTGTCTGTCTAGTCTTGTCTGTCTAGTCTTGTCTGTCTAGTCTTGTCTGTCTAGTCTTGTCTGTCTAGTCTTGTCTGTCTAGTCTTGTCTGTCTAGTCTTGTCTGTCTAGTCTTGTCTGTCTAGTCTTGTCCTGTCTAGTCTTGTCTGTCTAGTCTTGTCTGTCTAGTCTTGTCTGTCTAGTCTTGTCTGTCTAGTCTTGTCTGTCTAGTCTTGTCTGTCTAGTCTTGTCTGTCTAGTCTTGTCTGTCTAGTCTTGTCTGTCTAGTCTTGTCTGTCTAGTCTTGTCTGTCTAGTCTTGTCTGTCTAGTCTTGTCTGTCTAGTCTTGTCTGTCTAGTCTTGTCTGTCTAGTCTTGTCTGTCTAGTCTTGTCTGTCTAGTCTTGTCTGTCTAGTCTTGTCTGTCTAGTCTTGTCTGTCTAGTCTTGTCTGTCTAGTCTTGTCTGTCTAGTCTTGTCTGTCTAGTCTTGTCTGTCTAGTCTTGTCTGTCTAGTCTTGTCTGTCTAGTCTTGTCTGTCTAGTCTTGTCTGTCTAGTCTTGTCTGTCTAGTCTTGTCTGTCTAGTCTTGTCTGTCTAGTCTTGTCTGTCTAGTCTTGTCTGTCTAGTCTTGTCTGTCTAGTCTTGTCTGTCTAGTCTTGTCTGTCTAGTCTTGTCTGTCTAGTCTTGTCTGTCTAGTCTTGTCTGTCTAGTCTTGTCTGTCTAGTCTTGTCTGTCTAGTCTTGTCTGTCTAGTCTTGTCTGTCTAGTCTTGTCTGTCTAGTCTTGTCTGTCTAGTCTTGTCTGTCTAGTCTTGTCTGTCTAGTCTTGTCTGTCTAGTCTTGTCTGTCTAGTCTTGTCTGTCTAGTCTTGTCTGTCTAGTCTTGTCTGTCAAGTCTTGTCTGTCTAGTCTTGTCTGTCTAGTCTTGTCTGTCTAGTGTTGTCTGTCTAGTCTTGTCTGTCTAGTCTTGTCTGTCTAGTCTTGTCTGTCTAATCCTGTATGTCTAGTCTTGTCTGTCTAGTCTTGTCTGGCTAGTCTTGTCTGTCTAGTCTTGTCTGTCTATTTCTGTTAGTTCAATTCTAGTCTAATTGTAAGAAACGAAATGGATTTAGAGGGTAGGCGAGTGTCGAGGAAAGGGGTGGAGAAGAAGTAAAAAAGGAAACTTTTATCTACACTACATGGAGTAAGATAATGAGGAAGTTCCCTAAAGATCCTTAATAGAAATGAACTCAAATAACAAGAAGGGGAGAGAGTGCAGGATTAAGTTCAACCTAGCACAACACATTTATATCTTCCCTTATCCGCCTCCACTGTGTGCCCTTTTTTTCCTCTCCCCTTCATTGTATTTTTGCCCTTAAACCCTTTCATGCAACATAAACTTAACAACAACAACGTATTATCTAGAATTGATATAACAACAAAAGTCTGTATAATTTAATCTTGTCTATTTTACTGTTATATAGCTTATTGTTGCTGTTGATTTGAAATGAATGTATATTGTCTTGTCTATTTAAGTATAATAGCTAAAGTTGGAATTTATTACACAATATAAAATATAACGTAGTGAATGGGAATTATTATATAATAGTAGTTATAAATGGCAAGAGAATTGAATTGAAGATGAAAGTAGACTGCGAAGGCGAAAAAAAGAGGCGAGTGTATAAAAAGAGCAGTAAAAGGCTAACGACCGTAATCCGTCTGTCCGATATTAATGTATATTTGTCGATAAATCGGATTTATTCGCCTATAAATGTTGCTCTATTTACATTTCCATTACACGGCGTGGCTGTCAATTTAAAGGCAAACAAAACCTTTTAAACTTATGATTTACTATAAAAAAAGGGAAACCTATTAACGTCTCCATAAATCCGTTTCCTGTCACGTGGGTTACGGCTACAGGTTCAAGATCCCAAACACATTGAACACAGAAAAAAGATTCCTCGAATTCCTATCGGCAAATATTTATCAATTTAGTTTTAGAATAATTCAGTTTAATAAGTGAATTCCGTTCAATAAGTGAATTCTGAATTCAGTTGATGGGCTTGTTGTTGGGCTAATAAATCTAAATTCTTGAGTTATTCGCGACTTAAGGATTTAGAACAATTGCTCTTTTTTATTTCAATTAATTCATTAACTTAATATTTAGTCTTGAAAATGTTTTTGAAAACTACTAAAGGGCCCCATACACTAGCAACCTAGGCTACAACCTTGTAGTCAACTTGCTATGTTGACGACAAGATTTAGTAGGGTATGGGCTGATTGAAGACAACATTTCAGGTTGAGTACAAAGTTGAATTAAATCAAACTTGGATTTTTGGTGAGCGGAGTCTGACGTTGGCAACCATGTTGAGGAGTGCGTGGGGAGGTTAAAGATATGATTATAAACATCTGTTGTGTACTTCTGAAAGTTTTGGAATTCTTGTTTGTGCAGACTTGTGTATGCGATTTTAATTTTTTCAATTTTTTTGTAATTTTTAATTGTCCGTCTTAATAGTTAAGGCCGATTCTTATATACGCGACACTCAGCTACGCGACGTCCCGCGACATCGCCTGTCAAATAATGATTACATTGTTTTAAATGGGCACGTTCTCACTATGGCTATGCGACAGCTACGCGACGTCCCCATTTAAAACAATGTAATCATTATTTGACAGGCGATGTCGCGGGACGTCGCGTAGCTGAGTGTCGCGTATATGAGAAGCATGAATCATGACGTCTCCCAATCTTTGTAGTAGACTCTTGTCCACTCTCCATCCATTCGTTCCAATTGCAAACGGTCCCTCAGAAACATTCTCTCGTACGTCGAAGAGAATATCCTGGTGATCACTCAGAACTTCTCTCCCTCTCTGACACGCCACTCTTTCACTCTGCCTGCAATCCGTGAGGTGCTAAAAGTAATGTCTATGAAAGACATACTTTGACCCCGCACGAAGGTTGGCACATTCCCACGGTTCTGAACCACCAGGTCCTCCTCTGCAGGCCACTCTTCCATCATTCTCCCTCTCTCATCTTCTCTAGGAGATCCCCACCAAGCGGACTTGGCGTTGAAATCCCCCGCGACAACAATCTCTTTGGACCAGCTTTTCATACTGGTCCTTAGCTCATCCATCAAAGCTACAAACTACTCTAACGTTATGTTAGGCGAGATGTATCACCCATACAGGACCCAGTTTTTCATTCAACCCACACATATCCATTTTCACATCCACACTTAACCATAGGATCTTCCGATTGGAAAATCCTCACAGCAACATTCTTACACTGGTCCACGTGCCAGCCTCCGTTACCAATAGTTCGAAGATTTGGTTCAGAGACAATGGCCACATCCACTCTCTCATCATGCACCGTCTTCCATACCAGCTCCATTGCACTCCTATTTCAGTTCGTCTGCATTACTAGCATACTCTGTTTCTTTTGACGTCCTTTTCATTCGCTGCACAGTTTCCTATATGCAGGGCAGTCCATAGAGTCCACCCTATGCCCACTCACTCCGCACACGAAGAACTTAGCGTCTTTGGCACTAGTGTGCACTAGTGTGCTTTGTGCCCTCTTTCATCGCTAACACGCAATCTTTCGCTTGCATTCTCTTACATTATTCTCTTGTATGCTCTCTCTTATTCTCTTGCATGCTGCCGCCAGGTGCTCGAAGCCAAGGCATCTGTAGCACCTGATCGGCTTATTGTCTTCGGTCACTCGGTACATGATCCAGCCAACTTTTATTCTTCCTTTCTCCAGTATGGTTTGTGCCGCTTTTACTGGAAGAGTGACTACTGCCATACTGGCCCCTTCGCACACTGTGCGGAGAGACTTAAGCACACACTCCCTACATTCATCCGCCTTCTGAATGGCTCCTTTCACCTCACCGGTGGTGGTAGCCTCATCCATGCCCCTAACAAGGGCACTTCTGAGCCCCACCTCCGTCCTGACATCCCTTACAGCATCAGAACTAGGGCCATTCGCTCTGCCAGTCGCTTCTTTTCCCCATCATAATGCACTCTAGACGATGAGGTCCCCAGCGTGGGTTTTCCTCATCGTCCTTACTTTATATCCTCCATATCAACTTCCTTCTTAAGACATTCACCATATGAGCGTAAGAAATACACTATGCCCTCCTCACCAGTAATTCCTCTGCCCTCTCTTCCACTCTGGGCTTTTGGCCCTCCGCACTCATCCAGCACAGGGTTATCTCAACTCCTGTGCCATGCCACACGCATTCAGCCATCTTTCGTAGCAACCACATATTAACGTTACCAGCCCACACCGGTAGCGAACCTCTTTCGCTCAGTCTCCTCACAAAGACCTCTCATCCGTAATAAGGTCTCGAACGCCTTTTCTTCAGCGCCCTCGACCTTATTATCATCCAGACGGGCGATGAAGTGGTACTTCCTCTAGGAGTCCAACGACTCCCATCGCCTCCCATGCATACAACATTCTCGCTCGTGATGTAGGCCGCGGAGCCTACATTCAAGCCATCATACACTCGCTTGGCCTGGGGAAGCTGATCGAGCATCCCCCAGCCCAGCTGTCCACAGTTATCCCCATTCTCTCCTGCAACCAACATGAGTACATCCTTGTCCCTGGCTAGACAAGAGCCCTTAAGCGTCCTCGGACCACCTTTCCTTCGCCAGAGACATGTACTCCTACACAATGTAATCATTATTTGACAGGCGTTGTCGACGTCGCGTAGCTGAGACGGACAATTAAAATTTACAAAAAACTGAAAAAATTAAAATCGCAACGCCTATTGCCTTTATGGCTAATATACCAAATATTCCTGTATGGGTGGAATTTTTTGAAACGTCCCGAGAGCTGCCATTACGCGCGCCATGTAAGATAGCCTTTTATCAATTAATACTCTGAGATATTTGAGATTTTCTATCGATGTTATCATTGCCTCTTCCACTTTCAATGTTACTGGGCCAAGTTCCGTTAATCTTGTGAGGAGGACTGCTTCAGTTTTTTCTAGAGCTAAACTCACGTTCTTCGATTTCATCCACGCGCTGACTAATTCTGTTGCTTGATTTGCCGTTCGCATCAACCTTTGCCCTGTTCTTGCTATGATAACTAGTGTGATATCGTCTGCGAAGCCATTTACGATGGCCCCCAAAGGCAGTCTCAGTATAAATTCTCCGTCTATAGCACGTTCCACCGGATGGGATCTAGTATCGAAACCTGTGGGAAAAACATTTTTTTCTTCTCAAAGGACCCATATAGTCCTCACACAACTCGTTCAAATCTTTACTCATGATTTTTAAATTCATGGTACAAGCTCTACACCGATGAATAAAACAAAAGCAACGTGCAACTGATACTAATGCCCGCTCCACACTCTCGCGGAGTAATTTCGGCGAGGATCCTCGCCGAAGTTGTTCGAGGCGAGGAACTACACGGAGGAGGCATCTACACTCTCGGCTTACTTCGCGAGAACCTCAGTGCCATGACTGACACCGAACAGGTGGTAGCTGCTGCTGCAACTATTTGTGTGTATAATATATAGGAAAGTACGAGTAAACACGAGAGTGTAGACGTGATACTCTGCCTTCCTCGTACTCGCGCCTCGTGTCCCTTTGACTCGGGTACGAAAAACCGCTTTATGAAGCGAAGTTAGCCAAGGCTAGGCGAGAAAGCACAAGGCGGACCGAGTAACCTGCCCACACGCTCGTTCCTCGCTCAACTCCGTGCTACTTCGCGAGAGTATGGAGCGGGCATGTTTTCAACATGGTTGTCTAGTGTGTGGGCAAGAACCTCAATCTTGTTGACGACTACGTTGCTAGTGTATGGGGACCTTAACTGCCTTTTGACAAGCAAACTACCTAGTTTCTGATATATTTGTCCCAATCAGACGCTAATAATAATAACCTACTCATTGTAGATGCATGAGTTATATATGTCCCAATAGATTCGAAAGAGTTAATCGCGTTTGCAGTCGTTGAGTCAAACATTAATAGATTGTATTAATGCTGATAATATTTTTGTAAGAAAATACACGAGGAAATATTGTCGGAATTCCGATTTAAATTTGCATCTATATTAAACAAATTATTTCCGTGTTTTCTGCGAACGCGAATTTCCCCACTGAATACTTTATTAACTCATTCAAATGCAAATTTCGAATCTAAATATAAAACAAAAATCTGTAGATGGAGATACAAGAAATAAAGTCAAACAGACAGGACTAGTCAAATCTGTCTAGTTTCGATTCTTTATATATCGTTTGTCTTAACTTTCTCTGTGAAATTTCTTTTGTAGAATCAATTGGAGAGAATTGTTGATTAATGTCGTTCCGTTAATTAGTAATAAAGTGCTAATTTATATCAGCTAGAGTGTAATAAATAATTTATAGTTTGTACGATATTTGAAGTAAACGCTTTTGTGAAAGTTGTCGGTGTAAATTTGCGCGAACAACAAAGAAAGATTTGTTGTTTAATTAAAATGTTGGCGGTTTCAAAAATCTTATAAAGCAATAAACAGCGAGGATAAAATTCAAATTAGTTCCAAGCCGATTAAGAAAAATAACTAAATATTTATTCGTAATCTTGATCCGGCGACAAAATTTATTCAAATTTCGTTCAACATTCACAAACCAACACGACATAAGTTACGGAAATAATGAGGAGAGGCTAATAAAATGATTATTTCTCACCGGAAACTTATTCACGAAATATTCTAATTTCACAAATTGAGCAACTAATTATATTATATTGTCTTATAGGACGAGATTTTTCTATTTAATTTGGAACAAATCCTTCTATATACATGTTTGTCTTACATTAGTATCTAATGTTGTTTGTTGAGCTTTAACTAGCTGTTGAGCTAGTCTTATCCGCCTTGTCTCTAGCCAGGACAAATTAATCTTCTCTTTAGTGCAAAGACAGACTGGACTAGACCGACAAGTCAAAACATTTGGTCCTTTGCACTTCTTATGCAGTCTTCTCTGGTTGTGGAGTTGCTGGTCTTGTACGGTTCCATTATTTCTTGTATTTGATATTTTATCGGTGCAACTTCAGGGATTACTAGTACGGCGGCCCTAGATATTATTCTGTATGCACTGCATACTCGAATGACCATTTTTCGTTGTACGGTGGCGAGGCGAATGTTTTTAATGTTTGTTTTCGTAACGGACCTTGCCCAGACCGGAGCTGCGTACAGCATAGTTGATTGGACCACCAAGAAAAGCAGTCTTCTCTTACTACTTTATGATCCACTAGTATTTGACATTACTTTTTCCAAAGCTGAGGTGGTTTTGCCGTAATTCTAGACTAGACAGACGAGACTAGACATACGAGACTAGACAGACAAGACTAGACAGAAGAGACTAGACAGACAAGGCTAGACAGACGAGACTAGACAGACAAGACTAGACAAACAAGACTAGATAGACAAGACTAGACAGACAAGACTAGACAGACAAGACTAGACAGACAAGACTAGACAGACAAGACTAGACAGACAAGACTAGACAGACAAGACTAGACTGACAAGTCTAGACAGACAAGACTAGACAGACAAGACTAGACAGACTAGACTAGACAGACAAGACTAGACAGACAAGACTAGACAGACAACACTAGACAGACAAGACTAGACAGACAAGACTAGACAGACAAGACTAGACTGACAAGTCTAGACAGACAAGACTAGAAAGACAAGACTAGACAGACAAGACTAGACAGACAAGACTAGACAGACAAGACTAGACAGACAAGACTAGACAGACAAGACTAGACAGACAAGACTAGACAGACAAGACTAGACAGACAAGACTAGACAGACAAGACTAGACAGACAAGACTAGACAGACAAGACTAGACAGACAAGACTAGACAGACAAGACTAGACAGACAAGACTAGACAGACAAGACTAGACAGACAAGACTAGACAGACAAGACTAGACAGACAAGACTAGACAGACAAGACTAGACAGACAAGACTAGACAGACAAGACTAGACAGACAAGACTAGACAGACAAGACTAGACAGACAAGACTAGACAGACAAGACTAGACAGACAAGACTAGACAGACAAGACTAGACAGACAAGACTAGACAGACAAGACTAGACAGACAAGACTAGACAGACAAGACTAGACAGACAAGACTAGACAGACAAGACTAGACAGACAAGACTAGACAGACAAGACTAGACAGACAAGACTAGACAGACAAGACTAGACAGACAAGACTAGACAGACAAGACTAGACAGACAAGACTAGACAGACAAGACTAGACAGACAAGACTAGACAGACAAGACTAGACAGACAAGACTAGACAGACAAGACTAGACAGACAAGACTAGACAGACAAGACTAGACAGACAAGACTAGACAGACAAGACTAGACAGACAAGACTAGACAGACAAGACTAGACAGACAAGACTAGACAGACAAGACTAGACAGACAAGACTAGACAGAAAAGACTAGACAGACAAGACTAGACAGACAAGACTAGACAGACAAGACTAGACAGACAAGACTAGACAGACAAGACTAGACAGACAAGACTAGACAGACAAGACTAGACAGACAAGACTAGACAGACAAGACTAGACAGACAAGACTAGCCAGACAAGACTAGACAGACAAGACTAGACAGACAAGACTAGACAGACAAGACTAGACAGACAAGACTAGACAGACAAGACTAGACAGACAAGACTAGACAGACAAGACTAGACAGACAAGACTAGACAGACAAGACTAGACAGACAAGACTAGACAGACAAGACTAGACAGACAAGACTAGACAGACAAGACTAGACAGACAAGACTAGACAGACAAGACTAGACAGATAAGACTAGACAGACAAGACTAGACAGACAAGACTAGACAGACAACACTAGACAGACAAGACTAGACAGACAAGACTAGACAGACAAGACTAGACAGACAAGACTAGACAGACAAGACAAGACAGACAAGACTAGACAGACAAGACTAGACAGACAAGACTAGACAGACAAGACTAGACAGACAAGACTAGACAGACAAGACTAGACAGACAAGACTAGACAGACAAGACCAGACAGACAAGACTAGATAGACAAGACTAGACAGACAAGACTAGACAGACAGGACTAGACAGACCGGACTATACAGACAAGACTAGACAGACAAGACTAGACAGACAAGACTAAACAGACAAGACTAGGCATACCACTTAAGACTTAAAGGTTGAGATGGTCAAGTGAACCGTTCACACGGAAATTCTCTGTAAGTCCAGCAGGTGAAGAAGTAGAAACAAGGAATTTCAAGTATTCGCCTTGCGCAAGTAAATAAAGGAAAATTTGAATGAGAAGCAGAACAGAAGGAATGTGTAAGTGGAAGATTGTTGGTATTAGATCAACGTGAAACACGTATAGCTGTGTTGAGGAAGAACATTCCTAAGGATTCTAATAGAATCTATACTTGGCCGGTAATACTGGATTAACAGGACGTGGTAGACATGACTAGACTAACAAGAATACTAAGACTAAAAAGACGTAGCTCGTTAAAGCTAGTCTTGTCTACCTAGCTTTGTCTACCTAGCTTTGTCTGTCTAGTCTTGTTTGTCTAGTCTTGTCTGTCTAGTCTTGTCTGTCTAGTCTTGTCTGTCTAGTCTTGTCTGTCTAGTCTTGTCTGTCTAGTCTTGTCTGTCTAGACTTGTCTGTCTAGTCTTGTCTGTCTAGTCTTGTCTGTCTAGTCTTGTCTGTCTAGTCTTGTCTGTCTAGTCTTGTCTGTCTAGTCTTGTCTATCTAGTCTTGTCTGTCTAGTCTTGTCTGTCTAGTCTTGTCTGTCTAGTCTTGTCTGTCTAGTCTTGTCTGTCTAGTCTTGTCTGTCTAGTCTTGTCTGTCTAGTCTTGTCTGTCTAGTCTTGTCTGTCTAGTCTTGTCTGTCTGGTCTTGTCTGTCTAGTCTTGTCTGTCTAGTCTTGTCTGTCTAGTCTTGTCTGTCTAGTCTTGTCTGTCTAGTATTGTCTGTCTAGTCTTGTCTGTCTAGTCTTGTCTGTCTAGTCTTGTCTGTCTAGTCTTGTCTGTCTAGTCTTGTCTGTCTAGTCTTGTCTGTCTAGTCTTGTCTGTCTAGTCTTGTCTGTCTAGTCTTGTCTGTCTAGTCTTGTCTGTCTAGTCTTGTCTGTCTAGTCTTGTCTGTCTAGTCTTGTCTGTCTAGTCTTGTCTGTCTAGTCTTGTCTGTCTAGTCTTGTCTGTCTAGTCTTGTCTGTCTAGTCTTGTCTGTCTAGTCTTGTCTGTCTAGTCTTGTCTGTCTAGTCTTGTCTGTCTAGTCTTGTCTGTCTAGTCTTGTCTGTCTAGTCTTGTCTGTCTAGTCTTGTCTGTCTAGTCTTGTCTGTCTAGTCTTGTCTGTCTAGTCTTGTCTGTCTAGTCTTGTCTGTCTAGTCTTGTCTGTCTAGTCTTGTCTGTCTAGTCTTGTCTGTCTAGTCTTGTCTGTCTAGTCTTGTCTGTCTAGTCTTGTCTGTCTAGTCTTGTCTGTCTAGTCTTGTCTGTCTAGTCTTGTCTGTCTAGTCTTGTCTGTCTAGTCTTGTCTGTCTAGTCTTGTCGGTCTAGTCTTGTCTGTCTAGTCTTGTCTGTCTAGTCTTTCTGTCTAGTCTTGTCTGTCTAGTCTTGTCTGTCTAGTCTTGTCTGTCTAGTCTTGTCTGTCTAGTCTTGTCTGTCTAGTCTTGTCTGTCTAGTCTTGTCTGTCTAGTCTTGTCTGTCTAGTCTTGTCTGTCTAGTCTTGTCTGTCTAGTCTTGTCTGTCTAGTCTTGTCTGTCTAGTCTTGTCTGTCTAGTCTTGTCTGTCTAGTCTTGTCTGTCTAGTCTTGTCTGTCTAGTCTTGTCTGTCTAGTCTTGTCTGTCTAGTCTTGTCTGTCTAGTCTTGTCTGTCTAGTCTTGTCTGTTTAGTCTTGTCTGTCTAGTCTTGTCTGTCTAGTCTTGTCTGTCTAGTCTTGTCTGTCTAGTATTGTCTGTCTGGTCTTGTCTGTCTAGTCTTGTCTGTCTAGTCTTGTCTGTCTAGTCTTGTCTGTCTAGTCTTGTCTGTCTAGTCTTGTCTGTCTAGTCTTGTCTGTCTAGTCTTGTCTGTCTAGTCTTGTCTGTCTAGTCTTGTCTGTCTAGTCTTGTCTGTCTAGTCTTGTCTGTCTAGTCTTGTCTGTCTAGTCTTGTCTGTCTAGTCTTGTCTGTCTAGTCTTGTCTGTCTAGTCTTGTCTGTCTAGTCTTGTCTGTCTAGTCTTGTCTGTCTAGTCTTGTCTGTCTAGTCTTGTCTGTCTAGTCTTGTCTGTCTAGTCTTGTCTGTCTAGTCTTGTCTGTCTAGTCTTGTCTGTCTAGTCTTGTCTGTCTAGTCTTTCTGTCTAGTCTTGTCTGTCTAGTCTTGTCTGTCTAGTCTTGTCTGTCTAGTCTTGTCTGTCTAGTCTTGTCTGTCTAGTCTTGTCTGTCTAGTCTTGTCTGTCTAGTCTTATATATCTAGTCTTTTCTGTCTATCTTTTTCTGTCTAGTCTTGTCTCTCTAGTTTTGTCTGTGGAGTCTCGTTTATTTAGTCTGTCTCTGTTAATGAAGCAGATCCTGTTGAAAATCGAAAAGGCATTTTGTTGTGTAGTTTTTCGAATAAAACTTGTTGTTGTTGTATCCGATTGCAAAAGAGTCCTTGTAGAACATGACATTTAATTGCGCGATTCGATCTGATCCAGACCTACAAATCACGGTATCGGACACATCTGGGAGGTCACGAGCGACCCATTGTGTTCCGCTGGCGAGGGTATTGCATGCGTTGGTCACGTTCTTCCTGCGACCGAGACACAACAGCACCGCACTGTTTTGTGTACACTGCTGGTTCTACAAAGCAACGTACTAATATTCAAAGACATGGAGCGGCCGTGAAAGAACGGGACGCCGTTGCTCCATTGTGCGGTCCGTAATTAAATTCGAAATCATTTTTCTCTCTATTTGTCTAACTCTTTTCTTCTTGTTTTAATAAATTATTTTCTTGTGGGAATTGTTCGGCCTTGACATTGCTGTATCTACCATTCGTTTTAAAATCTAAACATTCTTTCGCTCTTTCTCAATCCTAATTTAAAATTTAAAAAAAAACAAATAGACTCATCAAGTGGGTGTACCACAAGGTCGTATAATAGAGCCTCAACAATCGACTGCGATTATTTGGACAATATAAATAAATAGTAAATACCAAGACTTAATTCTTAACCCTTTTGTCCCTAAAAGTAAATAGTTTTGCAGAAAAAAAGTCTAGTTATGTGTACCATAGAGTAAACCCCATGCCTTGTTATTTATTTATTTAGCGTATGGCTCATCACAATATTGATAGTAATACAAATACAAATAAATGACAGGATATATTCGATTGCATTTTCGATTGCGTTCAGTAGCTCATAAGGTGTCCTCGGTAGGACCTTAGTGGGCATTCAGAAATCCTCACTGTCTTGCCCACTTTTCCTACAGCTCCGCAGTTATTCTCAGACATTGTCATGATCTTAAATAGGAGAATCATAGGATTGTCTGGTTGCCGGTTGTTCATTTAGTTCACGTTTTATGAAATAAAACGCTATCCAGAGTGCACCACGGGAAGGCGAACTAACATTACACCCCATGCCTTATTGATTTGTTACGATATATACATTTTTAATTATCATGGATTTAATTGCCCCAGAGATTAATTATTCTTGTAATATTCTTGTCTAATTTTTTAGAAACTTTTCAAGCTTCACCACTGTTCAGTCAAATCCAATCTTGTTCACTCTCGGTATTTGGTCCAAAATTATGCATAGTTTTATTCCAATATTGCTGAATATTGACTAGTCTTGTCCAGACTTGTTTATTCTATCATTGCCTTATAAAGGCTTGTTCAGTATTGATCAGCGTTCTCTAACCATATCTATCATATACGTTCGGTCTCGTATGGTTATGGTTATTACCTTGCCTTGTCTTATTTGATCATATTTAAATTCAAAATTTGTAATTAAAATTTCGGAATTTAATTTGAGTGAAACATATACGTCCCATTCTGTTCTAACCTAACTAAATACTAATAAATCTTTGGTGCAAAGGTACAAATAGTTTCGCAGAAACGATCTTCGAGTGCATAGAATGTCGGCGAGGGTTGTTCAAGTCGGCACGTATTTCCGGGCGTTCGTTTGAGGTGACGCGACGCCGGCGTCTCTCGATCCGGCGGTCCCTGGACGGCTGACCCACACGACACAACACACTAATTCAACCACCTGTGGAATCATCCGCTCAGCTGGTACGCAAAGCCGCCCTCCGGCGGCGTTACACCGCCGGCCACCCCCATCATAACAACACTTGGGTTCTTCAGATTTCAGCCTCCAACTGGGTTATCTCCAGTTTGCACTGTCCCACCCCCATCAGCAATTACCACTATATAAATTAAACGTCTTTCGCAACAACTAAATCTAAACCCCTTATCGTTTCAGTTATTGATACAATATTATAAACTCCTTCAGACTAGACTAAATTTAAATTATGTTTTCAAATTGTAAGTGTTCGCCTGTCTCATTCGATCTCGTATATTCTGGTAGGAACGGAGGGACGGAATTAATCAATAGATTGTGTGATTATCATGGGGCCGTCTCAGCCGCCCTTCACATAAAACTTCCCTTGCGAACTCCCACACTGACAATACAAACTTTCCGACACAATTTTACTGCTGCTAATGCATTCCCGAACTTGTCGAGACCGCTATTGAGATTTCATATTAACTAAGCACTCGAATGAAACTCTTTAAACTAACTGAGAACTAGTTTTGTTTCAATTTGGTTTCGTCTTGTTCAGTTTGTTCAGTCTTGAGAGTCTTGTCTGTCTAGTCTTGCTTGTCTAGTCTTGTGTGTCTAGTCTTGTCTGTCTAGTCTTGTCTGTCTAGTCTTGTCTGTCTAGTCTTGTCTGTCTAGTCTTGTCTGTCTAGTCTTGTCTGTCTAGTCTTGTCTGTCTAGTCTTGTCTGTCTAGTCTTGTCTGTCTAGTCTTGTCTGTCTAGTCTTGTCTGTCTAGTCTTGTCTGTCTAGTCTTGTCTGTCTAGTCTTGTCTGTCTAGTCTTGTCTGTCTAGTCTTGTCTGTCTAGTCTTGTCTGTCTAGTCTTGTCTGTCTAGTCTTGTCTGTCTAGTCTTGTCTGTCTAGTCTTGTCTGTCTAGTCTTGTCTGTCTAGTCTTGTCTGTCTAGTCTTGTCTAGTCTTGTCTGTCTAGTCTTGTCTGTCTAGTCTTGTCTGTCTAGTCTGGTCTGTCTAGTCCTGTCTGTCTAGTCTTGTCTGTATAGTCTTGTCTGTCTAGTCTTGTCTGTCTAGTCTTGTCTGTCTAGTCTTGTCTGTCTAGTCTTGTCTGTCTAGTCTTGTCTGTCTAGTCTTGTCTGTCTAGTCTTGTCTGTCTAGTCTTGTCTGTCTAGTCTTGTCTGTCTAGTCTTGTCTGTCTAGTCTTGTCTGTCTAGTCTTGTCTGTCTAGTCTTGTCTGTCTAGTCTTGTCTGTCTAGTCTTGTCTGTCTAGTCTTGTCTGTCTAGTCTTGTCTGTCTAGTCTTGTCTGTCTAGTCTTGTCTGTCTAGTCTTGTCTGTCTAGTCTTGTCTGTCTAGTCTTGTCTGTCTAGTCTTGTCTGTCTAGTCTTGTCTGTCTAGTCTTGTCTGTCTAGTCTTGTCTGTCTAGTCTTGTCTGTCTAGTCTTGTCTGTCTAGTCTTGTCTGTCTAGTCTTGTCTGTCTAGTCTTGTCTGTCTAGTCTTGTCTGTCTAGTCTTGTCTGTCTAGTCTTGTCTGTCTAGTCTTGTCTGTCTAGTCTTGTCTGTCTAGTCTTGTCTGTCTAGTCTTGTCTGTCTAGTCTTGTCTGTCTAGTCTTGTCTGTCTAGTCTTGTCTGTCTAGTCTTGTCTGTCTAGTCTTGTCTGTCTAGTCTTGTCTGTCTAGTCTTGTCTGTCTAGTCTTGTCTGTCTAGTCTTGTCTGTCTAGTCTTGTCTGTCTAGTCTTGTCTGTCTAGTCTTGTCTGTCTAGTCTTGTCTGTCTAGTCTTGTCTGTCTAGTCTTGTCTGTCTAGTCTTGTCTGTCTAGTCTTGTCTGTCTAGTCTTGTCTGTCTAGTCTTGTCTGTCTAGTCTTGTCTGTCTAGTCTTGTCTGTCTAGTCTTGTCTGTCTAGTCTTGTCTGTCTAGTCTTGTCTGTCTAGTCTTGTCTGTCTAGTCTTGTCTGTCTAGTCTTGTCTGTCTAGTCTTGTCTGTCTAGTCTTGTCTGTCTAGTCTTGTCTGTCTAGTCTTGTCTGTCTAGTCTTGTCTGTCTAGTCTTGTCTGTCTAGTCTTGTCTGTCTAGTCTTGTCTGTCTAGTCTTGTCTGTCTAGTCTTGTCTGTCTAGTCTTGTCTGTCTAGTCTTGTCTGTCTAGTCTTGTCTGTCTAGTCTTGTCTGTCTAGTCTTGTCTGTCTAGTCTTGTCTGTCTAGTCTTGTCTGTCTAGTCTTGTCTGTCTAGTCTTGTCTGTCTAGTCTTGTCTGTCTAGTCTTGTCTGTCTAGTCTTGTCTGTCTAGTCTTGTCTGTCTAGTCTTGTCTGTCTAGTCTTGTCTGTCTAGTCTTGTCTGTCTAGTCTTGTCTGTCTAGTCTTGTCTGTCTAGTCTTGTCTGTCTAGTCTTGTCTGTCTAGTCTTGTCTGTCTAGTCTTGTCTGTCTAGTCTTGTCTGTCTAGTCTTGTCTGTCTAGTCTTGTCTGTCTAGTCTTGTCTGTCTAGTCTTGTCTGTCTAGTCTTGTCTGTCTAGTCTTGTCTGTCTAGTCTTGTCTGTCTAGTCTTGTCTGTCTAGTCTTGTCTGTCTAGTCTTGTCTGTCTAGTCTTGTCTGTCTAGTCTTGTCTGTCTAGTCTTGTCTGTCTAGTCTTGTCTGTCTAGTCTTGTCTGTCTAGTCTTGTCTGTCTAGTCTTGTCTGTCTAGTCTTGTCTGTCTAGTCTTGTCTGTCTAGTCTTGTCTGTCTAGTCTTGTCTGTCTAGTCTTGTCTGTCTAGTCTTGTCTGTCTAGTCTTGTCTGTCTAGTCTTGTCTGTCTAGTCTTGTCTGTCTAGTCTTGTCTGTCTAGTCTTGTCTGTCTAGTCTTGTCTGTCTAGTCTTGTCTGTCTAGTCTTGTCTGTCTAGTCTTGTCTGTCTAGTCTTGTCTGTCTAGTCTTGTCTGTCTAGTCTTGTCTGTCTAGTCTTGTCTGTCTAGTCTTGTCTGTCTAGTCTTGTCTGTCTAGTCTTGTCTGTCTAGTCTTGTCTGTCTAGTCTTGTCTGTCTAGTCTTGTCTGTCTAGTCTTGTCTGTCTAGTCTTGTCTGTCCAGACTTGTCTGTCTAGTCTTGTCTGTCTAGTCTTGTCTGTCTAGTCTTGTCTGTCTAGTCTTGTCTGTCTAGTCTTGTCTGTCTAGTCTTGTCTGTCTAGTCTTGTCTGTCTAGTCTTGTCTGTCTAGTCTTGTCTGTCTAGTCTTGTCTGTCTAGTCTTGTCTGTCTAGTCTTGTCTGTCTAGTCTTGTCTGTCTAGTCTTGTCTGTCTAGTCTTGTCTGTCTAGTCTTATCTGTCTAGTCTTGTCTGTCTAGTCTTGACTCTCTAGTCTTGTCTGTCTAGTCTTGTCCGTCTAGTCTTGTCTGTCTAGTCTTGTCTGTCTAGTCTTGTCTTGTCTGTCTAGTCTTGTCTGTCTAACCTTGTCTGTTTAGTCTTGTCTGTCTAGTCTTGTTTGCCTATATTTGTTTGTCTAGTCTTGTCTATCCAGTCTTGTATGTCTAGTCCTGTCTGTCCAGTCTTGCCTGTCCAGTCTTGTCTGTCTAGTCTTGTCTGTCTACTACTGTCTGTCTGGTTTTGTCTATCTGGTTTTGTTTGTCCAGTCTTGTGTGTATAGTCTTGTCTGTTTAAACTTGTTTGAATGGTTTAAATTCTTGAAAGTTAATTATGTAAAACTTAAACTTGTCTGAATGCTTGGAATTGGAGCTATTTGCAGAACTTGTTTAAATTGTTGGAAGTTTCGGGTTGGAGTAGTTGAAACGGTGCGTAGTTGGAATACCAATTCGTCTTTTCTTATCTAATACAGCAACAGGGAAAACGTACCGTTGGGAAAAGTTTGAAGGGAAAGCCCGGAGAAAATCGAAATGAATTTTAGGAAATCAATTTCGACGGTTTTTACATTATGGAGGTCGCTGTGTAGAAATTCGCTTTTGTAAAATGCGATTGTCAAATACAACAAGGCCAGAAGGGCCCTAGTTGCATGAAGCGCGCATTTACATAACGAAAACTTGCGTAATTTACAAACAAAACTTCTCCAACTCGACATACACACACACAAAGTTTCTTCAATTATCTTACGTAATTAATATTCATCCGCTTGCACATACAGAAATATTTATTTATTTATCTTTAATTCAACCGAATTAAACTTGACTAAAGATAATGTAAACTAGTCTAGATTAAATAGAACTTGACTACCAAGTTTCGTATCTACCCAACTACGCCGAAGCGATGTTTGTAAACATCTTCATTAATTTCACTCCGATTTCGACAAAACAACTTTGCCATTAATTCCAAATTTACAATATTATTTCAAACTTCCTCACATTTAGAAAACTAAATCATTGATATTAATGTCTATTATTCGAAACTCCCTCATATTTGCAAAGATCAAATAGTATATTTGATGACCATCCTCGAGCGCAACATTTCCCCTCCTCTCTTACTTATTTATTTAGTTTTCTATCCCGATTCCTGCATTACAATATTCCGAACGAAATAAAAATCTACTTACCGAAACATAATGCGGCTTCTCCGTCTTCAAAGAGCGCACACACAAAAGAAATAATGCGATGCACTTTGTTTATTACTTTCATATCGAATGCAATATTTATATTCGCATATTCCCCATATTTATATTACTATGGCATACTTTGCTATGCTAACAACTTGTAAGCAACGACAAGACTACGCGCATAAAACTAAACTGGACAAAGCTGAGCTGTTATTAACTGGACTAAGCTAAGCTGAGCTAAGATTCCGATTACGAAGATTGTAAAAATATGAAGAAAAATTTAATGAAAGGCCTGGGGGTGAAAGGCAAGGGTGGCGGTTAACTTTTTTCCGCCCGCGTGCCATTTTTTAGGGTTCCGTACCGAAAACGGTACCCTTATAGGATCACTTTGTTGTCCGTCTGTCTGTCTGTCCCTCTGTCTGTCTGTGAAGACCATTTTTCTCAGTAACGCGTAGAGGTGACACGTTGAAATTTGTATCAAATACTCGGGTCTGCGGTCTCTTTCAGCTGTGAAAAAATCAAACTTGTAAGTCAACGCGATCAAAAGATATGACCGTTTATGTCGCATATTTTGCGATTTGACAAGGGAATCAAAACTTATAGGGTACTTCCCGTTGACCTAGAATCATGAAATTTGGCAAGAAGCGGTGTCCTACAGCACATGTAAAGGAAAAATCTGAAAACCGTAAATATGTAGTTTAATTACAAGAAAAATGCGAATTTACTATTAGAAACTTATGAAAATACACTAATGTTGTCGTAGTATTGTCAGGCACCAAATACATATGGGTTGCATACAGTTAGGTCCTCCTCAAGATACCTTATTTACAAGTTTGTACAGAACCCTCGGTGCGCGAGTCACAACTCGCACTTGGCAGGTTTTTTTTTTTAAATTGGCACGCGGGCACGCGGCAGAAATTCTCAGATTTTGAAATGCTGACGTGCCAGATAATTTTTAGAATGAATGAACATTTCTGACTGTGAAAATCAGTTATTGTATTAGCCTAAATACGTTATCTGTTAGAAAAGTATCCGACTTTATTTTTTATTTTGAAAACCTGATGGATTTGTATCAAGCGCGCTTGCATGAGCCGACCCTGAACCTTTGTGCGCATGCGTGAATTTTTTTCCGCCTGTAGATAGCGTCATAGCGATAGAGGAATAGATAATAGCGATAGAGGATACATAATTCGCATGAAGTACGAACTTCAAGAACTAATAGCAGGTGAAGACATAGTAAGATTCATTAAGGCACAGAGACTTCGATGGGCGGGCCACATGATTAGAATGCCGAGTGCGAGAGCACCCAGATCCATCCATAAAGCGCAACCTAACACCTCAAGAAGCAGAGGTAGACCCAGAACCAGGTGGAAAGATAAGGTAGAGGAAGATGTAGAAACTCTACAAGTAGGAAACTGGACACGTGTCGCTGAAGACCGTCAAAGGTGGAAGGGGATTGTTAAGGAGGCCAAAGCTCACCCTGGGCTGTAGAGTCAGAAGAAGAAGAAGATAGCGTCAGTTGCTTTCGAGTAGTGTTCGAGTCACGTAGTGTGTAGTGCTCTCGTCGGTTTTTCAATGCAAGTAAAATGACGGAACGACTTTAGGGAGTACTATAGGGATGTCCTACGTCGCCTATCACATCGAGTTGTGGTCATTAGGAAATTGGCGACTCCATCACGACAATGCTCCAGCACATTCTTCGCACTTGATTCACAATTTTTTGGCGAAAAACCAGACTCCTCTGATATAGTCCCCTGCGACTTCTGGCTATTCCCCAAAGTCAAGAGGCCATTGAAAGGAACGCGATTTCAGACAAGAGAGGACATTATGGCTGCAACGACAGCCCAGCTAAAGTCGATTCCGAAAGCGGCTTTTTCGGAATGCTTCCAACAATGGCGGCACCGCTGGGAGAAGTGTGTGGAGTCCCAAGGAGACTACTTTGAGGGTGATTAGGTTTCCAACGCTCTAGGTATGCCAGTTTTTTTACCCGCTAAAGGGCGGATATTTTTCTTACAGACCACGTATAACACGTCTTATATTTTCAGCTTTGATATTGCACAAAAGTAGGCTGAGGAGACTTTTTACTTTTTTATTAGAAAGGAAGAAGCTTTAAGAAGTTTAGAAGGCACGCGAGATTTAGTTCGCGTGCCAATACAATTTTCCCACGTGTCAGCTGTGACACGCGTGCTATGGTTCGCCGTCAGTGGCCTAGGGTAGGGGTGGCGAACCTTTTTATGACCGCGTGCCATTTTTTCTACATTAGTTTCTACATTATGAAATGCTGACGTGCCTGATAACTTTGCCTGAATGTCAGTTATCGTATTAGCCTGAATATAATATAATACCTTTTCAGCTGGAATATGATGTTAGAAAGTATCAAAGTCCATAACGAGCTACAAAAATAAAGGGTCACAGCGAGGGATCCCGCTGTACAGACCTACAGGCCAATCTGTATTCAAAGCCAATTTTCCAAAAATTTGAAGTCGGCATTCTGACCCGATCATCAAGTTTCAAGGAAAGTAATAATATGCGGGCAAACAGTAAAAACGGCTTCTGGAAAAGTGATATTGCTCTGTTGGATAATGTTAATTTTATAATTACTTCTTTAAAATGTAATCATAAGTTTCTTACTTTATTTTACGACCTAAGCATAGCAATTGACTCTTTTGATCACAAGCTTTCTTCCTTCCAGAAATAATTGAAGATATTGGATGCGTCGACAAGAACTGGGTAAAATCTTCTTGAAATCCGCATCAAAAAGGACGAACTGTGATCGTAAACGGTTCAAAATCGGAAAATAAATTAAACAAGTGGGTGGTACCGCAAGGCTCTCTAATGGGACAAACTCAATTCTTGATATTTTCGCAAACAAAGAATTTTCAATGCGATTATATTTTCTACGTTGACGATAGAAACATTTTAATATCTAACCCAGATAAGATATTTAATTAAAAGTAGTAATTTAAAGTCAGAAACGTTAGGAGGAGGATGTATACGTCTTTAATGGATTTTTAAATAAACGCTAAACCTACTTCATTATTATAGTTTACTGCCATGATTTGGTCAAAAATCACCCAAAGGAGCCGAATCACTAAAATATCTAGGACATAAAGGCTAATGATGATGATGATCAATATTTGCTGCTGACCCCAAAATATCAAGCCGATAAGATAAACATTCTCTTAGTTTTCGAATTAGATAACACACAGTACTTACATGTCGAACATACTTACAGTACTTACATGTCGAACATGTTAGTACAATATGATATTCCCATTTTAGTTTTTGATCAAGTGTTACCCGATCAAAAACTAAAATGGGAATATCATATTGTACTAACATGTTCGACATGTAAGTACTGTAAGTATGTTCGACTTGTAAGTACTGTGTGTTATCTAATTCGAAAACTAAGAGAATGTCTAGCTTATCGGCTTGATATTTTTCGGTCAGCAGCAAATATTTATCATCATCATCATTAGCCCTTATGTCCCACTGCTGAGCACCGGCCTCTTCTGTGCCACATATCCAACCTCAGTCCTAAGATTTGAATATGGGGGACCTAGCGGTTTAACCTCAGTCCTAAGATTTGAATATGGGGGACCTAGCGTCAAATCCGAACGACAAATTTCCA
>CALYMW010000104.1:0-55611 GCA_944588485.1 Phosphuga atrata
TTATGTTTAGGAAGGTCGTAGGTTATTTTTGTCTGGTTTCTCGTTCAGAAGCCTTAGGTTTCTGGTTTCTCGTTCTCGTGGAAGCCTCTGGTTTCTCGTTCGAAAGTATTGAACAGATCCTTATGTTTAAATAAGAATATGACGCTTTCAGATATGTAAATAGCTGTGCATGTTAATATGTTATTTCTGCAGAAATGCAAGACTCTCTGAATGATAGGTTAAGCAGAATGCGTAGTGCTTGTTTCTGACCTCTGAATATGGGGTTAATTTGAAATCCATTGCCCCAAAAGATCGTGGCAAATCTAAGATGGGACTGAAAATTTGCGAAGTAGACCATCTTCAAAATACTTGGATCTACGTATTTACTCAGTCTTCTTAAAGCATATACTGCTTTATTAAGTTTCGCTAAAACTTTGTTTATATGAATTGACCAGTCCAGATAATTACATTACAGTCGAAATAAAGACCCAAAAGCCTCACAGAGTACTGAGTCTGAATATCTTCATTTCCAAGTTGTACACTCATAGGATATGTTTCTGTAGATCGCTTGGTTCGGAAGAACTATTATGTTAGTTTTGTCTTTATTTATAACCAACCTGTTTTCAGTAAACCAGGCCATAAGTGAACTCATGACACGATTGGCATTGAAGCCAATGTCCTGTACAGATTTATTACTAATCAAAACGGTGGTATCGTCAGCATAGTTGACTAGCAAATTTTGTGGACCTATGGATACTTGAGGTAGGTCATTTATAAACAGAGTAAACAACAAGGGGCCAATAGTGCTTCCCTGCGGAATAGCCATGTTTATGCCTCTTGGTGTGGATTTAACAATACCATTCTTGGTTACCAATTTCGTTATTTGCACTCGGTTTGTTAAAAAGGATTTTATCCAATCCAGTGCAACCCCTCTGATTTCATAATTATATAGCTTTTGATAGAGTATACCATGGTCCACCAGATCATAAGCTTTGGACAGATCCATTAGCATACCCATAGGAACATTTTTTGTTTCCAAATTATTTATAATGCCACTAATAAACTCATAACAGGCTGTGTCGATGCCTTTCCCTTTAATAAAACCATGCGTTGATGGTTAATCAATTGAAATTTGTTGGCAAATGATATAAATCTCGAGCATACAAGTTTCTCGAAAATCTTAGAAAAAGTAGATAGTATGCTGATTGGCCTATAATTGCCTATTTCAGATTTATCGCCCGATTTATGAATAGGTACGATAAGAGCAGCTTTCAATAAGTCAGGAAAAGACCCGTACATAAAGGAATTGTTAATGATATGCTCTAGAGGACTTAGTATATTTAAAATTGAATTTTTGTTAATTATACAAGGTATCATAATTACCTGTGCTATTCGAATTTTTTAAGCTGTTTATTGTGTCAGCTAGTTCTTCCCTCGTAACTGACTTTAAAAATATAGAGGTATTATTTTCTATTATAATGTTGTTGTAGGGTATGCTAGGTAATATGTCCGATAGGGTTGAGGCTTTGCTGGCAAAATAATCATTAATTTTTGTAACATCTGCTTGTGATAATACCTTCTTATCACAGTAAATTGGTTGCTTAATTGTAAATTGTGAGATACTATTGACTATTTTCCATACAGTTTTTTGGATGTTAGAGACTGATAGCAGTTGTTTATTGAAACTGTGTTTTTTGTCATTTCTCAATAGCTTATAATATCTCCTACGTAAATTATTGTAAATTACCTTATACCTATGTTCCCAGCGAGCTATTATTTGTATCAATTCCAGGTCTTTTTTGATAGCTATTAACTTCGGGTTCACAAAAACTCGTGGTGGTGCTCGTCTGGTATTAATGTGGATTAACGGGAAAGCCTCGTTGAATAAGGAAAAGTATTTCTCAATAAAAAATTCCCACTGAGTATTGATGTTGGAACACTCGATCTTCAGGAGATCGTCCCATTCCGCTTTCTCCAATAATACTCTGTGATACATTTTGTTGTCTTCGCTATATATTCTTTTAGGTATAAAGTAATGTTTCGGGCTCATTTTAGATTTTATTACCAGTAGCTGAGCATAATGGTCCGAAACTAGAAAATTAATAGTTTTGAATTCATAATCAAAATTCACACTTACTATTATATTGTCAAGGCACGATCCTGCACTTGGATAGCTGACTTCATCGGCCAGTGGAATAGCATTAAAAGAGTTTAATAGGGAAAAGAACTGCTGACTCAAGACATTCTTCTTGATGGCATCTATATTAAAATCTCCTGAAATTATAAAAGGCTTACCTTCATTGGCTAAAAGTACTAACAATTCGTGTAACTTATCGAAAAATAGGCGCTTATTGGTTAGCGGCGCTCTGTAGATAGCTACAATTAATAATATTTAATTATTTATTAAAGTTTCAATACCAGCGGAGGAGGGGGACTGCATTGTTGCACACCGGGCCTCCGTACCCGTGTAGTGTGGGGCTCTCTGATCGAGTTCTTCGTGACCAGCATACCCACTAAAACCCCTCCTCTGTCTAGGGATGTTGATATTTTAAAATATATCGATATTTTTAATATCGATATTTTTAGAAACTATCGAAATATCGTTTTGATATATTTTCAAAAAATATCGATATATCGATATATCGGTCAAATTTTCTAAATTAGATTTCTCGAAAAAAATAGATTTTTTTAATAACCCAACAATGACAACCCATTGTTTTTAATGTGTTAATTTGAATTTTTTTGATTACTTGTCGAGTTTTTGCTAAAATATATTTTTTAAGTTTTTAATCCCGAATAAAAGATTAAAAAATCTTTTGATTGTTAATTCAATATTATGGAATTAAAAATTAAATTAGAAATTTTACCGGAACACTATTATCAGATTGTTGAATAATTTTAACCGGAAAATATGTTTGAGGTTTATCGTCAAAAACAGGATTAAAAAATTACGATTACAAAATCTTATATATTTGTTCAAACCAATATTTTTCAGACAATGATCTTAGTAATACACGATATTTAATGTGTTCTGCTGACAATCTACTTCTATTATTTGGTACTACAATGTTTATTGTTGAAGCCATTCGTTCGGAAGATACAGACGACGCAGGAGGGATTAAATATTTTTGTGCAATATCCGACAACACGGGTGTAAAATGGCGACCTTCAAACCAAAATTTTAGCGGATCTGAATGTCTTGGTATATTTGGTTGATCAAAATATTGTTTAATTTCATTTGGGACACAACCTGATCTAGGAATGATATTTGATGTATTTTGCGATACAATTCTATCAAGTCTAGACCAAATTGATTTTCGTGCATCATTTGATGTGTTATTTCGTGGTTTTTGTGGTTCTGGTGAGATCTGTCCTCTTGGCCGGTGTTCCAAACGAATTTCCTCAGAAAGCTCCTCTACAGCTCGAGAACTATTCTTTGAGGATGTAAAATAAACTTTCTTAAATCTAAGCGCTATAACAGGCCGCCCGGCATCTTTCAAAGCTTTGAAAAACATGCCGCCGCCGATGCGTCTTTGAGAGGCCTTAGCATGCCGCTTCCGATGCGTTTAGAACGGACCTTCACAATATTGTAAGGGAGATACGATCACCAATCAGAACAAAATAATTTTTATGCGCTAAATTTATCGAAAAATATCGTTTACAAAATAACATAAATAGTATAGATATATCGATATATCGCTATTAAAAATATCGTGCGAAAATATCGATATATATATATTTAAAAAAATATCGATATTTTGATATATCGATATATTTTATACATCCCTACCTCTGTCTCTTCTCTCCACTCCACCAGGCACTGCGTGAGTATTACTTAAGGTGGGTGGTGTTGGTGTTTATTCTAATTGCTTCCTTTTCCTTCTTTTTGTTGTCCTTTCCTCGTCTCGGTTTCGTCTTTCGTCTTTTGTCGTAATAGTTATGTAGTCGTGTGCTTAACTATTTCTCGTTCTTTTCGTCACATATCTAGTGGACCATGTTGCTTTCCTTGTGTGTCGTGCGATATTATGGTCGCCTTCCATTCCATCTCTATTTGTTTTTTCCCATCATGATTCCTGTTATGTAAGCTTGTACTGCATTCCAGTTATGCTCAGTTTCTAACATAACTTCCATGATGTTCTGTTCTTCTAGTTTTGTACCGCCTAATGTCTCCGCGAGTCGAGTTCTTTCATTCACCATTCTCTGATTCTGTACACATGAAGATAGTGTGTTGTGCGTCGTCTGGGATATGACCGCAGTAGAAGCACTCCGCAGTGTCCCATTTTTTAAACCGTTCAAGGTATGCGTTCGAGGAAGCATCCATGGCCAGTGAGCGCCTGTGTAAGATGGTAACTCATATGTCCGTGTCATAACCGTCTTTACCGTAAGGGCACACGGAGCACGTGCCCAGGGCCCCCTTCGACGGGGGGAGCCGAAATGCCGATATATTGGCATACACTATATAAGTTTTTTTTTCTATTTTATGTAGATATAACCCGACTAAAGGTAGGAAGTATGCATTTACGCATTTCGACATTATCTAATTGTAAGTCGACATTATCTATGGTTGGAGAATTCCCGAAATTGGCGTGATTTTGTTTTGACCCAACAATTCTATTTCTATTGTATCTTCAAATTATTTTAAATTTTAGTTTCCTTATCTCTAGGTTCTTAAAATTAAATATTTACATATTATAGTAAGATTACGATAAAGCGACCAAATAGTTCCCAACATCTTGTCGTGGCGCACTAATGGTTTTGAATGCGTTTTGGAGCTGTTTTATGACCGCTACGTGCTTACAACTGTTTGTGACCACTAGTGGTATTACATACGTTTGTAAACTATGTAATATTTAAACTTACAAATTTTAGATATAAGTATTTATTTTCTGTAGTTGTAAATATTAAATATAGAAACAACTACGTGCACTTATGGTTGGAATTCTTTTGTTATTAGTGGGGGCAGGCAAATGGGAACGGGAAGTAAGCCATCCTAACAATATATAATTATCTTTAGTATAAATCCATCATTCTTGCCACCAAGATACCAAAGTAATAGAAGTGTACACAAAAGTGTGTTGATAATAGATGTGTTGACGTGTTAATTTATTTATTCATTTTATTATGTCGAAAAGAACATTTTTAAGTGTTTCACAAAAAAGAATAAAGTTTGAAGCTCAAAAAGAAATAACCAAGAAACTTCCTTAACTCACTTCATTTTTTAGGTTGAAGAGTCAAATAGGCTAACTAATTCTTCACCTTCATCATCTGAAGATCGAAATACTTCTGAATATCAACTGAAAAAAGATCCTACATGTGACAAAAATGACCAACACACATCAGATGCTGAACCCTCTACTTCAAGCTACTGTGAGTTAATAAAAACAAGTTTGGAAAATGTATCACCTGATCTTGGTACGAGCTGTGACGTAATTTTAACAAAATTAAAATTGTGACTTCTCCGAAACTTCCAGATTCATTTCCAGAAAATTTTGCAAATTCAAGCAGTAAAACAAAAACTAGATACTTGAAGCAAAACTACGGGACGAGTTGTCAGTGAGTTGCTGTCCCAATATAATCAAGAAGTCAATTATTGAAAGAATGTTGAAATTTCTTGATTTTCTTGCTGATAATGAGATATTGGGGTCTCAAAATAACGGGAATTATTTAGGATGCTTACAACTGATTAGTGAATTTGATTATTTTCTTGCTGATCATATACGAAACTGAGGAAATCGTGGAAAAGGAATTACATCATATTTGTCTGCAAATATTTCTAATGAGTTTGTTAATATAATGGGACAGCAAGTTTTAAAATCAATTGTTAACGAAATAAAATCATCAAAATACTACTCTATAAGCGTGGATTCTACACCAGATCTCGTTCACGTTATCCAACTGACCTTCGTCGTTAGATACTTAAATGACGGAGAGATTATTGAGAGATTCTTGCAGTTTTTAACTATGGATAAGCATAATGCAGAATACATACTATTTTAAACTTTACACAGATACTATTTTAAACTTTTTTGAAAGCCTTGATATTAATATAAAAGATTGTCGTGGGGTTATCATAGAGTTATGATAATGCATCAAATATGTATTCTGGCTGGAAAGTATTCTAGTGTTGCATCAAGAATAAAAGAAAAATGTAAATTTGCAATTTTTGTCCCATGTGCGGCACATTCGTTAAATTTAGTAGGTGTTCAGGCTGTTGAATGTGTATCCGTAGCTGTAGCATATTTCCAGTTAATCCAAAAATTATTCAATTTTTTCTCGGCTTCGACTTTCCCAAACGATGGAGAATTATGACAGAGAATTTGGGCGCAAATAAAGACCTCTCCCTAAAGTCTCTCCCGAATACTAGATGCTCTGCACGTGGTAATGCTATTAATGCCTTACAAAATGGTTACTTAAATATTTCTGAAGCTTTGTCCTCAATTGCAAGTGACATCAATCAACCAGGAGAAACAAGAAAAGAAGCCCAAAGTCTAGCAAAAAAATGGAAAAATTGAATACTGTTCATTTAACGGAGATATGGAATGATCTTTTGGGAATTATGAATAAAACAAGCTTAAGTTTTGAGAATAGCACTATACCATGGACGTTGCACCGAAAGTTTATGCATTTCTGATCGATTACATCAACAACGCTCGCAATAAATTCGATCAGTACGAATCGGTTTCTAAGCAAAAAAATCCAAATGCTGACTATCAAGGTAAGTCTGAAAGAAAAAGAATTCGCACTACACTTTTTTTGAAGGATCATCATAATCTGTACAGTTGAATGGCAAAAAAAAATCTTGTAGATACGTTTATTACTATAATCGACACATTATATGCACATTTAAAAAATCGTTCGGCAGCATACCAAGAAATTGACAATCGTTTTAGTTTTCGTTAATTAATTAATAACAATCGATTCTGACGAGTTGACAAAAAAATTCGGTGAATTTGAAGAATTCTATCACTAAGACATTAATGCATATGAGCTCAAATCAGCATGTTTTCATTTAAGGGAGTATTTAAAGAACATAGCAAAGGAATAAGCGGATTTGAGTATCTCAACCTTACAGAAATTATTAAAGTCTGATAAATTAGAAGAAACTTTTTTAAATGTTGAAGTTACTACAATTGTAGTGGACAGCGATCATTTTCACAGCTAAAGAAAATAAAAAATGAATTTCGAACAACTATGTTAAAAGAACGATTAACTAATTTGTCAATTATGTGCATAGAAAGTGAATCCTTAAAAAAATTTGAAGATATAATAAAAGATTCTGTGCTATAGAAATCCCGAAAGAAACAATCGTAATCGTAACCATTTCAAACCAGCAGCATATTTATGTAATTATATGTATATAATAAGATATGTATATTTGATTTGTACCAATTAACCATCATAAATATAAGAGCATAGCAGAAAAAAAAAATTCATTACGATGTTTTTGTCATTAACTTTTTTTACTTTAAAACAGGGCCCCAAATTCTTGTGGGACCAAGGGCGCCGGCATAACCTAAGACGGCACTGGTTCGAGTGACCTTTCGTACCATGCTGTTACGTTAGGTATAAGACTGTGTGTCCACCGTCCACTAGTGTCGCTATCCCATCTTGTCTGCCATCGGTCCATGAGTCTCTTACGGGCTCTCTCCTTGGCGGCCGCCCTCTCATGCTTTATGTCGTTTTCTGCTCTGTGTTGTTGCAGCTCTTCGTAGACTTCTTGTTTCTCGCGAATCATTAAGTCTATTGGAGGCGTGCTCATATTTATGCCGCGTAGAGAATTTTTGAGTGTACCACATTGTTGACAAATTTCTGTTTCAATTCCTTCGGGCCTCCAATGTTCGGCATTAACGGTACCAGAGCTGTCACTGTAGACGCTGCCTTTTTTGCTGCTTTGGATATATGGTCGGTGTATCGCAGACCGCTATCTAGTTGGCCGCCATGGTACCTCAATGATTTCGAAAAAGGGATATTTTGCCCTTCAAGAACGACTTTCGGTGGTGTGAATAGCCTCTTATCCGTGATAAGAATCGCTTCTGTTATATGAACTGCCATTGTTATGTGGTTTATCCCACTCTTTAACCTTGACCCTTCTCTTTTAGCCAATTATTTACCCGCCGTAGGGTTTCGTTAATTGCTAGTTCTAGTGTGCTTATTTCCTTTGCATTTACCACTACTGCGGTGTCATCTGAAAATCCAAGTATTCCCGCTATTCTAGGCAAGTCTATGTTTAGCAAGCCATCGTACATAATGTTCCACAAAAATGGTGCCAGGACCGACCCTTGTGGGGCGTCCGCCGTTACCTCATACTCAGCTTCACCTTCGTCCGTGTGCTATATCAACCGTCGGTCGCTCAAGTAGTTGCTTATCATCCTTCTCGAGTATTCTGGTGTCTGTTTTGACGCTATGCCTCAATGATTACATACCGGCTGAATTAAAGGCGTTTTTTACGTCAAGGGTCACTAATGAACAGTAACGTATCGATTGCCGGGTTCCAGTTTTAACCTTTTCTACTGCCTTTATTACTTCAGCAATAGCGCGCACGGTTAATCGACCTTTTCGAAATCCAAAATGCCATTGGGACAGTTCTCCGTTGTTTTGGATCTATGTCTCGAGTCTTCTAAGTAATAGTCTTTCAAGAAGTTTCCCTGAAGTTTCCCTGTTGTCTAAGAGGCATATCGGTCGGTATGACAATGGTTCTTCCAATGGTTTGTCCCCTTTTCTCAGTAAGACGAGTTTTAGTATTTTCCATTGCGTAGCGAAAATTCCCATTCGAAGGCACGCATTGTAAGTTTCCAGCAACAACTCTGGCCACATTTCCACAACTTCTGCGATGATCTTATTTGGGATATTGTTTGGAGCAGGGGCTTTCCCTGACAGTAATCGTTTCCTGGCCTCAAGGATCTCCTGCACGGTGTCACAAGTGTCTCAGTGGTTAGCCATTTTTCTGATCCCGAACTGGAAATAGCGTGGTACTATTTAGAGTGGTACTATTCGTGGTATAATAAACTATTTCTCTCATCCGTTGCGGGCACGATATCCCAGGTATTAGCTGTCTCTCCAATAGTTTTTTCATAGCAATTCGATATAAGAGGGCCCATGGGTCTTCATTTATGGATCGGCAGTGTGCCAGCCAGCATTTCTGCTTGCTACTTTTGATGGCCATGCGTAATTCCTTTCTCACTTTTTGGAAATTCGCGTCCAGGTCGACTTCTTGTCCAGCCATTCTGTCTGTTGCGTTTTGTCGCCACCTTATGTGGCGTTGGACAGAGCTGCGTGCCGAAACGTACTTGTTTCTTAGGTTATTGATTTCAGCGTTCCACTAGTAAACTGATTTTTTTCCATTTAAGGCAAATTTGCGCTTTGGCATTAAAGCATCGCAAGCTGCTGTAATGGTTTAGACCGCATATTCTACAAGTCGATCAACGTCCCCTATCTCTGAAAATCTTTGCAACTCTCCATGCATCTTAGCTACTTCCAGTGTCGCTCTTAGCAGAGTGCTACCGAGTTTCTTCACCAGCCATCCGTCTCCGTTTCCATGCTCGCTGGTAGTGTTTCTTTGTTGAATCTCTGGGTTCGTTTTCAGGCTAAATACCAGATATTGGTGGTCGCAAAGGGTGGCGTCCTCTACTACTCTAAAATCTGAGATCGGCGAGCAGTGAAGTTCTTGTGGCAGGTGATTTTAACTGCAAATCACCAGAACATGTTTTTAGAAGAGGCGAAGTTCTGTCTGAAATGAAAGCGAGGTTGGACCTGGTGATCCTTAACGAGGGAAACTCTTTTACATTCCGAAGAAGAAATACCGGATCGGTTATCGACGTTACAATAGCATCGGAAAGCATCGCGCATAGGGTGGAGAGGTGCCTCAATATGCGCGATGCCTTCCGATGCTATTGTAACGTCGATAACCGATCCGATATTTCTTCTTCGGAATGTAAAAGACCTCGTCTATCTGTCTCATGAATTCTTCGTGGTCAAGATTTGGTGAGATATAGCAGCTATACCCTCTTAAACCTTCGATGTCGATCCATACAAAGTTGGATGTCTGCTTACCTACTTGCCAGATTCGTAGGTTCCGATTCAGCACGGCAATCGCTGTTCTACCTGTCTCATCCTGGAACCATGAGCCTGTATCCAGACATTTTGCAGCAGTCTGTAGCATGAGATCCTGTGCTTCGCGGCCTATTCCTAAGTTTATCTGAAGGAACTTCGTCATTACTTCGTTTTATTTAATACCTCCTGAAACGACTGACATCTTCTACCACCAAGAATGTGATTCGCATCTTTTTTTTTCATTACAGACTGCGCAGAAGGCCTCCTCTTTGCAATCTTTAGCAAAGTGGTCTTGCTTTCCACATAGAAGGCACGATTTGGATCTGTCTGTCCCTTTGCAGTGTAGTGCTGAGTGGCCAAATCCTTTGCAGCGGAAGCATCGAATAACCTCTAGCTTCTGTTTAACTCTGCAAATGAAACATTCTACCTTGACATTGCCAGTCTTCAGCAGTGTTTCTACAATTACCTTCGATATTGTCACTACTGCTGTTTGTGTGCCGCTGAAACTTTTTCTGAGTGATCGCACTTTCACTGAATCTGCGGAGGTTTGTTCTACTACCGCTAATATGGCGGCAGCAACATCTGCTTCTTCCGTAACTTCGGCTAGATCCCGGATCTCGATTGTGCAGTTCCGTGTCATGGTCCGCACAGTGGCCTGCTTTCCCAAATAGCTTGACGACAGAAGTTCTCATGGCTCCAACACTCCCTTTTTTATTCCTACCAGTAGTTCATTGTTTTGAGTCCGCCTTATCCCTGATATTTCGACTCCACATTTTTCTGGATCTATGTTCTTATTAATCTTTCGTAGTATGTCTGCGTACGAGACATTTTCTGCTGGATTAAATGCCGATGAATCTGGCTATTTAGCGCGGATTTGGTCTCCATGCGGCATTTCCTTGCTAGTCTTGTCACGTGTTAGGTTTTGTTCCGTTGTGACTTCTGTCCTTTGTGAAGGTGTTGGTACTTGCGATAGTGAGAGCGCGTCTCTCTCCTTTTTGTCCTTTGTGAAGGTGTTGGTACTTGCGATAGTGAGAGCGCGTCTCTCTCCTTTTGGGGAATTTCCCGCTCGGCTTTCTTAGGGGTATTATTTTCCGTCGATCCAGTTCCTCGTTTAGTTTCCTCGCATATTCGCTCCAGTTTCTCCCTTTCTTCTCGATGGTCCATCATTCGCTTCCACAGGATTCCCGAGTCGTTATTAGCGGTTCGAATCGATTTGTGGACGTTCCTGTAATCCTTCAAAACATCCTCGATTTTGTCGATACGTATCCCTATTTCCGCAAATTCCGCCACTTCCTCTTTTTTTCAGCTGCTGTAGCCTTTTTTATATCTGCCGTAACGAAATCCTGTTTCGTCTCTGAATTTCCAATCGTGAGTTTTTTGGCCTTTTTCGTCCCTGACTCTTTCCTTTTGTTGTAGTTGTCCTTCAATACCCTTCAATTAAGATGAAAAATGCTACAAGGGAAAGAAAAGCTAGAAATTAGTAGAAGAAAAATTAAAACTTAAATCAGCACTGCTTTGAAAAAAATGTAAATGACAAGTGTCAAAAGATTGATTTATAATCTGATTTATATGATCTGTCCTTTCTAAGGTTCCTACTACGCAATTTATATGTGCTCCACTAAACCAAGGTCAGCTCTTATATTTTGAGCTGTCTGCCCTAGTATATCGCCTTTCCGCTGCTCGTAGATTTCTCTATTTGTGCAGACGAATTTTGGTACGTCTGTCGCTTGTTTGCCCGTTGCCAGGGAAAGCCAACTCTCTTGTCTAGTTTTGTCTGTCTTGTCTAATCTGTCTAATCTTGTCGGCCTAGTCTTGTCTGTCTAGTCCTAGTCTTGTCTGTCTAGATTTGTCTGTCTAGTCTTGTCTGTCTAGTCTTGTCTGTCTAGTCTTGTATGTCTAGTCTTGTCTGTCAAGTCTTGTCTGTCTACTCTTGTCTGTTTAGTCTTATCTGTCTAGTCTTGTCTGTCTATTCTTGTATGTCTAGTCTTTTCTGTCTAGTCTTGTCTGTCCAGTCTTGTCTGTCTAGTCTTGTATGTCTAGTCTTCTCTTTCTATCGTAGCCTGTGTATTTTTTTAAATTTTTTACTGAACATATTTAGTATTTTTTTTCTGTTTGGATCAGATATAGTTATCCAATTATTATTATTTGTTACAGGGCAACTAAGGACCACATCAAGACAACTATTTATTTATTCTTTCGTTCCTCTCCCTCCAACACTCTTTCATTTTCGCAGAATGAGCTTTTTTCCTCTCATCTGACCATTTGACAGCATTTGTTTTTCTGTTTTTGTTTTTGGCTTCTTGAAAACCTCTGAATTTCTTGACCTCTTGTCTTATTTTGTCTCCGTTGAACAAGGTCTCCTGTTTAATCTGCATTTCTTCTAAGTCCTTTTTGTCTTGTCTCCCCATCCATTATCTTTGTCTGTTTTCCTCTTCTGGAAAAAAGACCAAATATTTTTCGAAGAATTCTTCTTTCCATCTTTTCCAAATCTTCTAATGCCATTTTGCATCCGGTTAATTATGGTTAGTTATCTAATTATGGATAAAGTTTAACGAAATTAGCAGAAATTTAGCAAAAAATAACAATCAAGGTTTGTTTTATTTAGAGCTCCTATTTAGACTAGAATAGGGAATTTGTGATGAGTTCGACATGTACATAGTAAATATCATTGACATCGTGTTTGGAAACGGGGTGGATAAAAGCAGAGCACGAGTAGAAAATGTGTATAAAATGTGTGTATTCGGCCTATTCGGATTTCAGCGCGACAATTGTAATAAATCGGTTGTCGGCCGGGAGTAACATATATTTGGACGGCGCTGAAGACGCCCCCGTTGGGACGTCGTATTTTTAAAACGTCCCGCAGAAACTAAATTAGATAAACACGTCAACGTAATGGCTCTCGGTTCCAAATAATTAGATGTACTTGTTTCAAATCTGGCAAGCATTTATCAAAGCCCCGACTCGGTGTCATTGGGACAGATAATCGTCTATGTCTTTACCAACTTGATACATTTCTGCAGATAAATCTACAAATCTTGTTCCTTTGGTTTCTCTTTTTTATTTCTGAATCAATTAATTTACAAAAGCGTTGAAGAATTAAAATTAGATATTTTTTATACGCTAGAAATATTTCTGCCTTTGCCATATGTAAATCTTACAAAAATAAAAATTTCAACATAATTTCTCGTTTAATTAATTGCGTATATTATTTGAAAACTTTCCTTTTAACTACAAGTCTCTTGTCTCTTTAGTTCACACTAATTGTAAGTAGCCATATCCTCTGTTGTATTTTAGATTGTTTAGATACTTTAGATTATTCGAGTTCTGAGATTCTAAAGTTATAGCGTTATGTTGTTGTTGACAAATTGGAACATAAACGCAATTCGGACCATTTGAGCTGAAATCAGTTATGTTTTCGAGACTGCGCTAATAGTTTTGTGCAATCTGGTTTGACGAACTCTGGAATTCTAATTTCAAAGCGAAAACATCATTTCTACCAGTCACATAAGCTTAAATCACCTATTTGGGTATACTTATAGGATAAATTGTATAAAAAGAAAACTAAATAAAAAGAGAATTAATTACACAGATCCTGGTATAATTAGAATAAAAAAGACCTGGATTTACTACATATATTAGGCCATTATAATAAAAACTGCAGAAGACATTATAACAGGGTACGTAGAAAATATAACAGTCAACTTAGAAAGGCGAAAAGAATAAGTTTAGAAAACCAAATCAAATTTTCCCATAACAAAATAAAAGCCACCTGGAATTTGGTGAAACAAATGGTTAATTTTAAAAAAAGAACAACACGACACAGCGTATCCAACAGATAAGAAAGATATTAACACATTAGCGAATGAGTTGAATGATTTTTGTGTTACTAATCCAATTAGACTATGTAGCCAAATTTCAAAACTCAATTATACAGACAACATTCTAATGAATCAATCTTCATTGAACCAGTTAGTAATGAAGAAATTTTCACCTAATTAATGAGCTTTAAAAATTAAAACAGTACAGGTGACGATGAAATTTCCGTAGCCCTAATACAAAATGTTATACTAGAAATTATTGATCCAGTAACACATATTATCAACAAATCAATTGAATTTGGAATATATCCTGACAAACTTAAGCATTCGCTTATCACACCTGTTTATAAAAAAGGGACAAGAATGTCTCAGAAAACTACAGGCCTATTAGCATATTTTCATCTTCCTCAAAATTTTTTGAAAGAGTGATAGCTGATAGGACCATATCCTTTTTAAAAATACCATCTTCTAAATGATACTCAGCACGGATATGTTAAAGGAAAAAGTATAGAAACCGCGTGTTTCTATTTCTTAGACAATGTATTAAAGCATTTGGATAATCAAGATATCCCTTGTGGCATATTTATAGATTTATCAAAAGCCTATGATACGGTAAACCACAATTTTCTTATATATAAACTGGAAAAGTATGGTATTAGAGGCAACGCAGTAAATTTATTCCGATCCTACCTAAGTAATAGAACACAAAAGACTAAAGTGGTCAGTGCTTCTTATGGCACGGCAAAATCAAAAATTACTGCTTTTCACGATTACTGCTTTTCACGATCACGTAAACGATCTGCCGCTAGCTCTAAATCAATCTAAAATAATAAATTATGCAGATGACACAACATTATTAGTAGCTGTTAAATTCATAGAGGAAATCATTTCTAACTCTAATTCGATAATAAATCAGGCAAAAATATGGCTCCAAATGAATAAATTAACTATACATGAAGATAAGACTAACCTAATCATTTTCCGAACATACCGATCTAAAATAAACTATCCAAAACAGAGAGTAATTGACAGAGATACGTTAGAAATAAAAAGTGATGTGAAACTCTAAGGGATACATATTGATCAACATTTAAGCTGGGAAACCCATGTAAAAAAATTATCAATTAAGTTGAACAGAACAACGTATGCCCTATGCATTCTTCAAAGATGTGTAAGCACAGAAATGCTAAAAGTTGTATATTATGCCAACTTTTACTCACATCTCCGTTTTGGAAAAATGTTTTGGGGAAGAGGGAAAAGCGTAATTTCTTACAGTATTTGTAAAGCTTTTTATATATATTTTTTTTATATTGATTGTCTTTTCTGTTTGACATATTTCATTTAGAATATTGTAAATAATCTTAAATAATGAAATCAAATACATTTGATTTGATTTGACTAGACAGACAAGACTAGACATACAAGACTAGACAGACAAGACTAGACAGACAAGACTAGACAGACAAGACTAGACAGACAAGACTAGACAGACAAGACTAGACAGACAAGACTAGACAGACAAGACTAGACAGACAAGACTAGACAGACAAGACTAGACAGACAAGACTAGACAGACAAGACTAGACAGACAAGACTAGACAGACAAGACTAGACAGACAAGACTAGACAGACAAGACTAGACAGACAAGACTAGACAGACAAGACTACAGACAAGACTAGACAGACAAGACTAGACAGACAAGACTAGACAGACAAGACTAGACAGACAAGACTAGACAGACAAGACTAGACAGACAAGACTAGACAGACAAGACTAGACAGACAAGACTAGACAGACAAGACTAGACAGACAAGACTAGACAGACAAGACTAGACAGACAAGACTAGACAGACAAGACTAGACAGACAAGACTAGACAGACAAGACTAGACAGACAAGACTAGACAGACAAGACTAGACAGACAAGACTAGACAGACAAGACTAGACAGACAAGACTAGACAGACAAGACTAGACAGACAAGACTAGACAGACAAGACTAGACAGACAAGACTAGACAGACAAGACTAGACAGACAAGACTAGACAGACAAGACTAGACAGACAAGACTAGACAGACAAGACTAGACAGACAAGACTAGACAGACAAGACTAGACAGACAAGACTAGACAGACAAGACTAGACAGACAAGACTAGACAGACAAGACTAGACAGACAAGACTAGACAGACAAGACTAGACAGACAAGACTAGACAGACAAGACTAGACAGACAAGACTAGACAGACAAGACTAGACAGACAAGACTAGACAGACAAGACTAGACAGACAAGACTAGACAGACAAGACTAGACAGACAAGACTAGACAGACAAGACTAGACAGACAAGACTAGACAGACAAGACTAGACAGACAAGACTAGACAGACAAGACTAGACAGACAAGACTAGACAGACAAGACTAGACAGACAAGACTAGACAGACAAGACTAGACAGACAAGACTAGACAGACAAGACTAGACAGACAAGACTAGACAGACAAGACTAGACAGACAAGACTAGACAGACAAGACTAGACAGACAAGACTAGACAGACAAGACTAGACAGACAAGACTAGACAGACAAGACTAGACAGACAAGACTAGACAGACAAGACTAGACAGACAAGACTAGACAGACAAGACTAGACAGACAAGACTAGACAGACAAGACTAGACAGACAAGACTAGACAGACAAGACTAGACAGACAAGACTAGACAGACAAGACTAGACAGACAAGACTAGACAGACAAGACTAGACAGACAAGACTAGACAGACAAGACTAGACAGACAAGACTAGACAGACAAGACTAGACAGACAAGACTAGACAGACAAGACTAGACAGACAAGACTAGACAGACAAGACTAGACAGACAAGACTAGACAGACAAGACTAGACAGACAAGACTAGACAGACAAGACTAGACAGACAAGACTAGACAGACAAGACTAGACAGACAAGACTAGACAGACAAGACTAGACAGACAAGACTAGACAGACAAGACTAGACAGACAAGACTAGACAGACAAGACTAGACAGACAAGACTAGACAGACAAGACTAGACAGACAAGACTAGACAGACAAGACTAGACAGACAAGACTAGACAGACAAGACTAGACAGACAAGACTAGACAGACAAGACTAGACAGACAAGACTAGACAGACAAGACTAGACAGACAAGACTAGACAGACAAGACTAGACAGACAAGACTAGACAGACAAGACTAGACAGACAAGACTAGACAGACAAGACTAGACAGACAAGACTAGACAGACAAGACTAGACAGACAAGACTAGACAGACAAGACTAGACAGACAAGACTAGACAGACAAGACTAGACAGACAAGACTAGACAGACAAGACTAGACAGACAAGACTAGACAGACAAGACTAGACAGACAAGACTAGACAGACAAGACTAGACAGACAAGACTAGACAGACAAGACTAGACAGACAAGACTAGACAGACAAGACTAGACATACAAAACTAGACAGACAAGACTAGACAGACAAGACTAGACAGACAAGACTAGACAGCCTATTTGTATTTTCCTTCATGTGCAGACTAGCGCACGAAGGCCAGCATTCCGTTCAAAGGACACTATGCTGGTTATCACGCTATCATTTTTACTTTTCTCTTTTTATGTAGTTTCCCGGAATCTCTGAACCATCTCTCTGGAGTTATTGAATTCTAAACTGTTCATCATGATCCATTCATCATGGGGAGTTTTTGTGAACATGGCGGACGATAAAGTGTTAAACGAAGTGCTGTGCAATTATTGTACGAAAAAAGTCGCAAAACCACTATTTTGTATAAAATGTAAAAATTGTTACCATGCGGGATGCCTAGCGCATGAAAAAAAGAAACGTAATATCGCCTGCGAACATGAATTCCGCGAAGTTCAAGAATTTTCTGTGAAAACCCCAGAAATATTAGAAATTGTAAACGCCGAATATAGTGAAAACTATTACTTAAAAAAGACAATAATGGAAATGGAGGATAAAAATGCAATCCTAAAGAAATATGTCTCAACCCTGGAGGCATATATTGAATTATTGCAAGAAAAAGAAAAAAGAAAAACAATAACAGAAGTAAACAATCCTACCTTGGTAGAAACACATCTTGATGTCAACAGTAACAGCGAGGCAACACTCTTCGCATCTCAAACGCGCGTGAGCTCGATAGATAATCTTCCCCAAAGAGAAATTGAAATACACGAAAGTGATACGTTGGCAACCAAGCAAACTGTGAACAATAATCAAAGACAGACTGTAACAATAGAACCTAAAAATAATAAGAAGGCAACCACATCCACGTTCAACCCTGGAAATGAAACGCAACAAGCGGACAAGGACAGAAGTACCAACACAAAGACACAAAATGAGGATTTGGATTTTATTGCACCTAAAAGGAGGATAAAAAAGGTTGCCATTGGTAAAGCAAAACTAAGTGACGACGAATCTACTACAGGATTTGCCGGACGAGAAAACCTACCTAGTAAAATCTGGCTACATATATCTAGAGCAAAGGAGCATGTGAATGAGGAGATTGTATTAAACTATTTAATGGAAAAAACAGGATATGATAGAAACAGCTTCATCGTCGAAAAACTGACACAAAAATTCCAAATGCCCGATAATAATAGCTTTAAAGTAGGCGTAGACTTGAACCTAAAGGAAAGAGTGTATGATGCAGCATTTTGGCCCGAGGGTATTTTACACCAACGGTTCAATTTTAGATTAAGCAATAGAAACCGTCAAGGAAATTTTACCCAACGTGCCCAAAGAATCCAAAACCTTTAAGAAGAAAAAAAAATTGTTAAAGATATAAAGAGAGAAAACATCAGCGTAATTAATTTAAATACCCAATCTGTCCGAAACTCAATTGATGAAATTGAATATATGATCGAAGATACGCGTAATTGTAAATACCTAGCCCTAACAGAACACTGGCAGAGTTCAGTACAGCTGCAAACAATATTAATTAAGAATTTTCATCTAGTCTCGAGTTTCTGCAGGGATGAAGGAAGGCATGGCGGAGTAGCCCTCTACTGTCACAATAATATGTCGTATAAAATTAGAAATGATATAAACTCACATGCAGAGACATACACATTTGAATGTGCAGCTATGGAAACAACAATCAACTCAAACTCATTATTAATCATCGCCATATACAGAACACCGGTAGCAGATATCAAACAATTCTTCCAGAAACTACATGCACTACTTACTAATATAACAAATGAAAGGAAACAGTTTATTATCACAGGAGACTTTAACATCGATGTCTTAAAATTGTCAAAAAATAGCCGCGAACTAAAATATTTGCTAGAATCGTTCAATGCAACTCTTACACTAAAGGAAGTCAGTCATCCAACATCAAATACATGCTTAGACAATATAGTGGTCTGCACAAACATAAGCTATGAAGTGCAGACGCTCAATTATCAAATCTCTGACCACCTCGCGCAACAAATCACTTTCTCAACAAACAAAACCCAACAGAGTTACCATACATTTCGAATTTACAACGAAGACAACATGAATCAGTTTAAACTGGCGCTGAGTAAAGAATCATGGGAAGAACTTAATTCAATTGAATATAAGGAAGTAAACGATCAGTGGGACAATTTCATAGAAATATTTCTAATGCATTTTTATGAATGCTTCCCTATTAAAAAGATTAATTGTAAGCAAGTGAAAAAAAGGTATTTGTAAACAATGCACTGAATCAGTTAAAAAGAGAACTGGAGATTATGCAAATATTATCTATGTATATTCAGGGTTTAAAACCAAGCTACAATAGACTGCGAAGGAAATATAAAGCTGCGTTGCGATTAGAGAAAAAGAAACGTTACCAATGCTTAATAGAAAACAGCGAAAATAAAATCAAAAGCACATGGAAGGTTGTCAAAGAAATAACTAAACTTAAGACAAGTAAGGAATCTAGGACTAATCATAACTTTGCACCAGAAATGGCAAACGTAATAAATAATTTCTTCGCTGACAAAGGAAATAATATGACACAACATCTGAACAATGGAAGTGCCAGCAATAGCATACGAAATAATCCAAATACAATTTTTCTAGATCCAATCAACAAAGAAGAATTAATTAATGCCATAATAAATTTTAAAAATAAAAGAAGTGCGGGAGTAGACGAAATTAATATGCCAATTATAAAATGGGTAGCAATGGAAATAATTAGTCCATTGGAACTAATTATTAATAATTCTTTGCAGACAGGTATATTCCCAGAGGCATTAAAAATCTCAAAGGTGGTTCCTGTTTACAAAAAGGGTGTCGTGAATGACTTGGAAAACTACAGACCAATTAGTCTGCAATCAGTTTTCTCAAAAATATTTGAGAAATTGATATGCACAAGAATTTTATCCTTTGTAAATAGGTACCATATTTTTAATAAATGTCAGCATGGCTTCATAGCAGGACGAAATATCGAAACGGCCTGTTTTCAATATATTAGAGACACAATACGCCATATAGAAGACCAGAAGATCCCATGTGGAATTTTCATTGATTTATCCAAGGCATATGATACCGTCGATCACTACCTACTAATCCAGAAGTTAGATAAATATGGCATCAGAGGAGTCACCCTAGAATGGATTATGTCATATTTAAAAAATAGAACCCAGGTAACGGAAATTACAACAGGACAAGGCAAAATCACATCAGCGAAACGCATAACAAATGTAGGAATTCCGCAAGGAAGTATTCTGGGCCCTATATTATTTACATTGTATGTAAATGATCTGCCAAAAATAACGGAGAAAACGGACACGGTAATGATTAATTACGCGGATGATACAAGCGTTATAATAACCAATAAATCCTTAGAAAACGTCTCGACGAACATTACAACAACTATAGAAGCGTTTCTAACTAACGAAGCTAAGCGAAACTAACTACATGGTTTAATGAAAATAAACTTATTATGAATGAGGATAAAACAAACCTTATATTTTTCAAAACAAAACGTGACCAAAGAGTATACCCTAAAGAGATTACGATACACAATAAACTGGAAGTACAAAAAAGCGTCAAACTATTAGGAATCCACTTCGACGAGAACCTGGATTGGACAACCCATATAAGTAAACTATCAAAACTACTTAGTAGGTCCGTATATGCACTTAGAATCCTCAGAGGCTATTTAGATTCGAAAGCTTTAAAAGCAGTTTATTTTGCCAATGTTCATAGCTTATTGAGGTTCGGGATCATGTTCTGGGGCAGCGGAACATTGATAACCGAAATTTTTAAGATCCAAAAAGAAGCTATCCGAGTGATTTTTAAGCTCCAATTCACTGAATCATGTAGAGGAATATTCAAAGAAGCGAATATACTAACAACAATAGGAACGTACATATTTGAAAGTTTAGTTTTCCTATTTAAACACAGATATTACTTCGCGGATTATCAAATCAATACCAATAAGAACACCAGAAATAATAATATAAATTACAATTACCCCATACACAATCTCAGCATGACAGAGAAACATCCGCCTTATAGCAACATCAAATTATTTAATGCACTACCGCTAAATCTAAAACGGAAAAACAATCTAAAGGAATACAAGAAGGCACTTCGTAGCATCCTCGTCAGCATAGAGCCTTACACTCTACAGGAGTACCATACGAATATAAAAGCCCCAATATTCCAAAACTTGTGACATATTACATTTAGCATACAGTTGTAATTATGTGAACACATTATTTATTTCGACTGTAAAGCTTATATATTGTAATAAATATATTTGTATTGTATTGTATTCTAGATAATTGTTTGGCATGTTTATCAAAGATAAGCCACCACTCTCTCGATTTTGATACGGTTAAGATGTCATCTTCATCCTTGGGCCAGGTAAGTTCATGCATCTGCATCTGTCTCCAAAGATCGTCTCCATATTTCGGTATCTGAGCAATAAAATAGCACGTGTGCCGCGGTGTCATTTTGGCCACACTCACAGAGGGGACTTTCTCTTTTACCAAATCTATGAAGGTACGCTTTGAAATTACCGTGGCCTGTTATTAACTGGATTGCGTGGTGGGACATACTGATGTTGAAACCCCTCCAGGTCTTAATGGACGGTATAAATTGCTTGGTCCACAAGCCAGTTGTAGCCAGATCCCATCTGTCCTGCCAGAGCTTCTCGAAATGCCCTTTGGAGCACGATCTTAAAGCCTGTTTGGGCAATTTACTAAAGGAAATTGGCAGATCTTCCTTGTTAGCTGCTTGTTTGGCAAGCATGTCTGCTCGTTTATTGCCTTCAAAACCAGCATGTGCCTTAACCCAATGCCAACGGATCTTGTTCTTCCTTGAAACTCTGGCAGCTGTCTTCCACGTCTCCAACAATAATTCAGTGGGTGAATTTAAACTCTTCAGAGCATCCAGAATAGATCGGCTGTTACAAATGATTGAACAGGGTCTGCTGCTGTTATTTTCGACATAAAGCAAAGCTTGCAGCATGGCCAAAAGCTCAGCTTGAAAAATTGAGCAATACTTTTCTAATTTAATCAGCTTATGGTACACTTCCTCGTCTTGAAAGTAGACCACGAATGCAGCCCCCGTACATCTGATCGAACTCGAACCGCCCGTGTAAACCCGGAGTTGATATATATTACTCAGTGTCAAATAGTATGTAACCAGCGACAATTGTGAAGGATGAACTAGTTCTTGGGTATTTACGGTCAGTTCGAGCTCGCTCAGTGCAACCGGTAAGCCCGTTATATCTCTAATAATCGTATCGTCTGCGATCTGGTGTGAGTTGTGGAGGGCTAGCTGCTTGAGACGGATGTCGGCTGGCAGGAGACCCGTAATCACACAAGCTGCCTCAGAGGAGACTGTGCGATACGCTTTTGCAGCACGGATGGTGCTGAGGCGCTGTACGCTCAAAAGCTTTAGGCCTCCCTTCACGCCACACGACCTCTGCCATATTGGAGCAGCATATAATAGTGCGGGTTCTATAGCGCCACGGTATATATCAATCAGCTGTGAACTCCCCAGACCCCACTCCTTTCTCGCAGCGATACTCAACTTTATGCTGAACCGTTTTACCCTACCACAAGCCTGCTTCATGTGTTCTCTGAAGTTCAGGAATCTGTCAATTATGACACCTAAGTACCGTAGGTGTTGTTGGCATCTAATTTTTGTATTCCCAAGAGTGAATACGGGACTCCTTTGCTTCGAAGATCTGCCGAAAAAAAGAGCCTCGGTCTTTTGGGCATTAAAATTAAGTCGGGTTTCAATTGCCCACTGGCAAAGATTATCTAGAGACCGATCAGTTTTCTCCTTTAAGCCCGTGATGGTTTTGCTTTTGCAGAGAAGAAACGTATCATCCGCATAGGCAACAATCTCGCAATCTTCAGGCAGATCTCTTTCGAAAATGGTGCCATATAATATATTCCAGAAACCTGGACCTGACTTTGAACCTTGTGGACAACCTTTGCCGATTCTCCTTTCTAAGTATAAACCAGGTTCGCTGATTATTGCTCTGCGATCTACAAAGTAAGACTTGGCTAACTTGACTAGATTGTCAGGACAATCTTTTTCAATCAGCCTGTGGATAATAAGCGGCCACCAGGCGTTGTCAAATGCCCCACTTATATCCAAGGCTATGGCTGAACAATAAACCTTCGATCTTAATGCCTCCCTTATAAACCTGACCGCCTTTGAGATGGCCTGAACAGTTCCTGTGCCTCTTCTAAAACCAAACTGATTTTGATTCACCAACTTGTTCCGATAAAAGTAATGGTCAATTCTCGAGATGAGAAGACAATCCAACACCTTTCCGGCCACAGGAAGCAAACTTATTGGTCTGAAGTCTTTTATGGATAGCGCTGGCTTGTTGGGTTTAGGGATAATCTTGATTAGTTGTTCTTTCCAGCAGGACGGGAATATGGACTTGCTCAAACACTTGTTATAAAGATTAAGAAATGTGTTTGGTGCTGAGTTGCAGGCAGCCAATACTATGTCAGAGGTAATGCCATCCAGCCCAGGGGCTTTCTTTGAGCTCATACTTTGTATAACTCGTTCAATCTCAGACATAGTGAACGGTATATCGTCTTGTCCTCCTTGACCAGTTTGCGCAAGTAATCTGACAAACGTGTGTTGCTGAGTGTCCTCCTTCTTATCGTCCTGCGGAAAGAATGTCTCAAGAAGTTTGTGAGAGGTTTCAAAGATATCTAATGGATTATCCCCAACCTTAAGGCTACTCAGATAGCTTATAGAGGTTTTTCTACCTCTAAGAACCTTGAAAACAGGGCCCCATGGGTTTTCGTGTGAAGATCGAGTGCAGAATTCTCGCCACTTGAGTTTCTTCGACTCTAGAATTGCGTTTTTATATTCATTTGATTTAGCGTTATAAGCTATTTTACTATAATGTCTTTGTTCGCCTCTGCTCTTTTGATACAGTCGCCGTAGCCTGTTGTTTTCCTTGCGCAAGGCTGTTAGTTCAGCAGTCCACCAAGGCACGGAAAGTCTAAAGTATTTCCTTGGAGGAAAGGTATCTCGTGCTGCCTTTTCCATGGCTGCATTTAATTTGTGGGCGAATATTGAAATATCCTCAGGGGCAGAACACTGGTGAAGCTGCGGGGCAATGTTCTGGAGACAGGACAAGAATTTATCACTAAACTCTGCCCAGTCCCCTTTTCTTGTACAGAAACCACGTTGAGCTTCTGGCAGCTTGGTTTCATTTCCTATTGACCAACTGATGTACCGGTGATCAGACAGACTACTCTCATCGGGAAGATGCCAATCAACAATCTTCTTGCTCAAGGTGTGGGTGGAAAGTGTTAAATCGATAACGCTTTGACCGTTGTGACCGATGAAGGTTGGTTCCGACCCGATATTCAGTATGACCAAGTTATTCTCTAAAATTAACTTTTCCAGACATTTACCCCTGTTGTCCTCCAGTGCGCTACCCCACGAAAAGGATTTCGCATTGAAGTCGCCAGCAACTAAGACTTCGGACTTTGAACTAACCTCTCTAACGATTTTGTTGAGGGCGTCTAGGTTATCACTAAATCTGTCCAGCTCCACCGGTCTTGTTTGTGGAGGAAGATAGACTGAGATAACGTAAATATTAATTCTGCCGCAAAGGATTGCGCTACTGTCATCAGGCTACTGGACCGATCAGGATCAAGCATGACGGTAATCCGAGAGTCGATTACTACTAAAGCGGCTTTAATGGTAGATTCATCTGGCTTTCTAGAATGTAGAATTTTATAGTGGGCCGGAAAGCCTGGGAGTTTTCCCCGAAAGACGTGAGGTTCTTGGATGAATACCATTTGAATTCTATCTCTTTCAATCTTTTCCAAAAGGGCCGCTGTTGCAGCTTTGCATCTACCCAAATTAATTTGCAAACATCTGATATATTCATTAGGTTTAGTTTTCACGGCCATTGTCGGTGAAATTGAGACAAGCTGTAAGAGATTCGAAATGGATTATCAGCATTACCTACTGCGCACAAATTGACATACATTACAAAACAGATAAATAAATAAATTGAAAAATAGATCATAAATACATAAATAAGTAAATAAATAAATAAATAATTGAAAAAGTAAAATAAGTAACTGACAAGCAATGACGTGAAAACCAGATAAACATATTTGCGTACTAAATAGAACTGAAATATGTAAGTAAGCAAATGTACAATAAAATAAAAATTTGGAGAATAAATACATTAGTAAATAAATGAAAAAATAAATAATTGAATAAATAAACTAAGTAAAAGAGAAGCCATGAAATGACACTCGTTAAAAATATTTCCATAATAAGTAAAATAAGCTGAACAGCTTCTGGACAAATATCTAGACAAATATGTAAAAAAGCAAATGTACAATAAAATCGAAAACAGATTTTGAAGTATGTGTATAAAACTTATTAAATAAAATAAAATAAAATATTTGATAAAACTTGTAATCACGATTTGAAGACTGGATTTACTGTTTATCTTTATTTGCTTTGTCAATATCTTCCGCCGGGGATGGTATCCTTGGGCGAAGTCTGTTTTTTTCCCATCTGTCCCCCTTCTTCTTGATCCAGTTCTTTTTTGGGTCTGGTTCCGATTCGGAGCCATCTTCGGAGATAGACGGAGAGCGGATAGGAAGACCACCACGTTTCCGTTTGTCTTTTTCAGATGTCATTGGTGTCCTGAAGGTTATGGCTGGTTCCTTTGATTTTGATTGTGGCGCTGCTATGATTTGAGCTGAGGTAGATGAACTGTTTTGGATGATGTTGTCTTCTTCCAAAATATTGCAAGCACCGCTGCTCGATCTCTTTTGTTGTTCGGCCTCTTTAGCAATAATGTCTTTAATAGAGATCATAATAATGGGAATTAGAGCTGCAGCCAATTCCTTTACATCTATTGTGGGCTTATCTGCAGTGGAAGTTGTAGCTTTAGCATATGACAGGTTTCTAATAGGTGTGACTGTAGAGATCTTCCGTCTTGCCTCGTGATATGTAATTTTTTCTAATGTTTTTAGTCTTTGTATTGCCATTTCCTCCCTATACTTGGAGCATAATCTGGAGTTGGCCAAGTGGTGTTCCCCGCAGTTCACACATGTGGGAGTGGCACACGCAGTTCCATCATGGGGGGGTTTTCTACATAAGCATACTTGTTGGCTTGAACATCGAGCGGCGCTATGGCCGAAATTCTGACATCTGTAACATCTGAGTGGATTTGGAATATACTCTCTTACTTCCAAATTATAAAAGGCAACGTAAATTTTCTTAGGTAGTATTGGTGTACTAAATGTAAGAATGAGGGACGGTGTGTTTCTAAGCACCCCGTCTCTCTTACTCTTTATTCTTTTCACGTCAGTAACGTTTTTGTCCTTGAGCTCTGACAGAATTTCTTCTTCAGTCGAGTTAAGTAAATCCCAGCAAAAAATAATCCCTTTACTATAATTGAGCGATTTGTGTGGGTTTACTTCCACCTCGCTTTCACAGAACACGTTTATTTTCTTCAATCGCGCAGATTGTTTATTTGTTCTTGTTTCGATTAAAATTCCTTCTCTAATTTTCTTTATGCTATTGCAATCACCAATTAAACCATATATTGCTTTGCTTATTTTAAAAGGGTTCTCTTTTTCAAAGTTGGTTCCATCTTTCTTTTTTATAATCAGAAACCGGGGCGACGAAACCACCGTCTCCTGATTATTAGGTCCCATGTTTTGAGAGATGGGGATCTCCTGAGTTTTTGAGTTTATAAGTGTATCCATTTTTGGTCCCACGAGTATAGAGATACAAGACTAGACAGACAAGAATAGACAGACAAGACTAGACAGACAAGACTAGACAGACAAGACTAGACAGACAAGACTAGACAGACAAGACTAGACAGACAAGACTAGACAGACAAGACTAGACAGACAAGACTAGACAGACAAGACTAGACAGACAAGACTAGACAGACAAGACTAGACAGACAAGACTAGACAGACAAGACTAGACAGACAAGACTAGACCGACAAGACTAGACAGACAAGACTAGACAGACAAGACTAGACAGACAAGACTAGACAGACAAGACTAGACAGACAAGACTAGACAGACAAGACTAGACAGACAAGACTAGACAGACAAGACTAGACAGACAAGACTAGACAGACAAGACTAGACAGACAAGACTAGACAGACAAGACTAGACAGACAAGACTAGACAGACAAGACTAGACAGACAAGACTAGACAGACAAGACTAGACAGACAAGACTAGACAGACAAGACTAGACAGACAAGACTAGACAGACAAGACTAGACAGACAAGACTAGACAGACAAGACTAGACAGACAAGACTAGACAGACAAGACTAGACAGACAAGACTAGACAGACAAGACTAGACAGACAAGACTAGACAGACAAGACTAGACAGACAAGACTAGACAGACAAGACTAGACAGACAAGACTAGACAGACAAGACTAGACAGACAAGACTAGACAGACAAGACTAGACAGACAAGACTAGACAGACAAGACTAGACAGACAAGACTAGACAGACAAGACTAGACAGACAAGACTAGACAGACAAGACTAGACAGACAAGACTAGACAGACAAGACTAGACAGACAAGACTAGACAGACAAGACTAGACAGACAAGACTAGACAGACAAGACTAGACAGACAAGACTAGACAGACAAGACTAGACAGACAAGACTAGACAGACAAGACTAGACAGACAAGACTAGACAGACAAGACTAGACAGACAAGACTAGACAGACAAGACTAGACAGACAAGACTAGACAGACAAGACTAGACAGACAAGACTAGACAGACAAGACTAGACAGACAAGACTAGACAGACAAGACTAGACAGACAAGACTAGACAGACAAGACTAGACAGACAAGACTAGACAGACAAGACTAGACAGACAAGACTAGACAGACAAGACTAGACAGACAAGACTAGACAGACAAGACTAGACAGACAAGACTAGACAGACAAGACTAGACAGACAAGACTAGACAGACAAGACTAGACAGACAAGACTAGACAGACAAGACTAGACAGACAAGACTAGACAGACAAGACTAGACAGACAAGACTAGACAGACAAGACTAGACAGACAAGACTAGACAGACAAGACTAGACAGACAAGACTAGACAGACAAGACTAGACAGACAAGACTAGACAGACAAGACTAGACAGACAAGACTAGACAGACAAGACTAGACAGACAAGACTAGACAGACAAGACTAGACAGACAAGACTAGACAGACAAGACTAGACAGACAAGACTAGACAGACAAGACTAGACAGACAAGACTAGACAGACAAGACTAGACAGACAAGACTAGACAGACAAGACTAGACAGACAAGACTAGACAGACAAGACTAGACAGACAAGACTAGACAGACAAGACTAGACAGACAAGACTAGACAGACAAGACTAGACAGACAAGACTAGACAGACAAGACTAGACAGACAAGACTAGACAGACAAGACTAGACAGACAAGACTAGACAGACAAGACTAGACAGACAAGACTAGACAGACAAGACTAGACAGACAAGACTAGACAGACAAGACTAGACAGACAAGACTAGACAGACAAGACTAGACAGACAAGACTAGACAGACAAGACTAGACAGACAAGACTAGACAGACAAGACTAGACAGACAAGACTAGACAGACAAGACTAGACAGACAAGACTAGACAGACAAGACTAGACAGACAAGACTAGACAGACAAGACTAGACAGACAAGACTAGACAGACAAGACTAGACAGACAAGACTAGACAGACAAGACTAGACAGACAAGACTAGACAGACAAGACTAGACAGACAAGACTAGACAGACAAGACTAGACAGACAAGACTAGACAGACAAGACTAGACAGACAAGACTAGACAGACAAGACTAGACAGACAAGACTAGACAGACAAGACTAGACAGACAAGACTAGACAGACAAGACTAGACAGACAAGACTAGACAGACAAGACTAGACAGACAAGACTAGACAGACAAGACTAGACAGACAAGACTAGACAGACAAGACTAGACAGACAAGACTAGACAGACAAGACTAGACAGACAAGACTAGACAGACAAGACTAGACAGACAAGACTAGACAGACAAGACTAGACAGACAAGACTAGACAGACAAGACTAGACAGACAAGACTAGACAGACAAGACTAGACAGACAAGACTAGACAGACAAGACTAGACAGACAAGACTAGACAGACAAGACTAGACAGACAAGACTAGACAGACAAGACTAGACAGACAAGACTAGACAGACAAGACTAGACAGACAAGACTAGACAGACAAGACTAGACAGACAAGACTAGACAGACAAGACTAGACAGACAAGACTAGACAGACAAGACTAGACAGACAAGACTAGACAGACAAGACTAGACAGACAAGACTAGACAGACAAGACTATTAATTATTGAAATGAAGAATCTTAAAGATGAGGTAGCATCTCTCAAGCAGACTATAGTTGAACTCAAGCTACTTTTATCTAATAACAACGGTTCTAAACTAGACGTCATTAACAAGAATATGTCCCCTAACTTCAACGTTTTCGTTAGCGAACTTAAGGAGCTCAAAGATCTTGTCATAAATGGTGACTTAGCATCTAATCCTGTGAGTACATTATCCCAAACTTCATCCAACGTGTCTGCCTCCACTTGCCCTTGTCCTTCTGCAACTTCAAGCGAACCCAATATACCCCATGTGCGTTCAACGCAGTCTTTCAGCGGCTGCGGACTGTCGAGCTCTTTTCGTGATAATTCTACCGCTGTGGCTAATGAATCTATTATCGTCGAGTCTAGCCCACGTAATCCTAAACCCAGCAGAAATCACTTAAGCTGTTCCAGGAGTGAGTCGATTTCCTTCGCACAAAAACCTGTACTCTTGGGTACAGGCTCCTCAAATCTTCTTCGTGCGGCAGCTCGCAAGAAACGAGCCTGGTATCATCTTAGCAACTGCTCCCCTGATACAAGTGAATCACAATTGCTGACGTTTATCCGGACCACCTTGAACGTTCAGGACTGTTATTGTAAGTGTCTACTTTCTAGTAGTAGGTATAGCACGTTCAAGGTGGGATTGAATGAGACTGACGTGACCAGATTCCTTGACCCAGGGAAGTGGCCTGTTAACATTACCATCAGGGAATTCGTACACTTACCTAGATCAAAACCTATACGGGAACTCACTAATTCTGTAGGCAATCTGACTTCGACTGGGGTCGCTAACATAGTAGCAGACGGTATTAGTGATAAATCTTCTACTCCTTTTTTAGAGGAAAACAATCTCTCTTGACTGGTCTGAAATTCAGTATGTATTATCAAAATGTCCGAGGTCTCAACACTAAGTTCGATTTAATATATCCAGCAATGTACGACCACGATTTTGACTTTGTCTTCTGCACTGAAACTTGGCTTCACGATAACGTGCTGAACAGTGAATTGATGCCACCAACATTTACGATATTTAGGTCTGATCGTAACTTCTCCAAATCAGGTCTCACTAGAGGAGGTGGAGTTCTTATTGCTACCAACAACAAGCGTTTTAACTCGAACCCTGTTGACACTGTACTAATCTCGAACTTATTCCATACTATCGATATGGTTGTTTGCACCTGTTTTATTGGTTCTTTGAAATGCTTAATGGTGTGCATTTATATCCCTCCCAATACCTCGATTTTGAATTTCGAGTCCTTTTTTGAACATCTCGAAGTCTTCATTATGTCATGCACTTATGATAACATTGTCATAGCCGGTGACTTTAATCTTTCACAGTGTAACCTAGCCCCTAGAAAATCCACCTCGATCGACAATTTTATTTCTCTGTGTAGCCTTAAGCAAGTGAATACTATCACGAATTCTGGCGATAATATGCTAGATCTGGTTTTTAGTAATTTGAGCGCAGACGTTATTAAGGAACATTGCCCTGTTGTCCCTGAGGATCCCTATCATCCCGCCTTATTGGCATCTTTTACGATCCATGCCAGCCAAGGCACGTCTAATTTTACACAAAATAATCGGTTACATCCCAACAGCAAGTCATACAATTTCCGCAGTGCCGATCTTCCGGCGCTTTACCTGACCCTTAGTAATACTGACTTTACTGTAATTGAAGAGTCCAATAAATCATCAAGTGAACTTTTAGATACATTTTACTCCTGCCTTTATTCTATTCTAGATAAATTTGTTCCGCCTCGATCCTCTTCTCGATCGACCTATCCTACGTGGTTTTCACCCTCCATTATTGATACTCTGCGTAGGAATCTTCATCATGCTTATAAAAAATCTAAATCTTTACTTGACTACTCAAGGTTCAAGCACATCAGAACGTTGGTTAAGTTACAAATAAGGACCGCCTTCTCTAACTTCATATCGGAGTCAGCCAATAATATTTCCGCTGATCCCAAACGTTTCTGGACATTTATTAGATCCAAAAAGCGTCAAAGCCGTATACCGGGAGAAATGTTTTTGGAAAGTTGCACCTTTAACACTCCACAGTCTATTGTTGACGGTTTTGCCAGCTACTTTAAGGGAGTGTTTAGACCCTCCTCTCCTAATACTAGCTTTTCGGATGTCTCTGGTCTGAATCTTCCACTGATCAGCTTTACTAAGGTTACTGAAGATGAGGTGTTATCAACTCTCAAGCGAGCCAAATGTAACTTGACCAGCGGTGCTGATCTGATTCCAGCATTCCTACTTCGGGACTGTGCGCATATTTTTGCGCCTCCACTCACCAAACTTTTTAACAAGATCCTGCATGAAGGCACGTTTCCAGCTATTTGGAAATCTACAAAGATTTGTCCAATCCTCAAATCTGGCTTACAGTCTGATATTAAGAACTATCGTCCCATCGCCATAATTTCCAATTTTTCCAAAATCTTTGAATCTATCCTTTTTAACTCCATCTTCCCTCGTATCAAACATCTTATCTCCACTAAACAACATGGATTCATGAAGGGTCGTTCAACGGTGACAAACTTGGTAGCCTTCACTCAGTATGTTACTCCAGTTATTGCTGCAAGGGGGCAGGTAGATTGCATCTATACAGACTTTGCTAAAGCATTCGACTGCATAGATCATTCAGTCGTTATTAATAAGCTGCATTCTTTTGGCTTTGACAATAATCTTGTTATATTATTATCTTCCTACCTAGCGGATAGAATGCAGTTCGTTTTTCACGGTGGATTTTCTTCTGCTGAATTCGTAGCCACCTCTGGTGTTCCTCAGGGATCCAACCTTGGGCCGATGTTATTTAATTTATTCATTAATGACTTGAGTGCTTCTCTATCCTCTCCTCATTTATTATTTGCCGATGATCTTAAGATATTTATGGCTATAAAGCACCCTGTTGACTGTTCCATTTTACAAGCCAACCTTAATATTTTGGAGAGATGGTGTGATGACAATAAGTTGGATCTAAACCTTGGCAAGTGCAAAATTGTTTCTTTCACTCGGCTTCAACAACCGCTTGAGTTCAGGTATACTCTGTTTAATGTTTGTCTTGATCGCTGCGAGTCAGTCAAGGATCTTGGTGTTATATTTGATTGGCATCTTTCGTTTGTGCAACACATCCTGTCAACAGTGTCCAAGGCTGCAAGGGCTCTTGGATTCATAATACGCAATTCACGCAATTTTAATAATAACTTGGCGCTCAGGGTACTCTACCACAGTTTTGTTAGATCAATTTTAGAGTATGGCTCAATTATTTGGGACCCCCATTTTAAAAAATATGTTACTGCGTTGGAGATGATTCAGAGAAAATTTTTAAAATTCCTCTGGTTTAAATCGTCCGGAGGTCCTCCTCCTCTTCACGTCGACCACTCATTGTTGCTGGTTGAGTTTGGGTTTTTGTCACTAAAGACTCGACGATCACTAGCGGGTCTGGTCTTTTTGTTCAAGGCCGTTCATAGCGTCCTTGACTCTCCTGAGATCGTCAATAATTTGAATTTTCTGGTGCCCAGAGCTGCTAGTCGTCAGACAGACTCATTTTATAATGATTCATATGGGGGCCCTATGGCCTTGATACCACCCCTGTATAACATTTGCTCAACCTATAACTCAATCAGCTCCGATTGTGACATTTTTGGTTCGTTTAAAGATTTTAAATCGAGTGCTATCAAAAGCCTTACAAATTAGCACCCTCTTCCATTGCAAACTGCAATGTGTATGAGTTTTTTATAAAAAATTAAACTGTTCTTTCATATTTATTAATTTCATATTTTTTAATTTTTTAGTATACCATTGTTTTATATTTTGACATTGTACTTTTGATTTGCTTTTTATTCTGTGCTTATGTTTTTTGTCTTTGACTATTCTTTGTTATACTTTGACTATACTATATCAAGAAATTCCTGTATTACTGTTTTTATTTTATTAGTGCAAAATTGTTTGTATATATTTTGATTTACGTTTTCACATGTTTTACATCTCTTTAGATTTAAATGTAGCAATTTATGTAATGCTCTGTAATTGGTCTTGACACTGTTGAGCAATAAATCTATAAAAAAAAAAAAAAAAAAAAGACTAGACAGACAAGACTAGACAGACAAGACTAGACAGACAAGACTAGACAGACAAGACTAGACAGACAAGACTAGACAGACAAGACTAGACAGACAAGACTAGACAGACAAGACTAGACAGACAAGACTAGACAGACAAGACTAGACAGACAAGACTAGACAGACAAGACTAGACAGACAAGACTAGACAGACAAGACTAGACAGACAAGACTAGACAGACAAGACTAGACAGACAAGACTAGACAGACAAGACTAGACAGACAAGACTAGACAGACAAGACTAGACAGACAAGACTAGACAGACAAGACTAGACAGACAAGACTAGACAGACAAGACTAGACAGACAAGACTAGACAGACAAGACTAGACAGACAAGACTAGACAGACAAGACTAGACAGACAAGACTAGACAGACAAGACTAGACAGACAAGACTAGACAGACAAGACTAGACAGACAAGACTAGACAGACAAGACTAGACAGACAAGACTAGACAGACAAGACTAGACAGACAAGACTAGACAGACAAGACTAGACAGACAAGACTAGACAGACAAGACTAGACAGACAAGACTAGACAGACAAGACTAGACAGACAAGACTAGACAGACAAGACTAGACAGACAAGACTAGACAGACAAGACTAGACAGACAAGACTAGACAGACAAGACTAGACAGACAAGACTAGACAGACAAGACTAGACAGACAAGACTAGACAGACAAGACTAGACAGACAAGACTAGACAGACAAGACTAGACAGACAAGACTAGACAGACAAGACTAGACAGACAAGACTAGACAGACAAGACTAGACAGACAAGACTAGACAGACAAGACTAGACAGACAAGACTAGACAGACAAGACTAGACAGACAAGACTAGACAGACAAGACTAGACAGACAAGACTAGACAGACAAGACTAGACAGACAAGACTAGACAGACAAGACTAGACAGACAAGACTAGACAGACAAGACTAGACAGACAAGACTAGACAGACAAGACTAGACAGACAAGACTAGACAGACAAGACTAGACAGACAAGACTAGACAGACAAGACTAGACAGACAAGACTAGACAGACAAGACTAGACAGACAAGACTAGACAGACAAGACTAGACAGACAAGACTAGACAGACAAGACTAGACAGACAAGACTAGACAGACAAGACTAGACAGACAAGACTAGACAGACAAGACTAGACAGACAAGACTAGACAGACAAGACTAGACAGACAAGACTAGACAGACAAGACTAGACAGACAAGACTAGACAGACAAGACTAGACAGACAAGACTAGACAGACAAGACTAGACAGACAAGACTAGACAGACAAGACTAGACAGACAAGACTAGACAGACAAGACTAGACAGACAAGACTAGACAGACAAGACTAGACAGACAAGACTAGACAGACAAGACTAGACAGACAAGACTAGACAGACAAGACTAGACAGACAAGACTAGACAGACAAGACTAGACAGACAAGACTAGACAGACAAGACTAGACAGACAAGACTAGACAGACAAGACTAGACAGACAAGACTAGACAGACAAGACTAGACAGACAAGACTAGACAGACAAGACTAGACAGACAAGACTAGACAGACAAGACTAGACAGACAAGACTAGACAGACAAGACTAGACAGACAAGACTAGACAGACAAGACTAGACAGACAAGACTAGACAGACAAGACTAGACAGACAAGACTAGACAGACAAGACTAGACAGACAAGACTAGACAGACAAGACTAGACAGACAAGACTAGACAGACAAGACTAGACAGACAAGACTAGACAGACAAGACTAGACAGACAAGACTAGACAGACAAGACTAGACAGACAAGACTAGACAGACAAGACTAGACAGACAAGACTAGACAGACAAGACTAGACAGACAAGACTAGACAGACAAGACTAGACAGACAAGACTAGACAGACAAGACTAGACAGACAAGACTAGACAGACAAGACTAGACAGACAAGACTAGACAGACAAGACTAGACAGACAAGACTAGACAGACAAGACTAGACAGACAAGACTAGACAGACAAGACTAGACAGACAAGACTAGACAGACAAGACTAGACAGACAAGACTAGACAGACAAGACTAGACAGACAAGACTAGACAGACAAGACTAGACAGACAAGACTAGACAGACAAGACTAGACAGACAAGACTAGACAGACAAGACTAGACAGACAAGACTAGACAGACAAGACTAGACAGACAAGACTAGACAGACAAGACTAGACAGACAAGACTAGACAGACAAGACTAGACAGACAAGACTAGACAGACAAGACTAGACAGACAAGACTAGACAGACAAGACTAGACAGACAAGACTAGACAGACAAGACTAGACAGACAAGACTAGACAGACAAGACTAGACAGACAAGACTAGACAGACAAGACTAGAGTGACTAGACAGATAAGACTAGACAGACAAGACCAGGCAGAGAAGACTAGACAGACAAGTCTAGACAGACAAGACTAGACAGAAAAGACTAGACAGACAAGACTAGACAGACAAGACTAGACAGACAAGACTAGACAGACAAGACTAGACAGACAAGACTAGACAGACAAGACTAGACAGACAAGACTAGACAGACAAGACTAGACAGACAAGACTAGACAGACAAGACTAGACAGACAAGACTAGACAGACAAGACTAGACAGACAAGACTAGACAGACAAGACTAGACAGACAAGACTAGACAGACAAGACTAGACAGACAAGACTAGACAGACAAGACTAGACAGACAAGACTAGACAGACAAGACTAGACAGACAAGACTAGACAGACAAGACTAGACAGACAAGACTAGACAGACAAGACTAGACAGACAAGACTAGACAGACAAGACTAGACAGACAAGACTAGACAGACAAGACTAGACAGACAAGACTAGACAGACAAGACTAGACAGACAAGACTAGACAGACAAGACTAGACAGACAAGACTAGACAGACAAGACTAGAGTGACTAGACAGATAAGACTAGACAGACAAGACCAGGCAGAGAAGACTAGACAGACAAGTCTAGACAGACAAGACTAGACAGAAAAGACTACACAGACGAGATAAGTCAGACTAGACTAGACATACAAGACTCTTGCTTTGTGAAAATCACTTACAATATAAAATCAAAATATAATTATATATAGAAACACACGACTCTAGTCTTAACTGAGAAAGCATATGCAAATTAGACAAAATTAGACGAAATTAGACAAAAAGACTAAACATTAACATTAAACAATATAATAGGATACGCAGGAATTACGACGCTCTTCTGAAAAAAATCAAAAGAACCAACTTTGAAAATCAGATAAAAAATTCAAGTAACAAAACACAATCAGCGTGGAATGTGGTTAATCAAATCATTAATTTAAAAACGAATCTTAGAGTATATCCTATAGAACCACGCACTATATTCTATAGAAAATGCTAACGTACAGAAGAAAGCATATCAATTTCACGATTTTTAGTCAGAAATATCAATTCTACTAAGATATGCCCTAATATACTAACAATAAGTACCATAATGTAAAATATGAGATAATAATAAAATGAATAATTATTCCAGGTACATTGCGTCTAAATCCTCCTTTAACAATTTTCTAACAATTAATTAACAATTTTTTAAACAGTTCCAAAAACAAAAAAATGGTCATGGGGATGACGAAATATCACTAAATTTGTTTCTGTAGGTTTATTCAGAAATTGCTGAACAATTAAAATACATAATTAATAATGCTATTGAATTTGGAACCTTTCCTGATATACTAAAACCTTCCGTCTTTACACCTACTTTTAAAATAGGAGACATGCAATTATTAGAGAACTACCGTCCTATTAGTATAACTTCATCATTTTCCAAAATTTTTGAGAAAATTATAGCAACCAGAACTTTGTCCTTCCTTAATAAATATAATATCCTCTGTGATACTCTGCACGGTTTCTGAACAGGAAGAAGTATCGAAACAGCATGCTTCTGTTTCTTAAATAACGTTTTAAAAAGCCTTGATGCCCTGGAAATTCCCTGTGGAATCTTCATTGACTTGTCTAAAGGTTACTAATCTTACGACACAGTCGATCATTGTATACTCCTTAACAAACTCGAATAGTATTGTGTAAGATGAATTGCTATTCAATTGTTCAGAAGCTATCTCACGGACATCAACAAACTAATCTATACTGCTAAATATACGGATCAGCTAAATCTATGCCAAGAATTATAAAAGTGGGTACACCACAAAGTAGCATTCTAAGTAATGTTGTAAAAGGCCTCGGTGCCCAGGACATTCCGTGTGGAAGCCTCATTGGCTTGTCTAAGGCTTACGACACAGTTGATCATTGTATAATCCTTAACAAACTCGAAAAGTTTAGTGAAAGAGGAACTGATTTTAAATCTAACGGACAGAACTCAATAAAACTAATCTATACTGCTCAAGATACGGATCAGCAAAATAATTAATGCAAATGAAGGATTTAAACTAGTAAAAACGTGATGAAAAATGAATAAACTCAACGTCAATGAGAAAAAAACTAACTTTGTCATTTTCAGGACTAAACGATCTTCCGTTCTTTATACAATGTAAGTAGTTATAGAAGAATTAGTAAGTAGTCATAGAAGAAGAATATTGATTTAGATATTTACCTAAGCTGGGACACGCATGTACAAAACCTTGCTTCAAAATTAGACAGAACCACATAAGCTATTCGTATATATAAGCTATACCCTCACTCTGGAAGTCACCTTCTCGCGGTGTGAGGGCTTAGTTTCGCAACATGCAGTTGGAGGTTACGACTGGAACCCAACGCCGGTCGAAGCGATCGGCGGAGGGCGAACAACCAAAAACTTCCAAACCCTTAATCCCAAGGTGTCATGCGACCCGTACTGAAACGACTGGTTGGTGCCCAAGGGCAACCGGCCATCGCTAACGGAGCCCCTCTGATACCTGGCGACCTCAGAGGGTATCAAGCCTTACCACATCAAGCGGGGCTCTGACGTGGCGGACCTCTAGTTCCCTTGCGACTCGTGGGATTTACATGAAATAATCCAAACCAAAAAATAATTTGTGTGTGCGACACCTAACCGCCACATAATTGGAGGATCAGATGGAGCGTGAGCTCCACGATCCAAGAGAGAGAGTACCAGTCGAGAGAGATCCACTCCCAGACTGTCACCAAAAGGCAAACACAAGATGGTCAGTAACACCGTTACTACCACTAAGCCAGTAAGCCAAGGCAGACCCGCTCCCAAAACGGCTTCTAAAAATCAGGGCAAGGTGACCAGTAACACCGTTACTCCTACCAAGCCCGCGACTAAGTAAGAGGAGCCTTGAGGAGGTCCAGAACCCTTTTGCGGCATGAGTGAGAACACCATCCACAAAAGTTTAGATGAAGAAATAAGAGAACAATGGATGAGAAACTGGAAAGAACTTCCAGGGCTAAGGCAGTCCAAAGTGATGCTGGGATCTTTTAACCAGAAAAGAACAAAAGCTTGCCTGAAATTAAGCAGGAACAACCTTAGAATTCTGACAGGAGTCCTGACGGGACACTGCAGACTTAGGAAACATCTCAAGGCGTTAGGCCTAGAAAATAATGACGGATTCAGATTCTGTGGATCAGCAGAGGAAACCCCATACATCTGTTCAAAGACTGCGGAGCACTGCTCCACAAGAGACATATGTACCTCGGGGCTCACTACTTGAATACAGAGGAGCTGCAGGCCTTGAATCCCACCCAGATCCTGAAATTCCTAAAGGAATCAGGATTAGAGGAAGCGCTCTAAATGGGGAAGTACACCAACGCTTAGAGGAAGAGGGTGGGCTACAATATATCTATAAAGGTCGCAGTACAAGTGGTCACCCCCATATCTACAATCTACATCTAAACTATACGTATATTACAAACATTGTAAGCATTAAAGTTTTAATAAAGGTATACTATGCAAATTTCTACTCGCATATGCGCTTTTGAATAATCCTATGGGGATATGGAAAAAACTCCACCGAAATTTTCAGATTGCAAAAGCAGGTAACACGCATTATTTTCAAATGAAACTAGAAGGACACATGTAGAGGGACGTTTAAAAAGCCAATATCCTGACCGTAACGGGAACCTATATATATATTATATCGTGGGCGCGCGTGCAAAAGGGGATAAGTCATTTTTTTCAAAAGTTCGATTTTATCATCATTTCAAAGAAAAAAGCTTTCTCCATCATTGTGCAAGAGGAGACAAGTCAAATATGATCCAAGCATAATTTGGTTGTGAATTAGGAGGTAGTTTGTACTTGCCCCAATGTTGTATGTGCAAAACCCTTTTGCACAAACAACATTGGGGCAAGTCCAAACTACATTCTAATAATGTAATGTTACGAGTTAATATATTTCTGAGCACTGATTTAGATTGCTGCGCTTAAGAGGTTATGCCACTAAAAAATCTGACTTAACTCCTTAAACATATCAATCTGAGAAGGTGACTTAAACTGATGCTCAAAGGTCAAAGAAAAAAAAAACACATTTTGAATTGTGGATCTCTTGTGGAACAAAATAATAGAAAAGCTGTGTTTCTTTATGGAAGTTTTCTATCGTGGTCAGGTTGATAACGGTCTATAAGTTCATTCATAGATATATAACATTCTGCTGCAATAAACTGTCATTGATTTAGGTTAGGTTAATTAAAGAACGTCAACATGAACGAGAATATAATTAATTGTCCTGATAGTGAGGTTGCAGTTATGGAGACACAGACAGGAGATACATATGAATCATGCTGTTTTAGAAAGTGTACCCATGAAGGTAGAACATGCTGTAATGGAGGTGTCCTCAATAGTAATGAACCAGGTTATAGCATTTGAAAATGCAGACCAAGAAGCGAAAACTGCAGTTGTGGGGGTGCTACAAAATACTGCGATTAGAACCAGAGCTTTTCGGAATAGCAAACGTATTTTAAAGGGAGACACCAGGAAAAGTACGACGAATAGAAAAAATGCAATGTGTAATGGTAAAGAATACATCACCAAAAAGGGAAAGATAATAAAAAGAAAGAAATAATCTAAGCTTGGGCCATGCAGAATGAAATGTGCAGAAAGAATTACTGCTGAAGACGCAGAAATCTTATTCAATGAGTACTATGCTTTAGATTCTCATGATAAACGCATGTACATATCAGGATTAATAGAGATATCTGAGAAAGTCGCTTCCCGTTCAAGAGTTCAGGACCCTAATAGATTTCACCATAGACAAGTTTCTTTACGCTATAAAGTACATATTAATGGAAAATCTTATCCAATTTGTAAAGCAGATTTGTTAAAATGTTTTGCAATAACAAACAAGTTTGTTGAAATCATTGTAGCTAAAAAACGTTCATCGGTAGGTGGTACAGTACATATAAATAACAGAGGAAGTTTAGTTCCATGGAACAAGACATCTGACGATAGATTGGCCGCAGTTCGTCAGCATCTGACCTCCATTCCTGCCTACGAGAGCCACTATACAAGAAGAGACACAAAAAAAAAGTATTTGCCTCCTCATTTGACTATTGTGGAATTATATAATCAATACAAACGTATAGAAGGCAGCAAAGCAGTATCATTAAAAATTTACTCCTCAGTTTTCCATAAGTTAAATTTTTCCATTAAACAACCTAATAAAGACACTTGTGATCCAGCCAGACCTGTGATCGTCTACAAATGGAAATTAAAATGAGCAATACGGCTTGCAGCAATGCTTGCAGATAATGCATACACTTCAAAAGCTAAAGATAAATAAATTTCTAAAAACGACCCCTCAAAAAACATCTTTTGGTCTTCAGGCATGCCTGCCAACTCCAATGCTGAAAAACTGTATTTCCTTCTATAAACGCCAGTTATGGGTTTTCAATTTGACTGTGCATGACTGCGATAACTCAGAAGGATATTGTTACCTTTGGAATGAAACAATAGCAGCAAAAGAGGTAAACCAAATTGCATCGTGTGTTTACAAAACAATTCTATCGAAAATCTTCCAGAAAACATTGCAACATTGACAATGTATGGAGGCCACATGTGTAGGCCAGAACACCCTATTTGCTGCAATGTGCTTAACGGCAATACAAAAACCCGCGAGACTGGGCTCAACTTTCTGCAGGGAAAAAGAAGCCCTTTGTAGTGACAGAGATGGTTCAAGAAGATTTTATTTCTTACTCAGATTTACTAAAATCGTCCTTTGATTCAGATAAATCAGCAATTTCACATTTCACACATGTTCATCAATTCAAATTTATCACATTTTAATGATAAATCACTAAAATCAGCAATTGCGTAAAACAGACGTCGAAAATAATAAAATCAACTGGAGACAAATTAAATGGATAAGATGTTTGAAAACGATGGGCCCTTCATTTCTTGTTATTTATTCTGTAGGCGATGAGGACAGCTTTTGAATATTGAGTTTTTCTAAAAAAGGAAAACGATCAAGATTAACTCCAAGAGGTATCTCTCTACACAGCCACTTCCAATTTCAGCTGAAAAAAAGAAAGATCTGATAGATCAGCTTCCATTTATTTCGAACATCTTCAAGGAGTAATATAGAAACATAAAAGTGGCTAAAAGCAACAATGAAGCTAAACTATATAAGCTAAGACCTAAGATAACCAAGACTAGACAGACAAGACTAGATAGACAAAACTAGACATAATATGGACATGCAATTGAACTGTGTGGGTGTAGATAGTTTGTATGATTTGTTTATTTTGTGTTATAATTCCTAACTTTAATATCTATCGAGAGGATTAAAAGTGAGTTTTTATTGGAATAAATTAAATATATATGCAACCTTGAATTCTTAATTCAAAATTTTAAATAAACACAAAATTTTTTCTTGCGAAAATTGTTAAGTTTACAATTTTTTATGTTGATTTAAAATTTACTTTAACATCATTTAATTAAGGATTATTTTTTGAAATATTTGATGGTCAAGGGTTTGTCTGTTTATAAATGGCAAGCTAATGAACAGAATTGACATTGAAAACCGAACAGAAATACAATTTGTACAGGTATTTATTTCATCATATAAAAATATAATCATATTTCATATAGACATTCATCATTAAACTAGATTATTATCTGAAAGCAAAAATGTTAATAAACCATTGATCAATAAAAATGTATGTATTTGTGCAAACTTAAAAGTTCCTGAATCACAAAGCAATATTATGAAATTCACATAATTTGTCTCTTTTGTGATTTGATATTCTTTTTAAAATATCTTAATTGCGTAGACAAAATACAAAAAGCAATTTGGTAATTCAATATATATAAAATCATGCCGAAAAAGGTGTAAAATGAGTTTGTAAAGAGAAGACAAAATGCAAACCGCGTAAAAAAAAAACAAGAATAAATTATGCAAAAAAGAGTTATTTTATCTTAGGAATTGCACTTTAGTGCAGCTGCGCGAAAAGGTAGAAGAAAAAAATCAACGATAATACACCATTAATTCCTCCATGGTGATAAAATAATTTTTGAAATATCTCCGCTCTTATATAAGCATTAACCGTGTCAGTTGTAACTGTGCGGTGAAGTTAGTCTGATACAGACACGGGCAGTAATACCTCCGCAAGAATAAATACGGCTGCGCTAGTGTCTGTGTGTGTATATATAGCAAACTTGAATCATTTTAATGCTATGCGACAGGGTATAATATATTCAGGCTTATCCTATATATCGGTCTGCAGCTTGCATATTAAATGAGCAACTTGTAACAAATCGGCCCCGGCGCAGGGGATTAAACTTATCGACTTTTATATTGAATCCACTATCTCAAACTTGTTCCATCTGAGACCATTAACGATGCCAATTTATAAAATATTCTCGAATTATATTAATGAACGCGAGTCTATACTGGTTTGTAAGTGTGTATGGAGATTTTTGCACACTGCAGATAAGAAAATTATAAGAAAAAGACCAAAATAAACCGACAAATGTAACAAAACGGAATTCTCACGAGAGTTTTTCATTTTCATGCTTCATTTCAATCTAGATATTTATATTGCTCTCTTTCGGTTTAACTTTTCCTAATTAAATTAAGTTTTAATAAACTCTTTTCGGTGTGAAGAATTAACTGATGTATAGTCTTGTCTATCCAGTCTTGTCGGTCCAGTCTTGTTGGTCCAGTCTAGTCGGACCAGTCTTTTCTGTATACTCTTGTCTGTGTAATTGATGTTTATAAAAGATTTGTGAATGATAATATGAATGTGTTTGAATATAAAACATTTTTAATGGGACAATTAAAACCTACTTATATTTCTATAACAATTATTATGATAACGTCAATAAAACGTGTTTAGTTATATTGTCAATAAAAAACAGTCTTTTATGCGTAAAATTTTAATTGTCCATAAAATCGGTTTCATGTCGCCCATAAAAACCGAAAACTGTAAGAGAGAGAGAAAAAAGAAGCAACTTTGCGAAAATATTTTCCTACACACACATACTGATTAAATTATTTCCTTGTTATGTCTTATTATTAACATTTCTTCCTGTTTTTTCCTCCGTTATCCGCGAGTTCCTCACTATATCTTAGCATCGTTATTATTATTTGTTTATTATTTATTTTATTTCCCCCAAGACATAAATTAACGGCCGATTAAATTTTATGGCGACAATTAATTTCGCACTTTTAGCCGCTTATCGAGAGCTCGCGGAATGTTTACAAAACATGAACACGCGCTAACATTTATCACAAAACTTTCTTTGTCTAAAAAAATCATGTTATCCTAGTAAATTTGGGCTAGAACTACAAACAATAGAATGGACGCATACGACAAAATAATCTCTAACAAGTGTAAACAGAGAAGACTGTAGATATAGAACTACAGATGCAAGACTAGATCAATAAGGTTAGGCAAACAAGACTAGATAGGAAGACTAGACTGGCAAGATTACACAGACAAGACTATACAGACAAGACTAGACTGACAAGACTAGACAGACCAGACTAGACAGACAAGACTATACAGACAGGACTAGACAGACAAGACTAGACAGACAAGACTAGACAGACAAGACTAGACAGACAAGACCAGACAGACAAGACTAGACAGACAAGACTAGACAGACAAGACTAGACATACAAGACTAGACAGACAAGACTAGACAGACAAGACTAGACAGACAAGACTAGACAGACAAGACTAGACAGACAAGACTAGACAGACAAGACTAGACAGACAAGACTAGACAGACAAGACTAGACATACAAGACTAGACAGACAAGACTAGACAGACAAGACTAGACAGACAAGACTAGACAGACAAGACTAGACAGACAAGACTAGACAGACCAGACTAGACAGACAAGACTATACAGACAAGACTAGACAGACAAGACTAGACAGACAAGACTAGACACACAAGACTAGACAGACAAGACTAGACAGACAAGACTAGACAGATAAGAAAAGACAGACAAGACTAGACAGACAAAACTAGACAGACAAGACTAGACAGACAAGACTAGACAGACAAGACTAGACAGACAAGACTAGACAGACAAGACTAGACAGACAAGACTAGACAGACAAGACTAGACAGACAAGACTAGACAGACAAGACTAGACAGACAAGACTAGACAGACAAGACTAGACAGAAAAGACTAGACAGACAAGACTAGACAGACAAGACTAGACAGACAAGACTAGACAGACAAGACTAGACAGACAAGACTATACAGACCAGACTAGACAGACAAGACTAGACAGACAAGACTAGACAGACAAGACTAGACAGATAAGAAAAGACAGACAAGACTAGACAGACAAGACTAGACAGACAAGACTAGACAGACAAGACTAGACAGACAAGACTAGACAGACAAGACTAGACAGACAAGACTAGACAGACAAGACTAGACAGACAAGACTAGACAGACAAGACTAGACAGACAAGACTAGACAGACAAGACTAGACAGACAAGACTAGACAGACAAGACTAGACAGACAAGACTAGACAGACAAGACTAGACAGACAAGACAAGACAGACAAGACTAGACAGACAAGACTAGACAGACAAGACTAGACAGACAACACTAGACAGACAAGACTAGACAGACAAGACTAGACAGACAAGACTAGACAGACAAAACTAGACAGGCAAGACTAGAGAGACAACATTAGACAGACAAGACTAGACAGTCAAAACTAGGCAGACCAGACTAGACAGACAAGACTAGACAGACAAGACTAGACAGACAAGACTAGACAGACAAGACTAGACAGACAAGACTAGACAGACAAGACTAGACAGACAAGACTAGACACACAAGACTAGACAGACAAGACTAGACAGACAAGACTAGACAGATAAGAAAAGACAGACAAGACTAGACAGACAAGACTAGATAGACAAGACTAGACAGACAAGACTAGACAGACAAGACTAGACAGACAAGACTAGACAGACAAGACTAGACAGACAAGACTAGACAGACAAGACTAGACAGACAAGACTAGACAGACAAGACTAGACAGACAAGACTAGACAGACAAGACTAGACAGACAAGACTAGACAGACAAGACTAGACAGACAAGACTAGACAGACAAGACTAGACAGACAAGACTAGACAGACAAGACTAGACAGACAAGACTAGACAGACAAGACTAGACAGACAAGACTAGACAGACAAGACTAGACAGACAAGACTAGACAGACAAGACTAGACAGACAAAACTAGACAGACAAGACTAGACAGACAAGACTAGACAGACAAGACTAGACAGACAAGACTAGACAGACAAGACTAGACAGACAAGACTAGACAGACAAGACTAGACAGACAAGACTAGACAGACAAGACTAGACAGACAAGACTAGACAGACCAGACTAGACAGACAAGACTAGACAGACAAGACTAGACAGACAAGACTAGACAGATAAGAAAAGACAGACAAGACTAGACAGACAAGACTAGACAGACAAGACTCGACAGACAAGACTAGACAGACAAGACTAGACAGACAAGACTAGACAGACAAGACTAGACAGACAAGACTAGACAGACAAGACTAGACAGACAAGACTAGACAGACAAGACTAGACAGACAAAGCTAGACAGGCAAGACTAGAGAGACAACATTAGACAGACAAGACTAGACAGACAAAACTAGGCAGACCAGACTAGACAGACAAGACTAGACAGACAAGACTAGACAGACAAGACTAGACAGGCAAGACTAGACAGACAAGACTAGACAGACAAGACGAGACAGACAAGACTAGACAGACAAGACTAGACAGACAAGACTAGACAGACCAGACTAGACAGACAAGACTATACAGACAAGACTAGACAGACAAGACTAGACAGACAAGACTAGACACACAAGACTAGACAGACAAGACTAGACAGACAAGACTAGACAGATAAGAAAAGACAGACAAGACTAGACAGACAAGACTAGACAGACAAGACTAGACAGACAAGACTAGACAGACAAGACTAGACAGACAAGACTAGACAGACAAGACTAGACAGACAAGACTAGACAGACAAGACTAGACAGACAAGACTAGACAGACAAGACTAGACAGACAAGACTAGACAGACAAGACTAGACAGACAAGACTAGACAGACAAGACTAGACAGACAAGACTAGACAGACAAGACTAGACAGACAAGACTAGACAGACAAGACTAGACAGACAAGACGAGACAGACAAGACTAGACAGACAAGACTAGACAGACAAGACTAGACAGACAAGACTAGACAGACAAGACTAGACAGACAAGACTAGACAGACAAGACTAGACAGACAAGACTAGACAGACAAGACTAGACAGACAAGACTATACAGACCAGACTAGACAGACAAGACTAGACAGACAAGACTAGACAGACAAGACTAGACAGATAAGAAAAGACAGACAAGACTAGACAGACAAGACTAGACAGACAAGACTAGACAGACAAGACTAGACAGACAAGACTAGACAGACAAGACTAGACAGACAAGACTAGACAGACAAGACTAGACAGACAAGACTAGACAGACAAGACTAGACAGACAAGACTAGACAGACAAGACTAGACAGACAAGACAAGACAGACAAGACTAGACAGACAAGACTAGACAGACAAGACTAGACAGACAAGACTAGACAGACAAGACTAGACAGACAAGACTAGACAGACAAGACTAGACAGACAAAACTAGACAGGCAAGACTAGAGAGACAACATTAGACAGACAAGACTAGACAGTCAAAACTAGGCAGACCAGACTAGACAGACAAGACTAGACAGACAAGACTAGACAGACAAGACTAGACAGACAAGACTAGACAGACAAGACTAGACAGACAAGACTAGACACACAAGACTAGACAGACAAGACTAGACAGACAAGACTAGACAGATAAGAAAAGACAGACAAGACTAGACAGACAAGACTAGACAGACAAGACTAGACAGACAAGACTAGACAGACAAGACTAGACAGACAAGACTAGACAGACAAGACTAGACAGACAAGACTAGACAGACAAGACTAGACAGACAAGACTAGACAGACAAGACTAGACAGACAAGACTAGACAGACAAGACTAGACAGACAAGACTAGACAGACAAGACTAGAAAGACAAGACTAGACAGACAAGACTAGACAGACAAGACTAGACAGACAAGACTAGACAGACAAGACTAGACAGACAAGACTAGACAGACAAGACTAGACAGACAAGACTAGACAGACAAGACTAGACAGACAAGACTAGACAGACAAGACTAGACAGACAAGACTAGACAGACAAGACTAGACAGACAAGACTAGACAGACAAGACTAGACAGACAAGACTAGACAGACAAGACTAGACAGACAAGACTAGACAGACAAGACTAGACAGACAAGACTAGACAGACAAGACTAGACAGACAAGACTAGACAGACAAGACTAGACAGACAAGACTAGACAGACAAGACTAGACAGACAAGACTAGACAGACAAGACTAGACAGACAAGACTAGACAGACCAGACTAGACAGACAAGACTAGACAGACACGACTAGACAGACAAGACTAGACAGATAAGAAAAGACAGACAAGACTAGACAGACAAGACTAGACAGACAAGACTCGACAGACAAGACTAGACAGACAAGACTAGACAGACAAGACTAGACAGACAAGACTAGACAGACAAGACTAGACAGACAAGACTAGACAGACAAGACTAGACAGACAAAGCTAGACAGGCAAGACTAGAGAGACAACATTAGACAGACAAAACTAGACAGACAAAACTAGGCAGACCAGACTAGACAGACAAGACTAGACAGACAAGACTAGACAGACAAGACTAGACAGGCAAGACTAGACAGACAAGACTAGACAGACAAGACTAGACAGACAAGACTAGACAGACAAGACTAGACAGACAAGACTAGACAGACAAGACTAGACAGACAAGACTAGACAGACAAGACTAGACAGACAAGACTAGACAGACAAGACTAGACAGACAAGACTAGACAGACAAGACTAGACATACAAGACTAGACAGACAAGACTAGACAGACAAGACTAGACAGACAAGACTAGACAGACAAGACTAGACAGACAAGACTAGACAGACCAGACTAGACAGACAAGACTATACAGACAAGACTAGACAGACAAGACTAGACAGACAAGACTAGACAGACAAGACTATACAGACAAGACTAGACAGACAAGACTAGACAGATAAGAAAAGACAGACAAGACTAGACAGACAAGACTAGACAGACAAGACTAGACAGACAAGACTAGACAGACAAGACTAGACAGACAAGACTAGACAGACAAGACTAGACAGACAAGACTAGACAGACAAGACTAGACAGACAAGACTAGACAGACAAGACTAGACAGACAAGACTAGACAGACAAGACTAGACAGACAAGACTAGACAGACAAGACTAGACAGACAAGACTAGACAGACAAGACTAGACAGACAAGACTAGACAGACAAGACTAGACAGACAAGACTAGACAGACAAGACTAGACAGACAAGACTAGACAGACAAGACTAGACAGACAAGACTAGACAGACAAGACTAGACAGACAAGACTAGACAGACAAGACTAGACAGACAAGACTAGACAGACAAGACTAGACAGACAAGACTAGACAGACAAGACTAGACAGACAAGACTAGACAGACAAGACTAGACAGACAAGACTAGACAGACAAGACTAGACAGACAAGACTAGACAGACAAGACTAGACAGACAAGACTAGACAGACAAGACTAGACAGACAAGACTAGACAGACAAGACTAGACAGACAAGACTAGACAGACAAGACTAGACAGACAAGACTAGACAGACAAGACTAGACAGACAAGACTAGACAGACAAGACTAGACAGACAAGACTAGACAGACAAGACTAGACAGACAAGACTAGACAGACAAGACTAGACAGACAAGACTAGACAGACAAGACTAGACAGACAAGACTAGACAGACAAGACTAGACAGACAAGACTAGACAGACAAGACTAGACAGACAAGACTAGACAGACAAGACTAGACAGACAAGACTAGACAGACAAGACTAGACAGACAAGACTAGACAGACAAGACTAGACAGACAAGACTAGACAGACAAGACTAGACAGACAAGACTAGACAGACAAGACTAGACAGACAAGACTAGACAGACAAGACTAGACAGACAAGACTAGACAGACAAGACTAGACAGACAAGACTAGACAGACAAGACTAGACAGACAAGACTAGACAGACAAGACTAGACAGACAAGACTAGACAGACAAGACTAGACAGACAAGACTAGACAGACAAGACTAGACAGACAAGACTAGACAGACAAGACTAGACAGACAAGACTAGACAGACAAGACTAGACAGACAAGACTAGACAGACAAGACTAGACAGACAAGACTAGACAGACAAGACTAGACAGACAAGACTAGACAGACAAGACTAGACAGACAAGACTAGACAGACAAGACTAGACAGACAAGACTAGACAGACAAGACTAGACAGACAAGACTAGACAGACAAGACTAGACAGACAAGACTAGACAGACAAGACTAGACAGACAAGACTAGACAGACAAGACTAGACAGACAAGACTAGACAGACAAGACTAGACAGACAAGACTAGACAGACAAGACTAGACAGACAAGACTAGACAGACAAGACTAGACAGACAAGACTAGACAGACAAGACTAGACAGACAAGACTAGACAGACAAGACTAGACAGACAAGACTAGACAGACAAGACTAGACAGACAAGACTAGACAGACAAGACTAGACAGACAAGACTAGACAGACAAGACTAGACAGACAAGACTAGACAGACAAGACTAGACAGACAAGACTAGACAGACAAGACTAGACAGACAAGACTAGACAGACAAGACTAGACAGACAAGACTAGACAGACAAGACTAGACAGACAAGACTAGACAGACAAGACTAGACAGACAAGACTAGACAGACAAGACTAGACAGACAAGACTAGACAGACAAGACTAGACAGACAAGACTAGACAGACAAGACTAGACAGACAAGACTAGACAGACAAGACTAGACAGACAAGACTAGACAGACAAGACTAGACAGACAAGACTAGACAGACAAGACTAGACAGACAAGACTAGACAGACAAGACTAGACAGACAAGACTAGACAGACAAGACTAGACAGACAAGACTAGACAGACAAGACTAGACAGACAAGACTAGACAGACAAGACTAGACAGACAAGACTAGACAGACAAGACTAGACAGACAAGACTAGACAGACAAGACTAGACAGACAAGACTAGACAGACAAGACTAGACAGACAAGACTAGACAGACAAGACTAGACAGACAAGACTAGACAGACAAGACTAGACAGACAAGACTAGACAGACAAGACTAGACAGACAAGACTAGACAGACAAGACTAGACAGACAAGACTAGACAGACAAGACTAGACAGACAAGACTAGACAGACAAGACTAGACAGACAAGACTAGACAGACAAGACTAGACAGACAAGACTAGACAGACAAGACTAGACAGACAAGACTAGACAGACAAGACTAGACAGACAAGACTAGACAGACAAGACTAGACAGACAAGACTAGACAGACAAGACTAGACAGACAAGACTAGACAGACAAGACTAGACAGACAAGACTAGACAGACAAGACTAGACAGACAAGACTAGACAGACAAGACTAGACAGACAAGACTAGACAGACAAGACTAGACAGACAAGACTAGACAGACAAGACTAGACAGACAAGACTAGACAGACAAGACTAGACAGACAAGACTAGACAGACAAGACTAGACAGACAAGACTAGACAGACAAGACTAGACAGACAAGACTAGACAGACAAGACTAGACAGACAAGACTAGACAGACAAGACTAGACAGACAAGACTAGACAGACAAGACTAGACAGACAAGACTAGACAGACAAGACTAGACAGACAAGACTAGACAGACAAGACTAGACAGACAAGACTAGACAGACAAGACTAGACAGACAAGACTAGACAGACAAGACTAGACAGACAAGACTAGACAGACAAGACTAGACAGACAAGACTAGACAGACAAGACTAGACAGACAAGACTAGACAGACAAGACTAGACAGACAAGACTAGACAGACAAGACTAGACAGACAAGACTAGACAGACAAGACTAGACAGACAAGACTAGACAGACAAGACTAGACAGACAAGACTAGACAGACAAGACTAGACAGACAAGACTAGACAGACAAGACTAGACAGACAAGACTAGACAGACAAGACTAGACAGACAAGACTAGACAGACAAGACTAGACAGACAAGACTAGACAGACAAGACTAGACAGACAAGACTAGACAGACAAGACTAGACAGACAAGACTAGACAGACAAGACTAGACAGACAAGACTAGACAGACAAGACTAGACAGACAAGACTAGACAGACAAGACTAGACAGACAAGACTAGACAGACAAGACTAGACAGACAAGACTAGACAGACAAGACTAGACAGACAAGACTAGACAGACAAGACTAGACAGACAAGACTAGACAGACAAGACTAGACAGACAAGACTAGACAGACAAGACTAGACAGACAAGCAAGACTAGACAGACAAGACTAGACAGACAAGACTAGACAGACAAGACTAGACAGACAAGACTAGACAGACAAGACTAGACAGACAAGACTAGACAGACAAGACTAGACAGACAAGACTAGACAGACAAGACTAGACAGACAAGACTAGACAGACAAGACTAGACAGACAAGACTAGACAGACAAGACTAGACAGACAAGACTAGACAGACAAGACTAGACAGACAAGACTAGACAGACAAGACTAGACAGACAAGACTAGACAGACAAGACTAGACAGACAAGACTAGACAGACAAGACTAGACAGACAAGACTAGACAGACAAGACTAGACAGACAAGACTAGACAGACAAGACTAGACAGACAAGACTAGACAGACAAGACTAGACAGACAAGACTAGACAGACAAGACTAGACAGACAAGACTAGACAGACAAGACTAGACAGACAAGACTAGACAGACAAGACTAGACAGACAAGACTAGACAGACAAGACTAGACAGACAAGACTAGACAGACAAGACTAGACAGACAAGACTAGACAGACAAGACTAGACAGACAAGACTAGACAGACAAGACTAGACAGACAAGACTAGACAGACAAGACTAGACAGACAAGACTAGACAGACAAGACTAGACAGACAAGACTAGACAGACAAGACTAGACAGACAAGACTAGACAGACAAGACTAGACAGACAAGACTAGACAGACAAGACTAGACAGACAAGACTAGACAGACAAGACTAGACAGACAAGACTAGACAGACAAGACTAGACAGACAAGACTAGACAGACAAGACTAGACAGACAAGACTAGACAGACAAGACTAGACAGACAAGACTAGACAGACAAGACTAGACAGACAAGACTAGACAGACAAGACTAGACAGACAAGACTAGACAGACAAGACTAGACAGACAAGACTAGACAGACAAGACTAGACAGACAAGACTAGACAGACAAGACTAGACAGACAAGACTAGACAGACAAGACTAGACAGACAAGACTAGACAGACAAGACTAGACAGACAAGACTAGACAGACAAGACTAGACAGACAAGACTAGACAGACAAGACTAGACAGACAAGACTAGACAGACAAGACTAGACAGACAAGACTAGACAGACAAGACTAGACAGACAAGACTAGACAGACAAGACTAGACAGACAAGACTAGACAGACAAGACTAGACAGACAAGACTAGACAGACAAGACTAGACAGACAAGACTAGACAGACAAGACTAGACAGACAAGACTAGACAGACAAGACTAGACAGACAAGACTAGACAGACAAGACTAGACAGACAAGACTAGACAGACAAGACTAGACAGACAAGACTAGACAGACAAGACTAGACAGACAAGACTAGACAGACAAGACTAGACAGACAAGACTAGACAGACAAGACTAGACAGACAAGACTAGACAGACAAGACTAGACAGACAAGACTAGACAGACAAGACTAGACAGACAAGACTAGACAGACAAGACTAGACAGACAAGACTAGACAGACAAGACTAGACAGACAAGACTAGACAGACAAGACTAGACAGACAAGACTAGACAGACAAGACTAGACAGACAAGACTAGACAGACAAGACTAGACAGACAAGACTAGACAGACAAGACTAGACAGACAAGACTAGACAGACAAGACTAGACAGACAAGACTAGACAGACAAGACTAGACAGACAAGACTAGACAGACAAGACTAGACAGACAAGACTAGACAGACAAGACTAGACAGACAAGACTAGACAGACAAGACTAGACAGACAAGACTAGACAGACAAGACTAGACAGACAAGACTAGACAGACAAGACTAGACAGACAAGACTAGACAGACAAGACTAGACAGACAAGACTAGACAGACAAGACTAGACAGACAAGACTAGACAGACAAGACTAGACAGACAAGACTAGACAGACAAGACTAGACAGACAAGACTAGACAGACAAGACTAGACAGACAAGACTAGACAGACAAGACTAGACAGACAAGACTAGACAGACAAGACTAGACAGACAAGACTAGACAGACAAGACTAGACAGACAAGACTAGACAGACAAGACTAGACAGACAAGACTAGACAGACAAGACTAGACAGACAAGACTAGACAGACAAGACTAGACAGACAAGACTAGACAGACAAGACTAGACAGACAAGACTAGACAGACAAGACTAGACAGACAAGACTAGACAGACAAGACTAGACAGACAAGACTAGACAGACAAGACTAGACAGACAAGACTAGACAGACAAGACTAGACAGACAAGACTAGACAGACAAGACTAGACAGACAAGACTAGACAGACAAGACTAGACAGACAAGACTAGACAGACAAGACTAGACAGACAAGACTAGACAGACAAGACTAGACAGACAAGACTAGACAGACAAGACTAGACAGACAAGACTAGACAGACAAGACTAGACAGACAAGACTAGACAGACAAGACTAGACAGACAAGACTAGACAGACAAGAC
>CALYMW010000105.1:0-33626 GCA_944588485.1 Phosphuga atrata
CCAGTCTTGTCCAGTCTTGTCCAGTCTTGTCCAGTCTTGTCCAGTCTTGTCCGGGTCTTGTCCAGTCTTGTCCAGTCTTGTCCAGTCTTGTCCAGTCTTGTCCAGTCTTGTCCAGTCTTGTCCAGTCTTGTCCAGTCTTGTCCAGTCTTGTCCAGTCTTGTCCAGTCTTGTCCAGTCCTTGTCCAGTCTTGTCCAGTCTTGTCCAGTCTTGTCCAGTCTTGTCCAGTCTTGTCCAGTCTTGTCCAGTCTTGTCCAGTCTTGTCCAGTCTTGTCCAGTCTTGTCCAGTCTTGTCCAGTCTTGTCCAGTCTTGTCCAGTCTTGTCCAGTCTTGTCCAGTCTTGTCCAGTCTTGTCCAGTCTTGTCCAGTCTTGTCCAGTCTTGTCCAGTCTTGTCCAGTCTTGTCCAGTCTTGTCAGTCTTGTCCAGTCTTGTCCAGTCTTGTCCAGTCTTGTCCAGTCTTGTCCAGTCTTGTCCAGTCTTGTCCAGTCTTGTCCAGTCTTGTCCAGTCTTGTCCAGTCTTGTCCAGTCTTGTCCAGTCTTGTCCAGTCTTGTCCAGTCTTGTCCAGTCTTGTCCAGTCTTGTCCAGTCTTGTCAGTCTTGTCCAGTCTTGTCCAGTCTTGTCCAGTCTTGTCCAGTCTTGTCCAGTCTTGTCCAGTCTTGTCCAGTCTTGTCCAGTCTTGTCCAGTCTTGTCCAGTCTTGTCCAGTCTGGTCCAGTCTTGTCCAGTCTTGTCCAGTCTTGTCCAGTCTTGTCCAGTCTTGTCCAGTCTTGTCCAGTCTTGTCCAGTCTTGTCCAGTCTTGTCCAGTCTTGTCCAGTCTTGTCCAGTCTTGTCCAGTCTTGTCCAGTCTTGTCCAGTCTTGTCCAGTCTTGTCCAGTCTTGTCCAGTCTTGTCCAGTCTTGTCCAGTCTTGTCCAGTCTTGTCCAGTCTTGTCCAGTCTTGTCCAGTCTTGTCCAGTCTTGTCCAGTCTTGTCCAGTCTTGTCCAGTCTTGTCCAGTCTTGTCCAGTCTTGTCCAGTCTTGTCCAGTCCTTGTCCAGTCTTGTCCAGTCTTGTCCAGTCTTGTCCAGTCTTGTCCAGTCTTGTCCAGTCTTGTCCAGTCTTGTCCAATCTTGTCCAGTCTTGTCAACCTTGTCCAGTCCTGTCCAGTCTTGTCCAGTCTTGTCCAGTCTTGTCCAGTCTTGTCCAGTCTTGTCCAGTCTGGTCCAGTCTTGTCCAGTCTTGTCCAGTCTTGTCCAGTCTTGTCCAGTCTTGTCCAGTCTTGTCCAGTCTTGTCCAGTCTTGTCCAGTCTTGTCTAGTCTTGTCCAGTCTTGTCCAGTCTTGTCCAGTCTTGTCCAGTCTTGTCCAGTCTTGTCCAGTCTTGTCCAGTCTTGTCCAGTCTTGTCCAGTCTTGTCCAGTCTTGTCCAGTCTTGTCCAGTCTTGTCCAGTCTTGTCCAGTCTTGTCCAGTCTTGTCCAGTCTTGTCCAGTCTTGTCCAGTCTTGTCCAGTCTTGTCCAGTCTTGTCCACACTTGTCCAGTCTTGTCCAGTCTTGTCCAGTCTTGTCCAGTCTTGTCCAGTCTTGTCCAGTCTTGTCCAGTCTTGTCCAGTCCTGTCCAGTCTTGTCCAGTCTTGTCCAGTCTTGTCCAGTCTTGTCCAGTCTTGTCCAGTCTTGTCCAGTCTTGTCCGGTCTTGTCCGGTCTTGTCCGGTCTTGTCCGGTCTTGTCCGGTCTGGTCCGGTCTGGTCCGGTCTGGTCCGGTCTTGTCCGGTCTTGTCCGGTCTTGTCCGGTCTTGTCCGGTCTTGTCCGGTCTTGTCCGGTCTTGTCCGGTCTTGTCCGGTCTTGTCCGGTCTTGTCCGGTCTTGTCCGGTCTTGTCCGGTCTTGTCCGGTCTTGTCCGGTCTTGTCCGGTCTTGTCCGGTCTTGTCCGGTCTTGTCCGGTCTTGTCCGGTCTTGTCCGGTCTTGTCCGGTCTTGTCCGGTCTTGTCCGGTCTTGTCCGGTCTTGTCCGGTCTTGTCCGGTCTTGTCCGGTCTTGTCCGGTCTTGTCCGGTCTTGTCCGGTCTTGTCCGGTCTTGTCCGGTCTTGTCCGGTCTTGTCCGGTCTTGTCCGGTCTTGTCCGGTCTTGTCCGGTCTTGTCCGGTCTTCTCCGGTCTTGTCCGGTCTTGTCCGGTCTTGTCCGGTCTTGTCCGGTCTTGTCCGGCCTTGTCCGGTCTTGTCCGGTCTTGTCCGGTCTTGTCCGGTCTTGTCCGGTCTTGTCCGGTCTTGTCCGGTCTTGTCCGGTCTTGTCCGGTCTTGTCCGGTCTTGTCCGGTCTTGTCCGGTCTTGTCCGGTCTTGTCCGGTCTTGTCCGGTCTTGTCCGGTCTTGTCCGGTCTTGTCCGGTCTTGTCCGGTCTTGTCCGGTCTTGTCCGGTCTTGTCCGGTCTTGTCCGGTCTTGTCCGGTCTTGTCCGGTCTTGTCCGGTCTTGTCCGGTCTTGTCCGGTCTTCTCCGGTCTTGTCCGGTCTTGTCCGGTCTTGTCCGGTCTTGTCCGGTCTTGTCCGGTCTTGTCCGGTCTTGTCCGGTCTTGTCCGGTCTTGTCCGGTCTTGTCCAGTCTTGTCTAGTCTTGTCTAGTCTTGTCTAGTCTTGTCTAGTCTTGTCTAGTCTTGTCTAGTCTTGTCCAGTCTTGTCCAGTCTTGTCCAGTCTTGTCCAGTCTTGTCCAGTCTTGTCCAGTCTTGTCCAGTCTTGTCCAGTCTTGTCCAGTCTTGGCCAGTCTTGTCCAGTCTGTCCAGTCTTGTCCAGTCTTGTCCAGTCTTGTCCAGTCTTGTCCAGTCTTGTCCAGTCTTGTCCAGTCTTGTCCAGTCTTGTCCAGTCTTGTCCGGTCTTGTCCGGTCTTGTCCGGTCTTGTCCGGTCTTGTCCGGTCTTGTCCGGTCTTGTCCGGTCTTGTCCGGTCTTGTCCAGTCTTGTCCAGTCTTGTCCAGTCTTGTCCAGTCTTGTCCAGTCTTGTCCAGTCTTGTCCAGTCTTGTCCAGTCTTGTCCAGTCTTGTCCAGTCTTGTCCAGTCTTGTCCAGTCTTGTTTAGTCTTGTCCAGTCTTGTCCAGTCTTGTCCAGTCTTGTCCAGTCTTGTCCAGTCTTGTCCAGTTTCGTCCAGTCTTGTCCAGTCTTGTCCAGTCTTGTCCAGTCTTGTCCAGTCTTGTCCAGACTTGTCCAGTCTTGTCCAGTCTTGTCCAGTCTTGTCCAGTCTTGTCCAGTCTTGTCCAGTCTTGTCCAGTCTTGTCCAGTCTTGTCCAGTTTTGTCCAGTCTTGTCCAGTCTTGTCCAGTCTTGTCCTGTCTTGTCCAGTCTTGTCCAGTCTTGTCCAGTCTTGTCCAGTCTTGTCCAGTCTTGTCCAGTCTTGTCCAGTCTTGTCCAGTCTTGTCCAGTCTTGTCCAGACTTGTCCAGTCTTGTCCAGTCTTGTTCAGTCTTGTTCAGTCTTGTCCAGTCTTGTCCAGTCTTGTCCAGTCTTGTCCAGTCTTGTCCAGTCTTGTCCAGTCTTGTCCAGTCTTGTCCAGTCTTGTCCAGTCTTGTCCAGTCTTGTCCAGTCTTGTCCAGTCTTGTCCAGTCTTGTCCAGTCTTGTCCAGTCTTGTCCAGTCTTGTCCAGTCTTGTCCAGTCTTGTCCAGTCTTGTCCAGTCTTGTCCAGTCTTGTCCAGTCTTGTCCAGTCTTGTCCAGTCTTGTCCAGTCTTGTCCAGTCTTGTCCAGTCTTGTCCAGTCTTGTCCAGTCTTGTCCAGTCTTGTCCAGTCTTGTCCAGTCTTGTCCAGTCTTGTCCAGTCTTGTCCAGTCTTGTCCAGTCTTGTCCAGTCTTGTCCAGTCTTGTCCAGTCTTGTCCATGTCTTGTCCAGTCTTGTCCAATCTTGTCCAGTCTTGTCCAGTCTTGTCCAGTCTTGTCCAGTCTTGTCCAGTCTTGTCCAGTCTTGTCCAGTCTTGTCCAGTCTTGTCCAGTCTTGTCCAGTCTTGTCCAGTCTTGTCCAGTCTTGTCCAGTCTTGTCCAGTCTTGTCCAGTCTTGTCCAGTCTTGTCCAGTCTTGTCCAGTCTTGTCCAGTCTTGTCCAGTCTTGTCCAGTCTTGTCCAGTCTTGTCCAGTCTTGTCCAGTCTTGTCCAGTCTTGTCCAGTCTTGTCCAGTCTTGTCCAGTCTTGTCCAGTCTTGTCCAGTCTTGTCCAGTCTTGTCCAGTCTTGTCCAGTCTTGTCCAGTCTTGTCCAGTCTTGTCCAGTCTTGTCCAGTCTTGTCCAGTCTTGTCCAGTCTTGTCCAGTCTTGTCCAGTCTTGTCCAGTCTTGTCCAGTCTTGTCCAGTCTTGTCCAGTCTTGTCCCAGTCTTGTCCAGTCTTGTCCAGTCTTGTCCAGTCTTGTCCAGTCTTGTCCAGTCTTGTCCAGTCTTGTCCAGTCTTGTCCAGTCTTGTCCAGTCTTGTCCAGTCTTGTCCAGTCTTGTCCAGTCTTGTCCAGTCTGTCTAGTCTTGTCTAGTCTTGTCCAGTCTTGTCTGTCCAGTCTTGTCCAGTCTTGTCCAGTCTTGCCCAGTCTTGTCCAGTCTTGTCCAGTCTTGTCCAGTCTTGTCCAGTCTTGTCCAGTCTTGTCCAGTCTTGTCCAGTCTTGTCCAGTCTTGTCCACACTTGTCCAGTCTTGTCCAGTCTTGTCCAATCTTGTCCAGTCTTGTCCAGTCTTGTCCAGTCCTGTCCAGTCTGTCCAGTCTTGTCCAGTCTTGTCCAGTCTTGTCCAGTCTTGTCCAGTCTAGTCTAGTATGGTCCAGTCTTGTCCAGTCTTGTCCGGTCTTGTCCGGTCTTGTCCGGTCTTGTCCGGTCTGGTCCGGTCTGGTCCGGTCTGGTCCGGTCTTGTCCGGTCTTGTCCGGTCTTGTCCGGTCTTGTCCGGTCTTGTCCGGTCTTGTCCGGTCTTGTCCGGTCTTGTCCGGTCTTGTCCGGTCTTGTCCGGTCTTGTCCGGTCTTGTCCGGTCTTGTCCGGTCTTGTCCGGTCTTTTCCGGTCTTGTCCGGTCTTGTCCGGTCTTGTCCGGTCTTGTCCGGTCTTGTCCGGTCTTGTCCGGTCTTGTCCGGTCTTGTCCGGTCTTGTCCGGTCTTGTCCGGTCTTGTCCGGTCTTGTCCGGTCTTGTCCGGTCTTGTCCGGTCTTGTCCGGTCTTGTCCGGTCTTGTCCGGTCTTGTCCGGTCTTGTCCGGTCTTGTCCGGTCTTGTCCGGTCTTGTCCGGTCTTGTCCGGTCTTGTCCGGTCTTGTCCGGTCTTGTCCGGTCTTGTCCGGTCTTGTCCGGTCTTGTCCGGTCTTGTCCGGTCTTGTCCGGTCTTGTCCGGTCTTGTCCGGTCTTGTCCGGTCTTGTCCGGTCTTGTCCGGTCTTGTCCGGTCTTGTCCGGTCTTGTCCGGTCTTGTCCGGTGTTGTCCGGTCTTGTCCGGTCTTGTCCGGTCTTGTCCGGTCTTGTCCGGTCTTGTCCGGTCTTGTCCGGTCTTGTCCGGTCTTGTCCGGTCTTGTCCGGTCTTGTCCGGTCTTGTCCGGTCTTGTCCGGTCTTGTCCGGTCTTGTCCGGTCTTGTCCGGTCTTGTCCGGTCTTGTCCGGTCTTGTCCGGTCTTGTCCGGTCTTGTCCGGTCTTGTCCGGTCTTGTCCGGTCTTGTCCGGTCTTGTCCGGTCTTGTCCGGTCTTGTCCGGTCTTGTCCGGTCTTGTCCGGTCTTGTCCGGTCTTGTCCGGTCTTGTCCGGTCTTGTCCGGTCTTGTCCGGTCTTGTCCGGTCTTGTCCGGTCTTGAGCGGTCTTGTCCGGTCTTGTCCGGTCTTGTCCGGTCTTGTCCGGTCTTGTCCGGTCTTGTCCGGTCTTGTCCGGTCTTGTCCGGTCTTGTCCGGTCTTGTCCGGTCTTGTCTAGTCTTGTCTAGTCTTGTCTAGTCTTGTCTAGTCTAGTCTAGTCTTGTCTAGTCTTGTCCAGTCTTGTCCAGTCTTGTCCAGTCTTGTCCAGTCTTGTCCAGTCTTGTCCAGTCTTGTCCAGTCTTGTCCAGTCCTGTCCGGTCTTGTCCGGTCTTGTCCGGTCTTGTCCGGTCTTGTCCGGTCTTGTCCGGTCTTGTCCGGTCTTGTCCGGTCTTGTCCGGTCTTGTCCGGTCTTGTCCGGTCTTGTCCGGTCTTGTCCGGTCTTGTCCGGTCTTGTCCGGTCTTGTCCGGTCTTGTCCGGTCTTGTCCGGTCTTGTCCGGTCTTGTCCGGTCTTGTCCGGTCTTGTCCGGTCTTGTCCGGTCTTGTCCGGTCTTGTCCGGTCTTGTCCGGTCTTGTCCGGTCTTGTCCGGTCTTCTCCGGTCTTGTCCGGTCTTGTCCGGTCTTGTCCGGTCTTGTCCGGTCTTGTCCGGTCTTGTCCGGTCTTGTCCGGTCTTGTCCGGTCTTGTCCGGTCTTGTCCGGTCTTGTCCGGTCTTGTCCGGTCTTGTCTAGTCTTGTCTAGTCTTGTCTAGTCTTGTCTAGTCTAGTCTAGTCTTGTCTAGTCTTGTCCAGTCTTGTCCAGTCTTGTCCAGTCTTGTCCAGTCTTGTCCAGTCTTGTCCAGTCTTGTCCAGTCTTGTCCAGTCTTGTCCAGTCTTGTCCAGTCTTGTCCAGTCTTGTCCAGTCTTGTCCAGTCTTGTCCAGTCTTGTCCAGTCCTTGTCCAGTCTTGTCCGGTCTTGTCCGGTCTTGTCCGGTCTTGTCCGGTCTTGTCCGGTCTTGTCCGGTCTTGTCCGGTCTTGTCCGGTCTTGTCCGGTCTTGTCTAGTCTTGTCTAGTCTTGTCTAGTCTTGTCTAGTCTTGTCTAGTCTAGTCTAGTCTTGTCTAGTCTTGTCCAGTCTTGTCCAGTCTTGTCCAGTCTTGTCCAGTCTTGTTTAGTCTTGTCCAGTCTTGTCCAGTCTTGTCCAGTCTTGTCCAGTCTTGTCCAGTCTTGTCCAGTCTTGTAGGTCTTGTCCAGTCTTGTCCAGTCTTGTCCAGTCTTGTCCAGTCTTGTCCAGTCTTGTCCAGTCTTGTCCAGTCTTGTCCAGTCTTGTCCAGTCTTGTCCAGTCTTGTCCAGTCTTGTTCAGTCTTGTACAGTCTTGTCCAGTCTTGTCCAGTCTTGTCCAGTCTTGTCCAGTCTTGTCCAGTCTTGTCCAGTCTTGTCCAGTCTTGTCCAGTCTTGTCCAGTCTTGTCCAGTCTTGTCCAGTCTTGTCCAGTCTTGTCCAGTCTTGTCCAGTTCTTGTCCAGTCTTGTCCAGTCTTGTCCAGTCTTGTCCGGTCTTGTCCGGTCTTGTCCGGTCTTGTCCGGTCTTGTCCGGTCTTGTCCGCTGTCCTTGTCCGGTCTTGTCCGGTCTTGTCCGGTCTTGTCCGGTCTTGTCCCGGTCTTGTCCGGTCTTGTCCGGTCTTGTCCGGTCTTGTCCGGTCTTGTCCGGTCTTGTCCGGTCTTGTCCGGTCTTGTCCGGTCTTGTCCGGTCGTGTCCGGTCTTGTCCGGTCTTGTCCGGTCTTGTCCGGTCTTGTCCGGTCTTGTCCGGTCTTGTCCGGTCTTGTCCGGTCTTGTCCGGTCTTGTCCGGTCTTGTCCGGTCTTGTCCGGTCTTGTCCGGTCTTGTCCGGTCTTGTCCGGTCTTGTCCGGTCTTGTCCGGTCTTGTCCGGTCTTGTCCGGTCTTGTCCGGTCTTGTCCGGTCTTGTCCGGTCTTGTCCGGTCTTGTCCGGTCTTGTCCGGTCTTGTCCGGTCTTGTCCGGTCTTGTCCGGTCTTGTCCGGTCTTGTCCGGTCTTGTCCGGTCTTGTCCGGTCTTGTCCGGTCTTGTCCGGTCTTGTCCGGTCTTGTCCGGTCTTGTCCGGTCTTGTCCGGTCTTGTCCGGTCTTGTCCGGTCTTGTCCGGTCTTGTCCGGTCTTGTCCGGTCTTGTCCGGTCTTGTCCGGTCTTGTCCGGTCTTGTCCGGTCTTGTCCGGTCTTGTCCGGTCTTGTCCGGTCTTGTCCGGTCTTGTCCGGTCTTGTCCGGTCTTGTCCGGTCTTGTCCGGTCTTGTCCGGTCTTGTCCGGTCTTGTCCGGTCTTGTCCGGTCTTGTCCGGTCTTGTCCGGTCTTGTCCGGTCTTGTCCGGTCTTGTCCGGTCTTGTCCGGTCTTGTCCGGTCTTGTCCGGTCTTGTCCGGTCTTGTCCGGTCTTGTCCGGTCTTGTCCGGTCTTGTCCGGTCTTGTCCGGTCTTGTCCGGTCTTGTCCGGTCTTGTCCGGTCTTGTCCGGTCTTGTCCGGTCTTGTCCGGTCTTGTCCGGTCTTGTCCGGTCTTGTCCGGTCTTGTCCGGTCTTGTCCGGTCTTGTCCGGTCTTGTCCGGTCTTGTCCGGTCTTGTCCGGTCTTGTCCGGTCTTGTCCGGTCTTGTCCGGTCTTGTCCGGTCTTGTCCGGTCTTGTCCGGTCTTGTCCGGTCTTGTCCGGTCTTGTCCGGTCTTGTCCGGTCTTGTCCGGTCTTGTCCGGTCTTGTCCGGTCTTGTCCGGTCTTGTCCGGTCTTGTCCGGTCTTGTCCGGTCTTGTCCGGTCTTGTCCGGTCTTGTCCGGTCTTGTCCGGTCTTGTCCGGTCTTGTCCGGTCTTGTCCGGTCTTGTCCGGTCTTGTCCGGTCTTGTCCGGTCTTGTCCGGTCTTGTCCGGTCTTGTCCGGTCTTGTCCGGTCTTGTCCGGTCTTGTCCGGTCTTGTCCGGTCTTGTCCGGTCTTGTCCGGTCTTGTCCGGTCTTGTCCGGTCTTGTCCGGTCTTGTCCGGTCTTGTCCGGTCTTGTCCGGTCTTGTCCGGTCTTGTCCGGTCTTGTCCGGTCTTGTCCGGTCTTGTCCGGTCTTGTCCGGTCTTGTCCGGTCTTGTCCGGTCTTGTCCGGTCTTGTCCGGTCTTGTCCGGTCTTGTCCGGTCTTGTCCGGTCTTGTCCGGTCTTGTCCGGTCTTGTCCGGTCTTGTCCGGTCTTGTCCGGTCTTGTCTAGTCTTGTCTAGTCTTGTCTAGTCTTGTCTAGTCTAGTCTAGTCTTGTCTAGTCTTGTCCAGTCTTGTCCAGTCTTGTCCAGTCTTGTCCAGTCTTGTCCAGTCTTGTCCAGTCTTGTCCAGTCTTGTCCAGTCTTGTCCAGTCTTGTCCAGTCTTGTCCAGTCTTGTCCAGTCTTGTCCAGTCTTGTCCAGTCTTGTCCGGTCTTGTCCGGTCTTGTCCGGTCTTGTCCGGTCTTGTCCGGTCTTGTCCGGTCTTGTCCGGTCTTGTCCGGTCTTGTCCGGTCTTGTCCGGTCTTGTCCGGTCTTGTCCGGTCTTGTCCGGTCTTGTCCGGTCTTGTCTAGTCTTGTCTAGTCTTGTCTAGTCTTGTCTAGTCTTGTCTAGTCTTGTCTAGTCTTGTCCAGTCTTGTCCAGTCTTGTCCAGTCTTGTCCAGTCTTGTCCAGTCTTGTCCAGTCTTGTCCAGTCTTGTCCAGTCTTGTCCAGTCTTGTCCAGTCTTGTCCAGTCTTGTCCAGTCTTGTCCAGTCTTGTCCAGTCTTGTCCAGTCTTGTCCAGTCTTGTCCAGTCTTGTCCAGTCTTGTCCAGTCTTGTCCAGTCTTGTCCAGTCTTGTCCAGTCTTGTTCAGTCTTGTCCAGTCTTGTCCAGTCTTGTCCAGTCTTGTCCAGTCTTGTCCAGTCTTGTCCAGTCTTGTCCAGTCTTGTCCAGTCTTGTCCAGTCTTGTCCAGTCTTGTCCAGTCTTGTCCAGTCTTGTCCAGTCTTGTCCAGTCTTGTCCAGTCTTGTCCAGTCTTGTCCAGTTTTGTCCAGTCTTGTCCAGTCTTGTCCAGTCTTGTCCGGTCTTGTCCGGTCTTGTCCGGTCTTGTCCGGTCTTGTCCGGTCTTGTCCGGTCTTGTCCAGTCTTGTCCAGTCTTGTCCAGTCTTGTCCAGTCTTGTCCAGTCTTGTCCAGTCTTGTCCAGTCTTGTCCACTCTTGTCCAGTCTTGTCCAGTCTTGTCCAGTCTTGTCCAGTCTTGTCCAGTCTTGTCCAGTCTTGTCCAGTCTTGTCCGGTCTTGTCCGGTCTTGTCCGGTCTTGTCCGGTCTTGTCCGGTCTTGTCCGGTCTTGTCCGGTCTTGTCCGGTCTTGTCTAGTCTTGTCTAGTCTTGTCTAGTCTTGTCTAGTCTTGTCTAGTCTTGTCTAGTCTTGTCTAGTCTTGTCTAGTCTAGTCTAGTCTTGTTTAGTCTTGTCCAGTCTTGTCCAGTCTTGTCCAGTCTTGTCCAGTCTTGTCCAGTCTTGTCCAGTCTTGTCCAGTCTTGTCCAGTCTTGTCCAGTCTTGTCCAGTCTTGTCCAGTCTTGTCCAGTCTTGTCCAGTCTTGTCCAGTCTTGTCCAGTCTTGTCCAGTCTTGTCCAGTCTTGTCCAGTCTTGTCCAGTCTTGTCCAGTCTTGTCCAGTCTTGTCCAGTCTTGTCCAGTCTTGTCCAGTCTTGTCCAGTCTTGTCCAGTCTTGTCCAGTCTTGTCCAGTCTTGTCCAGTCTTGTCCAGTCTTGTCCAGTCTTGTCCAGTCTTGTCCAGTCTTGTCCAGTCTTGTCCAGTCTTGTCCACACTTGTCCAGTCTTGTCCAGTCTTGTCCAGTCTTGTCCAATCTTGTCCAATCTTGTCCAGTCTTGTCCAGTCTTGTCCAGTCTTGTCCAGTCCTGTCCAGTCTTGTCCAGTCTTGTCCAGTCTTGTCCAGTCTTGTCCAGTCTTGTCCAGTCTTGTCCAGTCTTGTCCAGTCTTGTCCAGTCTTGTCCAGTCTTGTCCAGTCTTGTCCAGTCTTGTCCAGTCTTGTCCAGTCTTGTCCAGTCTTGTCCAGTCTTGTCCAGTCTTGTCCAGTCTTGTCCAGTCTTGTCCAGTCTTGTCCAGTCTTGTCCAATCTTGTCCAGTCTTGTCCAGTCTTGTCCAGTCCTGTCCAGTCTTGTCCAGTCTTGTCCAGTCTTGTCCAGTCTTGTCCAGTCTTGTCCAGTCTTGTCCAGTCTTGTCCAGTCTTGTCCAGTCTTGTCCAGTCTTGTCCAGTCTTGTCCAGTCTTGTCCACACTTGTCCAGTCTTGTCCAGTCTTGTCCAGTCTTGTCCAATCTTGTCCAATCTTGTCCAGTCTTGTCCAGTCTTGTCCAGTCCTGTCCAGTCTTGTCCAGTCTTGTCCAGTCTTGTCCAGTCTTGTCCAGTCTTGTCCAGTCTTGTCCAGTCTTGTCCAGTCTTGTCCAGTCTTGTCTAGTCTTGTCTAGTCTTGTCCAGTCTTGTCCAGTCTTGTCCAGTCTTGTCCAGTCTTGTCCAGTCTTGTCCAGTCTTGTCCAGTCTTGTCCAGTCTTGTCCAGTCTTGTCCAGTCTTGTCCAGTCTTGTCCACACTTGTCCAGTCTTGTCCAGTCTTGTCCAGTCTTGTCCAATCTTGTCCAATCTTGTCCAGTCTTGTCCAGTCTTGTCCAGTCCTGTCCAGTCTTGTCCAGTCTTGTCCAGTCTTGTCCAGTCTTGTCCAGTCTTGTCCAGTCTTGTCCGGTCTTGTCCGGTCTTGTCCGGTCTTGTCCGGTCTTGTCCGGTCTGGTCCGGTCTTGTCCGGTCTTGTCCGGTCTTGTCCGGTCTTGGCCGGTCTTGTCCGGTCTTGTCCGGTCTTGTCCGGTCTTGTCCGGTCTTGTCCGGTCTTGTCCGGTCTTGTCCGGTCTTGTCCGGTCTTGTCCGGTCTTGTCCGGTCTTGTCCGGTCTTGTCCGGTCTTGTCCGGTCTTGTCCGGTCTTGTCCGGTCTTGTCCGGTCTTGTCCGGTCTTGTCCGGTCTTGTCCGGTCTTGTCCGGTCTTGTCCGGTCTTGTCCAGTCTTGTCCAGTCTTGTCCAGTCTTGTCCAGTCTTGTCCAGTCTTGTCCAGTCTTGTCCAGTCTTGTCCAGTCTTGTCCAGTCTTGTCCAGTCTTGTCCAGTCTTGTCCAGTTTTGTCCAGTCTTGTCCAGTCTTGTCCAGTCTTGTCCTGTCTTGTCCAGTCTTGTCCAGTCTTGTCCAGTCTTGTCCAGTCTTGTCCAGTCTTGTCCAGTCTTGTCCAGTCTTGTCCAGTCTTGTCCAGACTTGTCCAGTCTTGTCCAGTCTTGTCCAGTCTTGTCCAGTCTTGTCCAGTCTTGTCCAGTCTTGTCCAGTCTTGTCCAGTCTTGTCCAGTCTTGTATAGTCTTGTCCAGTCTTGTCCAGTCTTGTCCAGTCTTGTCCAGTCTTGTCCAGTCTTGTCCAGTCTTGTCCAGTCTTGTCCAGTCTTGTCCAGTCTTGTCCAGTCTTGTCCAGTCTTGTCCAGTCTTGTCCAGTCTTGTCCAGTCTTGTCCAGTCTTGTCCAGTCTTGTCCAGTCTTGTCCAGTCTTGTCCAGTCTTGTCCAGTCTTGTCCAGTCTTGTCCAGTCTTGTCCAGTCTTGTCCAGTCTTGTCCAGTCTTGTCCAGTCTTGTCCAGTCTTGTCCAGTCTTGTCCAGTCTTGTCCAGTCTTGTCCAGTCTTGTCCAGTCTTGTCCAGTCTTGTCCAGTCTTGTCCAGTCTTGTCCAGTCTTGTCCAGTCTTGTCCAATCTTGTCCAATCTTGTCCAGTCTTGTCCAGTCTTGTCCAGTCCTGTCCAGTCTTGTCCAGTCTTGTCCAGTCTTGTCCAGTCTTGTCCAGTCTTGTCCAGTCTTGTCCAGTCTTGTCCAGTCTTGTCCAGTCTTGTCCAGTCTTGTCCAGTCTTGTCCAGTCTTGTCCAGTCTTGTCCAGTCTTGTCCAGTCTTGTCCAGTCTTGTCCAGTCTTGTCTAGTCTTGTCTAGTCTTGTCCAGTCTTGTCCAGTCTTGTCCAGTCTTGTCCAGTCTTGTCCAGTCTTGTCCAGTCTTGTCCAGTCTTGTCCAGTCTTGTCCAGTCTTGTCCAGTCTTGTCCAGTCTTGTCCACACTTGTCCAGTCTTGTCCAGTCTTGTCCAGTCTTGTCCAATCTTGTCCAATCTTGTCCAGTCTTGTCCAGTCTTGTCCAGTCCTGTCCAGTCTTGTCCAGTCTTGTCCAGTCTTGTCCAGTCTTGTCCAGTCTTGTCCAGTCTTGTCCAGTCTTGTCCAGTCTTGTCCAGTCTTGTCCAGTCTTGTCCAGTCTTGTCCAGTCTTGTCCAGTCTTGTCCAGTCTTGTCCAGTCTTGTCCAGTCTTGTCCAGTCTTGTCCATTCTTGTCCAGTCTTGTCCAGTCTTGTCCAGTCTTGTCCAGTCTTGTCCAGTCTTGTCCAGTCTTGTCCAATCTTGTCCAGTCTTGTCCAGTCTTGTCCAGTCCTGTCCAGTCTTGTCCAGTCTTGTCCAGTCTTGTCCAGTCTTGTCCAGTCTTGTCCAGTCTTGTCCAGTCTTGTCCAGTCTTGTCCAGTCTTGTCCAGTCTTGTCCAGTCTTGTCCACACTTGTCCAGTCTTGTCCAGTCTTGTCCAGTCTTGTCCAATCTTGTCCAATCTTGTCCAGTCTTGTCCAGTCTTGTCCAGTCTTGTCCAGTCTTGTCCAGTCTTGTCCAGTCTTGTCCAGTCTTGTCCAGTCTTGTCCAGTCTTGTCCAGTCTTGTCCAGTCTTGTCCAGTCTTGTCTAGTCTTGTCTAGTCTTGTCCAGTCTTGTCCAGTCTTGTCCAGTCTTGTCCAGTCTTGTCCAGTCTTGTCCAGTCTTGTCCAGTCTTGTCCAGTCTTGTCCAGTCTTGTCCAGTCTTGTCCAGTCTTGTCCACACTTGTCCAGTCTTGTCCAGTCTTGTCCAGTCTTGTCCAATCTTGTCCAATCTTGTCCAGTCTTGTCCAGTCTTGTCCAGTCTTGTCCAGTCTTGTCCAGTCTTGTCCAGTCTTGTCCAGTCTTGTCCAGTCTTGTCCAGTCTTGTCCAGTCTTGTCCGGTCTTGTCCGGTCTTGTCCGGTCTTGTCCGGTCTTGTCCGGTCTGGTCCGGTCTGGTCCGGTCTTGTCCGGTCTTGTCCGGTCTTGTCCGGTCTTGTCCGGTCTTGTCCGGTCTTGTCCGGTCTTGTCCGGTCTTGTCCGGTCTTGTCCGGTCTTGTCCGGTCTTGTCCGGTCTTGTCCGGTCTTGTCCGGTCTTGTCCGGTCTTGTCCGGTCTTGTCCGGTCTTGTCCGGTCTTGTCCGGTCTTTTCCGGTCTTGTCCGGTCTTGTCCGGTCTTGTCCGGTCTTGTCCGGTCTTGTCCGGTCTTGTCCGGTCTTGTCCGGTCTTGTTAGGTCTTGTCCGGTCTTGTCCGGTCTTGTCCGGTCTTGTCCGGTCTTGTCCGGTCTTGTCCGGTCTTGTCCGGTCTTGTCCGGTCTTGTCCGGTCTTGTCCGGTCTTGTCCGGTCTTGTCCGGTCTTGTCCGGTCTTGTGCGGTCTTGTCCGGTCTTGTCCGGTCTTGTCCGGTCTTGTCCGGTCTTGTCCGGTCTTGTCCGGTCTTGTCCGGTCTTGTCCGGTCTTGTCCGGTCTTGTCCGGTCTTGTCCGGTCTTGTCCGGTCTTGTCCGGTCTTGTCCGGTCTTGTCCGGTCTTGTCCGGTCTTGTCCGGTCTTGTCCGGTCTTGTCCGGTCTTGTCCGGTCTTGTCCGGTCTTGTCCGGTCTTGTCCGGTCTTGTCCGGTCTTGTCCGGTCTTGTCCGGTCTTGTCCGGTCTTGTCCGGTCTTGTCCGGTCTTGAGCGGTCTTGTCCGGTCTTGTCCGGTCTTGTCCGGTCTTGTCCGGTCTTGTCCGGTCTTGTCCGGTCTTGTCCGGTCTTGTCCGGTCTTGTCCGGTCTTGTCCGGTCTTGTCTAGTCTTGTCTAGTCTTGTCTAGTCTTGTCTAGTCTAGTCTAGTCTTGTCTAGTCTTGTCCAGTCTTGTCCAGTCTTGTCCAGTCTTGTCCAGTCTTGTCCAGTCTTGTCCAGTCTTGTCCAGTCTTGTCCAGTCCTGTCCGGTCTTGTCCGGTCTTGTCCGGTCTTGTCCGGTCTTGTCCGGTCTTGTCCGGTCTTGTCCGGTCTTGTCCGGTCTTGTCCGGTCTTGTCCGGTCTTGTCCGGTCTTGTCCGGTCTTGTCCGGTCTTGTCCGGTCTTGTCCGGTCTTGTCCGGTCTTGTCCGGTCTTGTCCGGTCTTGTCCGGTCTTGTCCGGTCTTGTCCGGTCTTGTCCGGTCTTGTCCGGTCTTGTCCGGTCTTGTCCGGTCTTGTCCGGTCTTGTCCGGTCTTGTCCGGTCTTCTCCGGTCTTGTCCGGTCTTGTCCGGTCTTGTCCGGTCTTGTCCGGTCTTGTCCGGTCTTGTCCGGTCTTGTCCGGTCTTGTCCGGTCTTGTCCGGTCTTGTCCGGTCTTGTCCGGTCTTGTCCGGTCTTGTCTAGTCTTGTCTAGTCTTGTCTAGTCTTGTCTAGTCTTGTCTAGTCTTGTCTAGTCTTGTCCAGTCTTGTCCAGTCTTGTCCAGTCTTGTCCAGTCTTGTCCAGTCTTGTCCAGTCTTGTCCAGTCTTGTCCAGTCTTGTCCAGTCTTGTCCAGTCTTGTCCAGTCTTGTCCAGTCTTGTCCAGTCTTGTCCAGTCTTGTCCAGTCTTGTCCAGTCTTGTCCGGTCTTGTCCGGTCTTGTCCGGTCTTGTCCGGTCTTGTCCGGTCTTGTCCGGTCTTGTCCGGTCTTGTCCGGTCTTGTCCGGTCTTGTCTAGTCTTGTCTAGTCTTGTCTAGTCTTGTCTAGTCTTGTCTAGTCTAGTCTAGTCTTGTTTAGTCTTGTCCAGTCTTGTCCAGTCTTGTCCAGTCTTGTCCAGTCTTGTTTAGTCTTGTCCAGTCTTGTCCAGTCTTGTCCAGTCTTGTCCAGTCTTGTCCAGTCTTGTCCAGTCTTGTCCAGTCTTGTCCAGTCTTGTCCAGTCTTGTCCAGTCTTGTCCAGTCTTGTCCAGTCTTGTCCAGTCTTGTCCAGTCTTGTCCAGTCTTGTCCAGTCTTGTCCAGTCTTGTCCAGTCTTGTTCAGTCTTGTCCAGTCTTGTCCAGTCTTGTCCAGTCTTGTCCAGTCTTGTCCAGTCTTGTCCAGTCTTGTCCAGTCTTGTCCAGTCTTGTCCAGTCTTGTCCAGTCTTGTCCAGTCTTGTCCAGTCTTGTCCAGTCTTGTCCAGTCTTGTCCAGTTTTGTCCAGTCTTGTCCAGTCTTGTCCAGTCTTGTCCGGTCTTGTCCGGTCTTGTCCGGTCTTGTCCGGTCTTGTCCGGTCTTGTCCGGTCTTGTCCGGTCTTGTCCGGTCTTGTCCGGTCTTGTCCGGTCTTGTCCGGTCTTGTCCGGTCTTGTCCGGTCTTGTCCGGTCTTGTCCGGTCTTGTCCGGTCTTGTCCGGTCTTGTCCGGTCTTGTCCGGTCTTGTCCGGTCTTGTCCGGTCTTGTCCGGTCTTGTCCGGTCTTGTCCGGTCTTGTCCGGTCTTGTCCGGTCTTGTCCGGTCTTGTCCGGTCTTGTCCGGTCTTGTCCGGTCTTGTCCGGTCTTGTCCGGTCTTGTCCGGTCTTGTCCGGTCTTGTCCGGTCTTGTCCGGTCTTGTCCGGTCTTGTCCGGTCTTGTCCGGTCTTGTCCGGTCTTGTCCGGTCTTGTCCGGTCTTGTCCGATCTTGTCCGGTCTTGTCCGGTCTTGTCCGGTCTTGTCCGGTCTTGTCCGGTCTTGTCCGGTCTTGTCCGGTCTTGTCCGGTCTTGTCCGGTCTTGTCCGGTCTTGTCCGGTCTTGTCCGGTCTTGTCCGGTCTTGTCCGGTCTTGTCCGGTCTTGTCCGGTCTTGTCCGGTCTTGTCCGGTCTTGTCCGGTCTTGTCCGGTCTTGTCCGGTCTTGTCCGGTCTTGTCCGGTCTTGTCCGGTCTTGTCCGGTCTTGTCCGGTCTTGTCCGGTCTTGTCCGGTCTTGTCCGGTCTTGTTAGGTCTTGTCCGGTCTTGTCCGGTCTTGTCCGGTCTTGTCCGGTCTTGTCCGGTCTTGTCCGGTCTTGTCCGGTCTTGTCCGGTCTTGTCCGGTCTTGTCCGGTCTTGTCCGGTCTTGTCCGGTCTGGTCCGGTCTTGTCCGGTCTTGTCCGGTCTTGTCCGGTCTTGTCCGGTCTTGTCCGGTCTTGTCCGGTCTTGTCCGGTCTTGTCCGGTCTTGTCCGGTCTTGTCCGGTCTTGTCCGGTCTTGTCCGGTCTTGTCCGGTCTTGTCCGGTCTTGTCCGGTCTTGTCCGGTCTTGTCCGGTCTTGTCCGGTCTTGTCCGGTCTTGTCCGGTCTTGTCCGGTCTTGTCCGGTCTTGTCCGGTCTTGTCCGGTCTTGTCCGGTCTTGTCCGGTCTTGTCCGGTCTTGTCCGGTCTTGTCCGGTCTTTTCCGGTCTTGTCCGGTCTTGTCCGGTCTTGTCCGGTCTTGTCCGGTCTTGTCCGGTCTTGTCCGGTCTTGTCCGGTCTTGTCCGGTCTTGTCCGGTCTTGTCCGGTCTTGTCCGGTCTTGTCCGGTCTTGTCCGGTCTTGTCCGGTCTTGTCCGGTCTTGTCCGGTCTTGTCCGGTCTTGTCCGGTCTTGTCCGGTCTTGTCCGGTCTTGTCCGGTCTTGTCCGGTCTTGTCCGGTCTTGTCCGGTCTTGTCCGGTCTTGTCCGGTCTTGTCCGGTCTTGTCCGGTCTTGTCCGGTCTTGTCCGGTCTTGTCCGGTCTTGTCCGGTCTTGTCCGGTCTTGTCCGGTCTTGTCCGGTCTTGTCCGGTCTTGTCCGGTCTTGTCCGGTCTTGTCCGGTCTTGTCTAGTCTTGTCTAGTCTTGTCTAGTCTTGTCTAGTCTAGTCTAGTCTTGTCTAGTCTTGTCCAGTCTTGTCCAGTCTTGTCCAGTCTTGTCCAGTCTTGTCCAGTCTTGTCCAGTCTTGTCCAGTCTTGTCCAGTCTTGTCCAGTCTTGTCCAGTCTTGTCCAGTCTTGTCCAGTCTTGTCCAGTCTTGTCCAGTCTTGTCCGGTCTTGTCCGGTCTTGTCCGGTCTTGTCCGGTCTTGTCCGGTCTTGTCCGGTCTTGTCCGGTCTTGTCCGGTCTTGTCCGGTCTTGTCCGGTCTTGTCCGGTCTTGTCCGGTCTTGTCCGGTCTTGTCCGGTCTTGTCTAGTCTTGTCTAGTCTTGTCTAGTCTTGTCTAGTCTAGTCTAGTCTTGTCTAGTCTTGTCCAGTCTTGTCCAGTCTTGTCCAGTCTTGTCCAGTCTTGTCCAGTCTTGTCCAGTCTTGTCCAGTCTTGTCCAGTCTTGTCCAGTCTTGTCCAGTCTTGTCCAGTCTTGTCCAGTCTTGTCCAGTCTTGTCCAGTCTTGTCCAGTCTTGTCCAGTCTTGTCCAGTCTTGTCCAGTCTTGTCCAGTCTTGTCCAGTCTTGTCCAGTCTTGTCCAGTCTTGTCCAGTCTTGTTCAGTCTTGTCCAGTCTTGTCCAGTCTTGTCCAGTCTTGTCCAGTCTTGTCCAGTCTTGTCCAGTCTTGTCCAGTCTTGTCCAGTCTTGTCCAGTCTTGTCCAGTCTTGTCCAGTCTTGTCCAGTCTTGTCCAGTCTTGTCCAGTCTTGTCCAGTCTTGTCCAGTCTTGTCCAGTTTTGTCCAGTCTTGTCCAGTCTTGTCCAGTCTTGTCCGGTCTTGTCCGGTCTTGTCCGGTCTTGTCCGGTCTTGTCCGGTCTTGTCCGGTCTTGTCCAGTCTTGTCCAGTCTTGTCCAGTCTTGTCCAGTCTTGTCCAGTCTTGTCCAGTCTTGTCCAGTCTTGTCCACTCTTGTCCAGTCTTGTCCAGTCTTGTCCAGTCTTGTCCAGTCTTGTCCAGTCTTGTCCAGTCTTGTCCAGTCTTGTCCGGTCTTGTCCGGTCTTGTCCGGTCTTGTCCGGTCTTGTCCGGTCTTGTCCGGTCTTGTCCGGTCTTGTCCGGTCTTGTCTAGTCTTGTCTAGTCTTGTCTAGTCTTGTCTAGTCTTGTCTAGTCTTGTCTAGTCTTGTCTAGTCTAGTCTAGTCTTGTTTAGTCTTGTCCAGTCTTGTCCAGTCTTGTCCAGTCTTGTCCAGTCTTGTCCAGTCTTGTCCAGTCTTGTCCAGTCTTGTCCAGTCTTGTCCAGTCTTGTCCAGTCTTGTCCAGTCTTGTCCAGTCTTGTCCAGTCTTGTCCAGTCTTGTCCAGTCTTGTCCAGTCTTGTCCAGTCTTGTCCAGTCTTGTCCAGTCTTGTCCAGTCTTGTCCAGTCTTGTCCAGTCTTGTCCAGTCTTGTCCAGTCTTGTCCAGTCTTGTCCAGTCTTGTCCAGTCTTGTCCAGTCTTGTCCAGTCTTGTCCAGTCTTGTCCAGTCTTGTCCAGTCTTGTCCAGTCTTGTCCAGTCTTGTCCAGTCTTGTCCACACTTGTCCAGTCTTGTCCAGTCTTGTCCAGTCTTGTCCAATCTTGTCCAATCTTGTCCAGTCTTGTCCAGTCTTGTCCAGTCTTGTCCAGTCCTGTCCAGTCTTGTCCAGTCTTGTCCAGTCTTGTCCAGTCTTGTCCAGTCTTGTCCAGTCTTGTCCAGTCTTGTCCAGTCTTGTCCAGTCTTGTCCAGTCTTGTCCAGTCTTGTCCAGTCTTGTCCAGTCTTGTCCAGTCTTGTCCAGTCTTGTCCAGTCTTGTCCAGTCTTGTCCAGTCTTGTCCAGTCTTGTCCAGTCTTGTCCAGTCTTGTCCAATCTTGTCCAGTCTTGTCCAGTCTTGTCCAGTCCTGTCCAGTCTTGTCCAGTCTTGTCCAGTCTTGTCCAGTCTTGTCCAGTCTTGTCCAGTCTTGTCCAGTCTTGTCCAGTCTTGTCCAGTCTTGTCCAGTCTTGTCCAGTCTTGTCCAGTCTTGTCCACACTTGTCCAGTCTTGTCCAGTCTTGTCCAGTCTTGTCCAATCTTGTCCAATCTTGTCCAGTCTTGTCCAGTCTTGTCCAGTCCTGTCCAGTCTTGTCCAGTCTTGTCCAGTCTTGTCCAGTCTTGTCCAGTCTTGTCCAGTCTTGTCCAGTCTTGTCCAGTCTTGTCCAGTCTTGTCTAGTCTTGTCTAGTCTTGTCCAGTCTTGTCCAGTCTTGTCCAGTCTTGTCCAGTCTTGTCCAGTCTTGTCCAGTCTTGTCCAGTCTTGTCCAGTCTTGTCCAGTCTTGTCCAGTCTTGTCCAGTCTTGTCCACACTTGTCCAGTCTTGTCCAGTCTTGTCCAGTCTTGTCCAATCTTGTCCAATCTTGTCCAGTCTTGTCCAGTCTTGTCCAGTCCTGTCCAGTCTTGTCCAGTCTTGTCCAGTCTTGTCCAGTCTTGTCCAGTCTTGTCCAGTCTTGTCCGGTCTTGTCCGGTCTTGTCCGGTCTTGTCCGGTCTTGTCCGGTCTGGTCCGGTCTGGTCCGGTCTGGTCCGGTCTTGTCCGGTCTTGGCCGGTCTTGTCCGGTCTTGTCCGGTCTTGTCCGGTCTTGTCCGGTCTTGTCCGGTCTTGTCCGGTCTTGTCCGGTCTTGTCCGGTCTTGTCCGGTCTTGTCCGGTCTTGTCCGGTCTTGTCCGGTCTTGTCCGGTCTTTTCCGGTCTTGTCCGGTCTTGTCCGGTCTTGTCCGGTCTTGTCCGGTCTTGTCCGGTCTTGTCCGGTCTTGTCCGGTCTTGTCCAGTCTTGTCCAGTCTTGTCCAGTCTTGTCCAGTCTTGTCCAGTCTTGTCCAGTCTTGTCCAGTCTTGTCCAGTCTTGTCCAGTCTTGTCCAGTCTTGTCCAGTCTTGTCCAGTTTTGTCCAGTCTTGTCCAGTCTTGTCCAGTCTTGTCCTGTCTTGTCCAGTCTTGTCCAGTCTTGTCCAGTCTTGTCCAGTCTTGTCCAGTCTTGTCCAGTCTTGTCCAGTCTTGTCCAGTCTTGTCCAGACTTGTCCAGTCTTGTCCAGTCTTGTCCAGTCTTGTCCAGTCTTGTCCAGTCTTGTCCAGTCTTGTCCAGTCTTGTCCAGTCTTGTCCAGTCTTGTATAGTCTTGTCCAGTCTTGTCCAGTCTTGTCCAGTCTTGTCCAGTCTTGTCCAGTCTTGTCCAGTCTTGTCCAGTCTTGTCCAGTCTTGTCCAGTCTTGTCCAGTCTTGTCCAGTCTTGTCCAGTCTTGTCCAGTCTTGTCCAGTCTTGTCCAGTCTTGTCCAGTCTTGTCCAGTCTTGTCCAGTCTTGTCCAGTCTTGTCCAGTCTTGTCCAGTCTTGTCCAGTCTTGTCCAGTCTTGTCCAGTCTTGTCCAGTCTTGTCCAGTCTTGTCCAGTCTTGTCCAGTCTTGTCCAGTCTTGTCCAGTCTTGTCCAGTCTTGTCCAGTCTTGTCCAGTCTTGTCCAGTCTTGTCCAGTCTTGTCCAGTCTTGTCCAGTCTTGTCCAATCTTGTCCAATCTTGTCCAGTCTTGTCCAGTCTTGTCCAGTCCTGTCCAGTCTTGTCCAGTCTTGTCCAGTCTTGTCCAGTCTTGTCCAGTCTTGTCCAGTCTTGTCCAGTCTTGTCCAGTCTTGTCCAGTCTTGTCCAGTCTTGTCCAGTCTTGTCCAGTCTTGTCCAGTCTTGTCCAGTCTTGTCCAGTCTTGTCCAGTCTTGTCCAGTCTTGTCTAGTCTTGTCTAGTCTTGTCCAGTCTTGTCCAGTCTTGTCCAGTCTTGTCCAGTCTTGTCCAGTCTTGTCCAGTCTTGTCCAGTCTTGTCCAGTCTTGTCCAGTCTTGTCCAGTCTTGTCCAGTCTTGTCCACACTTGTCCAGTCTTGTCCAGTCTTGTCCAGTCTTGTCCAATCTTGTCCAATCTTGTCCAGTCTTGTCCAGTCTTGTCCAGTCCTGTCCAGTCTTGTCCAGTCTTGTCCAGTCTTGTCCAGTCTTGTCCAGTCTTGTCCAGTCTTGTCCAGTCTTGTCCAGTCTTGTCCAGTCTTGTCCAGTCTTGTCCAGTCTTGTCCAGTCTTGTCCAGTCTTGTCCAGTCTTGTCCAGTCTTGTCCAGTCTTGTCCAGTCTTGTCCATTCTTGTCCAGTCTTGTCCAGTCTTGTCCAGTCTTGTCCAGTCTTGTCCAGTCTTGTCCAGTCTTGTCCAATCTTGTCCAGTCTTGTCCAGTCTTGTCCAGTCCTGTCCAGTCTTGTCCAGTCTTGTCCAGTCTTGTCCAGTCTTGTCCAGTCTTGTCCAGTCTTGTCCAGTCTTGTCCAGTCTTGTCCAGTCTTGTCCAGTCTTGTCCAGTCTTGTCCACACTTGTCCAGTCTTGTCCAGTCTTGTCCAGTCTTGTCCAATCTTGTCCAATCTTGTCCAGTCTTGTCCAGTCTTGTCCAGTCTTGTCCAGTCTTGTCCAGTCTTGTCCAGTCTTGTCCAGTCTTGTCCAGTCTTGTCCAGTCTTGTCCAGTCTTGTCCAGTCTTGTCCAGTCTTGTCTAGTCTTGTCTAGTCTTGTCCAGTCTTGTCCAGTCTTGTCCAGTCTTGTCCAGTCTTGTCCAGTCTTGTCCAGTCTTGTCCAGTCTTGTCCAGTCTTGTCCAGTCTTGTCCAGTCTTGTCCAGTCTTGTCCACACTTGTCCAGTCTTGTCCAGTCTTGTCCAGTCTTGTCCAATCTTGTCCAATCTTGTCCAGTCTTGTCCAGTCTTGTCCAGTCTTGTCCAGTCTTGTCCAGTCTTGTCCAGTCTTGTCCAGTCTTGTCCAGTCTTGTCCAGTCTTGTCCAGTCTTGTCCGGTCTTGTCCGGTCTTGTCCGGTCTTGTCCGGTCTTGTCCGGTCTGGTCCGGTCTGGTCCGGTCTGGTCCGGTCTTGTCCGGTCTTGTCCGGTCTTGTCCGGTCTTGTCCGGTCTTGTCCGGTCTTGTCCGGTCTTGTCCGGTCTTGTCCGGTCTTGTCCGGTCTTGTCCGGTCTTGTCCGGTCTTGTCCGGTCTTGTCCGGTCTTGTCCGGTCTTGTCCGGTCTTGTCCGGTCTTTTCCGGTCTTGTCCGGTCTTGTCCGGTCTTGTCCGGTCTTGTCCGGTCTTGTCCGGTCTTGTCCGGTCTTGTCCGGTCTTGTTAGGTCTTGTCCGGTCTTGTCCGGTCTTGTCCGGTCTTGTCCGGTCTTGTCCGGTCTTGTCCGGTCTTGTCCGGTCTTGTCCGGTCTTGTCCGGTCTTGTCCGGTCTTGTCCGGTCTTGTCCGGTCTTGTCCGGTCTTGTCCGGTCTTGTCCGGTCTTGTCCGGTCTTGTCCGGTCTTGTCCGGTCTTGTCCGGTCTTGTCCGGTCTTGTCCGGTCTTGTCCGGTCTTGTCCGGTCTTGTCCGGTCTTGTCCGGTCTTGTCCGGTCTTGTCCGGTCTTGTCCGGTCTTGTCCGGTCTTGCCCGGTCTTGTCCGGTCTTGTCCGGTCTTGTCCGGTCTTGTCCGGTCTTGTCCGGTCTTGTCCGGTCTTGTCCGGTCTTGTCCGGTCTTGTCCGGTCTTGTCCGGTCTTGTCCGGTCTTGTCCGGTCTTGTCCGGTCTTGTCCGGTCTTGTCCGGTCTTGTCCGGTCTTGTCCGGTCTTGTCCGGTCTTGTCCGGTCTTGTCCGGTCTTGTCCGGTCTTGTCCGGTCTTGTCCGGTCTTGTCCGGTCTTGTCCGGTCTTGTCCGGTCTTGTCCGGTCTTGTCCGGTCTTGTCCGGTCTTGTCCGGTCTTGTCCGGTCTTGTCCGGTCTTGTCCGGTCTTGTCCGGTCTTGTCCGGTCTTGTCCGGTCTTGTCCGGTCTTGTCCGGTCTTGTCCGGTCTTGTCCGGTCTTGTCCGGTCTTGTCCGGTCTTGTCCGGTCTTGTCCGGTCTTGTCCGGTCTTGTCCGGTCTTGTCCGGTCTTGTCCGGTCTTGTCCGGTCTTGTCCGGTCTTGTCCGGTCTTGTCCGGTCTTGTCCGGTCTTGTCCGGTCTTGTCCGGTCTTGTCCGGTCTTGTCCGGTCTTGTTTGGTCTTGTCCGGTCTTGTCTAGTCTTGTCTAGTCTTGTCTAGTCTTGTCTAGTCTTGTCTAGTCTTGTCTAGTCTTGTCTAGTCTAGTCTAGTCTTGTCTAGTCTTGTCCAGTCTTGTCCAGTCTTGTCCAGTCTTGTCCAGTCTTGTCCAGTCTTGTCCAGTCTTGTCCAGTCTTGTCCAGTCTTGTCCAGTCTTGTCCAGTCTTGTCCAGTCTTGTCCAGTCTTGTCCAGTCTTGTCCAGTCTTGTCCAGTCTTGTCCAGTCTTGTCCAGTCTTGTCCAGTCTTGTCCAGTCTTGTTCAGTCTTGTCCAGTCTTGTCCAGTCTTGTCCAGTCTTGTCCAGTCTTGTCCAGTCTTGTCCAGTCTTGTCCAGTCTTGTCCAGTCTTGTCCAGTCTTGTCCAGTCTTGTCCAGTCTTGTCCAGTCTTGTCCAGTCTTGTCCAGTCTTGTCCAGTCTTGTCCAGTCTTGTCCAGTCTTGTCCAGTCTTGTCCAGTCTTGTCCAGTCTTGTCCAGTCTTGTCCAGTCTTGTCCAGTCTTGTCCAGTCTTGTCCAGTCTTGTCCAGTCTTGTCCAGTCTTGTCCAGTCTTGTCCAGTCTTGTCCAGTCTTGTTTAGTCTTGTCCAGTCTTGTCCAGTCTTGTCCAGTCTTGTCCAGTCTTGTCCAGTTTTGTCCAGTCTTGTCCAGTCTTGTCCAGTCTTGTCCAGTCTTGTCCAGTCTTGTCCAGACTTGTCCAGTCTTGTCCAGTCATGTCCAGTCTTGTCCAGTCTTGTCCAGTCTTGTCCAGTCTTGTCCAGTCTTGTCCAGTCTTGTCCAGTTTTGTCCAGTCTTGTCCAGTCTTGTCCAGTCTTGTCCAGTCTTGTCCTGTCTTGTCCAGTCTTGTCCAGTCTTGTCCAGTCTTGTCCAGTCTTGTCCAGTCTTGTCCAGTCTTGTCCAGACTTGTCCAGTCTTGTCCAGTCTTGTCCAGTCTTGTCCAGTCTTGTCCAGTCTTGTCCAGTCTTGTCCAGTCTTGTCCAGTCTTGTCCAGTCTTGTCCAGTCTTGTCCAGTCTTGTCCAGTCTTGTCCAGTCTTGTCCAGTCTTGTCCAGTCTTGTCCAGTCTTGTCCAGTCTTGTCCAGTCTTGTCCAGTCTTGTATAGTCTTGTCCAGTCTTGTCCAGTCTTGTCCAGTCTTGTCCAGTCTTGTCCAGTCTTGTCCAGTCTTGTCCAGTCTTGTCCAGTCTTGTCCAGTCTTGTCCAGTCTTGTCCAGTCTTGTCCAGTCTTGTCCAGTCTTGTCCAGTCTTGTCCAGTCTTGTCCAGTCTTGTCCAGTCTTGTCCAGTCTTGTCCAGTCTTGTCCAGTCTTGTCCAGTCTTGTCCAGTCTTGTCCAATCTTGTCCAGTCTTGTCCAGTCTTGTCCAGTCCTGTCCAGTCTTGTCCAGTCTTGTCCAGTCTTGTCCAGTCTTGTCCAGTCTTGTCCAGTCTTGTCCAGTCTTGTCCAGTCTTGTCCAGTCTTGTCCAGTCTTGTCCAGTCTTGTCCAGTCTTGTCCAGTCTTGTCCAGTCTTGTCCAGTCTTGTCCAGTCTTGTCCAGTCTTGTCTAGTCTTGTCCAGTCTTGTCCAGTCTTGTCCAGTCTTGTCCAGTCTTGTCCAGTCTTGTCCAGTCTTGTCCAGTCTTGTCCAGTCTTGTCCAGTCTTGTCCAGTCTTGTCCAGTCTTGTCCAGTCTTGTCCAGTCTTGTCCACACTTGTCCAGTCTTGTCCAGTCTTGTCCAGTCTTGTCCAATCTTGTCCAGTCTTATCCAGTCTTGTCCAGTCTTGTCCAGTCTTGTCCAGTCTTGTCCAGTCTTGTCCAGTCTTGTCCAGTCTTGTCCAGTATGGTCCAGTATGGTCCAGTATGGTCCAGTCTTGTCCAGTCTTGTCCAGTCTTATCCAGTCTTGTCCAGTCTTGTCCAGTCTTGTCCAGTCTTGTCCAGTCTTGTCCAGCCTTGTCCAGTATTGTCCAGTATTGTCCAGTATTGTCCAGTCTTGTCCAGTCTTGTCCAGTCTTGTCCAGTCTTGTCCAGTCTTGTCCAGTCTTGTCCAGTCTTGTCCAGTCTTGTCCAGTCTTGTCCAGTCTTGTCCAGTCTTGTCCAGTCTTGTCCAGTCTTGTCCAGTCTTGTCCAGTCTTGTCCAGTCTTGTCCAGTCTTGTCCAGTCTTGTTCAGTCTTGTCCAGTCTTGTCCAGTCTTGTCCAGTCTTGTCCAGTCTTGTCCAGTCTTGTCCAGTCTTGTCCAGTCTTGTCCAGTCTTGTCCAGTCTTGTCCAGTCTTGTCCAGTCTTGTCCAGTCTTGTCCAGTCTTGTCCAGTCTTGTCCAGTCTTGTCCAGTCTTGTCCAGTCTTGTCCAGTCTTGTCCAGTCTTGTCCAGTCTTGTCCAGTCTTGTCCAGTCTTGTCCAGTCTTGTCCAGTCTTGTCCAGTCTTGTCCAGTCTTGTCCAGTCTTGTCCAGTCTTGTCCAGTCTTGTCCAGTCTTGTCCAGTCTTGTCCAGTCTTGTTTAGTCTTGTCCAGTCTTGTCCAGTCTTGTCCAGTCTTGTCCAGTCTTGTCCAGTTTTGTCCAGTCTTGTCCAGTCTTGTCCAGTCTTGTCCAGTCTTGTCCAGTCTTGTCCAGACTTGTCCAGTCTTGTCCAGTCATGTCCAGTCTTGTCCAGTCTTGTCCAGTCTTGTCCAGTCTTGTCCAGTCTTGTCCAGTCTTGTCCAGTTTTGTCCAGTCTTGTCCAGTCTTGTCCAGTCTTGTCCAGTCTTGTCCTGTCTTGTCCAGTCTTGTCCAGTCTTGTCCAGTCTTGTCCAGTCTTGTCCAGTCTTGTCCAGTCTTGTCCAGTCTTGTCCAGTCTTGTCCAATCTTGTCCAGTCTTATCCAGTCTTGTCCAGTCTTGTCCAGTCTTGTCCAGTCTTGTCCAGTCTTGTCCAGTCTTGTCCAGTCTTGTCCAGTATGGTCCAGTATGGTCCAGTATGGTCCAGTCTTGTCCAGTCTTGTCCAGTCTTATCCAGTCTTGTCCAGTCTTGTCCAGTCTTGTCCAGTCTTGTCCAGTCTTGTCCAGCCTTGTCCAGTATTGTCCAGTATTGTCCAGTATTGTCCAGTCTTGTCCAGTCTTGTCCAGTCTTGTCCAGTCTTGTCCAGTCTTGTCCAGTCTTGTCCAGTCTTGTCCAGTCTTGTCCAGTCTTGTCCAGTCTTGTCCAGTCTTGTCCAGTCTTGTCCAGTCTTGTCCAGTCTTGTCCAGTCTTGTCCAGTCTTGTCCAGTCTTGTCCAGTCTTGTTCAGTCTTGTCCAGTCTTGTCCAGTCTTGTCCAGTCTTGTCCAGTCTTGTCCAGTCTTGTCCAGTCTTGTCCAGTCTTGTCCAGTCTTGTCCAGTCTTGTCCAGTCTTGTCCAGTCTTGTCCAGTCTTGTCCAGTCTTGTCCAGTCTTGTCCAGTCTTGTCCAGTCTTGTCCAGTCTTGTCCAGTCTTGTCCAGTCTTGTCCAGTCTTGTCCAGTCTTGTCCAGTCTTGTCCAGTCTTGTCCAGTCTTGTCCAGTCTTGTCCAGTCTTGTCCAGTCTTGTCCAGTCTTGTCCAGTCTTGTCCAGTCTTGTCCAGTCTTGTCCAGTCTTGTCCAGTCTTGTTTAGTCTTGTCCAGTCTTGTCCAGTCTTGTCCAGTCTTGTCCAGTCTTGTCCAGTATGGTCCAGTATGGTCCAGTATGGTCCAGTCTTGTCCAGTCTTGTCCAGTCTTATCCAGTCTTGTCCAGTCTTGTCCAGTCTTGTCCAGTCTTGTCCAGTCTTGTCCAGCCTTGTCCAGTATTGTCCAGTATTGTCCAGTATTGTCCAGTCTTGTCCAGTCTTGTCCAGTCTTGTCCAGTCTTGTCCAGTCTTGTCCAGTCTTGTCCAGTCTTGTCCAGTCTTGTCCAGTCTTGTCCAGTCTTGTCCAGTCTTGTCCAGTCTTGTCTTGTCTTGTCCAGTCTTGTCCAGTCTTGTCCAGTCTTGTCCAGTCTTGTCCAGTCTTGTCCAGTCTTGTCCAGTCTTGTCCAGTCTTGTCCAGTCTTGTCCAGTCTTGTCCAGTCTTGTCCAGTCTTGTCCAGTCTTGTCCAGTCTTGTCCAGTCTTGTCCAGTTTTGTCCAGTCTTGTCCAGTCTTGTCCAGTCTTGTCCAGTCTTGTCCAGTCTTGTCCAGTCTTGTCCAGTCTTGTCCAGTCTTGTCCAGTCTTGTCCAGTCTTGTCCAGTCTTGTCCAGACTTGTCCAGTCTTGTCCAGTCTTGTCCAGTCTTGTCCAGTCTTGTTCAGTCTTGTCCAGTCTTGTCCAGTCTTGTCCAGTCTTGTCCAGTCTTGTCCAGTCTTGTCCAGTCTTGTCCAGTCTTGTCCAGTCTTGTCCGGTCTTGTCCAGTCTTGTCCAGTCTTGTCCAGTCTTGTCCAGTCTTGTCCAGTCTTGTCCAGTCTTGTCCAGTCTTGTCCTGTCTTGTCCAGTCTTGTCCAATCTTGTCCAGTCTTGTCCAGTCTTGTCCAGTCTTGTCCAGTCTTGTCCAGTCTTGTCCAGTCTTGTCCAGTCTTGTCCAGTCTTGTCCAGTCTTGTCCAGTCTTGTCCAGTCTTGTCCAGTCTTGTCCAGTCTTGTCCAGTCTTGTCCAGTCTTGTCCAGTCTTGTCCAGTCTTGTCCAGTCTTGTCCAGTCTTGTCCAGTCTTGTCCAGTCTTGTCCAGTCATGTCCAGTCTTGTCCAGTCTTGTCCAGTCTTGTCCAGTCTTGTCCAGTCTTGTCCAGTCTTGTCCTGTCTTGTCCAGTCTTGTCCAGTCTTGTCCAGTCTTGTCCAGTCTTGTCCAGTCTTGTCCAGTCTTGTCCAGTCTTGTCCAGTCTTGTCCAGTCTTGTCCAGTCTTGTCCAGTCTTGTCCAGTCTTGTCCAGTCTTGTCCAGTCTTGTCCAGTCTTGTCCAGTCTTGTCCAGTCTTGTCCAGTCTTGTCCAGTCTTGTCCAGTCTTGTCCAGTCTTGTCCAGTCTTGTCCAGTCTTGTCCAGTCTTGTCCAGTCTTGTCCAGTCTTGTCCAGTCTTGTCCAGTCTTGTCCAGTCTTGTCCAGTCTTGTCCAGTCTTGTCCAGTCTTGTCCAGTCTTGTCCAGTCTTGTCCAGTCTTGTCCAGTCTTGTCCAGTCTTGTCCAGTCTTGTCCAGTCTTGTCCAGTCTTGTCCAGTCTTGTCCAGTCTTGTCCAGTCTTGTCCAGTCTTGTCCAGTCTTGTCCAGTCTTGTCCAGTCTTGTCCAGTCTTGTCCAGTCTTGTCCAGTCTTGTCCAGTCTTGTCCAGTCTTGTCCAGTCTTGTCCAGTCTTGTCCAGTCTTGTCCAGTCTTGTCCAGTCTTGTCCAGTCTTGTCCAGTCTTGTCCAGTCTTGTCCAGTCTTGTCCAGTCTTGTCCAGTCTTGTCCAGTCTTGTCCAGTCTTGTCCAGTCTTGTCCAGTCTTGTCCAGTCTTGTCCAGTCTTGTCCAGTCTTGTCCAGTCTTGTCCAGTCTTGTCCAGTCTTGTCCAGTCTTGTCCAGTCTTGTCCAGTCTTGTCCAGTCTTGTCCAGTCTTGTCCAGTCTTGTCCAGTCTTGTCCAGTCTTGTCCAGTCTTGTCCAGTCTTGTCCAGTCTTGTCCAGTCTTGTCCAGTCTTGTCCAGTCTTGTCCAGTCTTGTCCAGTCTTGTCCAGTCTTGTCCAGTCTTGTCCAGTCTTGTCCAGTCTTGTCCAGTCTTGTCCAGTCTTGTCCAGTCTTGTCCAGTCTTGTCCAGTCTTGTCCAGTCTTGTCAGTCTTGTCTAGTCTTGTCTAGTCTTGTCTAGTCTTGTCTAGTCTTGTCTAGTCTTGTCTAGTCTTGTCTAGTCTTGTCTAGTCTTGTCTAGTCTTGTCTAGTCTTGTCTAGTCTTGTCTAGTCTTGTCTAGTCTTGTCTAGTCTTGTCTAGTCTTGTCTAGTCTTGTCTAGTCTTGTCTAGTCTTGTCTAGTCTTGTCTAGTCTTGTCTAGTCTTGTCTAGTCTTGTCTAGTCTTGTCTAGTCTTGTCTGGTCTTGTCTGGTCTTGTCTGGTCTTGTCTGGTCTTGTCTGGTCTTGTCTGGTCTTGTCTGGTCTTGTCTGGTCTTGTCTGGTCTTGTCTGGTCTTGTCTGGTCTTGTCTGGTCTTGTCTGGTCTTGTCTGGTCTTGTCTGGTCTTGTCTGGTCTTGTCTGGTCTTGTCTGGTCTTGTCTGGTCTTGTCTGGTCTTGTCTGGTCTTGTCTGGTCTTGTCTGGTCTTGTCTGGTCTTGTCTGGTCTTGTCTGGTCTTGTCTGGTCTTGTCTGGTCTTGTCTGGTCTTGTCTGGTCTTGTCTAGTCTTGTCTAGTCTTGTCTAGTCTTGTCTAGTCTTGTCTAGTCTTGTCTAGTCTTGTCTAGTCTTGTCTAGTCTTGTCTAGTCTTGTCTAGTCTTGTCTAGTCTTGTCTAGTCTTGTCTAGTCTTGTCTAGTCTTGTCTAGTCTTGTCTAGTCTTGTCTAGTCTTGTCTAGTCTTGTCTAGTCTTGTCTAGTCTTGTCTAGTCTTGTCTAGTCTTGTCTAGTCTTGTCTAGTCTTGTCTAGTCTTGTCTAGTCTTGTCTAGTCTTGTCTAGTCTTGTCCAGTCTTGTCCAGTCTTGTCCAGTCTTGTCCAGTCTTGTCCAGACTTGTCCAGTCTTGTCCAGTCTTGTCCAGTCTTGTCCAGTCTTGTTCAGTCTTGTCCAGTCTTGTCCAGTCTTGTCCAGTCTTGTCCAGTCTTGTCCAGTCTTGTCCAGTCTTGTCCAGTCTTGTCCAGTCTTGTCCAGTCTTGTCCAGTCTTGTCCAGTCTTGTCCAGTCTTGTCCAGTCTTGTCCAGTCTTGTCCAGTCTTGTCCAGTCTTGTCCAGTCTTGTCCAGTCTTGTCCAGTCTTGTCCAGTCTTGTCCAGTCTTGTCCAGTCTTGTCCAGTCTTGTCCAGTCTTGTCCAGTCTTGTCCAGTCTTGTCCAGTCTTGTCCAGTCTTGTCCAGTCTTGTCCAGTCTTGTCCAGTCTTGTCCAGTCTTGTCCAGTCTTGTCCAGTCTTGTCCAGTCTTGTCCAGTCTTGTCCAGTCTTGTCCAGTCTTGTCCAGTCTTGTCCAGTCTTGTCCAGTCTTGTCCAGTCTTGTCCAGTCTTGTCCAGTCTTGTCCAGTCTTGTCCAGTCTTGTCCAGTCTTGTCCAGTCTTGTCCAGTCTTGTCCAGTCTTGTCCAGTCTTGTCCAGTCTTGTCCAGTCTTGTCCAGTCTTGTCCAGTCTTGTCCAGTCTTGTCCAGTCTTGTCCATTCTTGTCCAGTCTTGTCCAGTCTTGTCCAGTCTTGTCCAGTCTTGTCCAGTCTTGTCCAGTCTTGTCCAGTCTTGTCCAGTCTTGTCCAGTCTTGTCCAGTCTTGTCCAGTCTTGTCCAGTCTTGTCCAGTCTTGTCCAGTCTTGTCCAGTCTTGTCCAGTCTTGTCCAGTCTTGTCCAGTCTTGTCCAGTCTTGTCCAGTCTTGTCCAGTCTTGTCCAGTCTTGTCCAGTCTTGTCAGTCTTGTCCAGTCTTGTCCAGTCTTGTCCAGTCTTGTCCAGTCTTGTCCAGTCTTGTCCAGTCTTGTCCAGTCTTGTCCAGTCTTGTCCAGTCTTGTCCAGTCTTGTCCTGTCTTGTCCAGTCTTGTCCAGTCTTGTCCAGTCTTGTCCAGTCTTGTCCAGTCTTGTCCAGTCTTGTCCAGTCTTGTCCAGTCTTGTCCAGTCTTGTCCAGTCTTGTCCAGTCTTGTCCAGTCTTGTCCAGTCTTGTCCAGTCTTGTCCAGTCTTGTCCAGTCTTGTCCAGTCTTGTCCAGTCTTGTCCAGTCTTGTCCAGTCTTGTCCAGTCTTGTCCAGTCTTGTCCAGTCTTGTCCAGTCTTGTCCAGTCTTGTCCAGTCTTGTCCAGTCTTGTCCAGTCTTGTCCAGTCTTGTCCAGTCTTGTCCAGTCTTGTCCAGTCTTGTCCAGTCTTGTCCAGTCTTGTCCAGTCTTGTCCAGTCTTGTCCAGTCTTGTCCAGTCTTGTCCAGTCTTGTCCAGTCTTGTCCAGTCTTGTCCAGTCTTGTCCAGTCTTGTCCAGTCTTGTCCAGTCTTGTCCAGTCTTGTCCAGTCTTGTCCAGTCTTGTCCAGTCTTGTCTAGTCTTGTCTAGTCTTGTCTAGTCTTGTCTAGTCTTGTCTAGTCTTGTCTAGTCTTGTCTAGTCTTGTCTAGTCTTGTCTAGTTTTGTCTAGTCTTGTCTAGTCTTGTCTAGTCTTGTCTAGTCTTGTCTAGTCTTGTCTAGTCTTGTCTAGTCTTGTCTAGTCTTGTCTAGTCTTGTCTAGTCTTGTCTAGTCTTGTCTAGTCTTGTCTAGTCTTGTCTAGTCTTGTCTAGTCTTGTCTAGTCTTGTCTAGTCTTGTCTAGTCTTGTCTGGTCTTGTCTGGTCTTGTCTGGTCTTGTCTGGTCTTGTCTGGTCTTGTCTGGTCTTGTCTGGTCTTGTCTGGTCTTGTCTGGTCTTGTCTGGTCTTGTCTGGTCTTGTCTGGTCTTGTCTGGTCTTGTCTGGTCTTGTCTGGTCTTGTCTGGTCTTGTCTGGTCTTGTCTGGTCTTGTCTGGTCTTGTCTGGTCTTGTCTGGTCTTGTCTGGTCTTGTCTGGTCTTGTCTGGTCTTGTCTGGTCTTGTCTGGTCTTGTCTGGTCTTGTCTGGTCTTGTCTAGTCTTGTCTAGTCTTGTCTAGTCTTGTCTAGTCTTGTCTAGTCTTGTCTAGTCTTGTCTAGTCTTGTCTAGTCTTGTCTAGTCTTGTCTAGTCTTGTCTAGTCTTGTCTAGTCTTGTCTAGTCTTGTCTAGTCTTGTCTAGTCTTGTCTAGTCTTGTCTAGTTTTGTCTAGTCTTGTCTAGTCTTGTCTAGTCTTGTCTAGTCTTGTCTAGTCTTGTCTAGTCTTGTCTAGTCTTGTCTAGTCATGTCTAGTCTTGTCTAGTCTTGTCTAGTCTTGTCTAGTCTTGTCCAGTCTTGTCCAGTCTTGTCCAGTCTTGTCCAGTCATGTCCAGTCTTGTCCCAGTCTTGTCCAGTCTTGTCCAGTCTTGTCCAGTCTTGTCCAGTCTTGTCCAGTCTTGTCCAGTCTTGTCCAGTCTTGTCCAGTCTTGTCCAGTCTTGTCCAGTCTTGTCCAGTCTTGTCCAGTCTTGTCCAGTCTTGTCCAGTCTTGTCCAGTCTTGTCCAGTCTTGTCCAGTCTTGTCCAGTCTTGTCCAGTCTTGTCCAGTCTTGTCCAGTCTTGTCCAGTCTTGTCCAGTCTTGTCCAGTTTTGTCCAGTCTTGTCCAGTCTTGTCCAGTCTTGTCCAGTCTTGTCCAGTCTTGTCCAGTCTTGTCCAGTCTTGTCCAGTCTTGTCAGTCTTGTCCAGTCTTGTCCAGTCTTGTCCAGTCTTGTCCAGTCTTGTCCAGTCTTGTCCAGTCTTGTCCAGTCTTGTCCAGTCTTGTCCAGTCTTGTCCAGTCTTGTCCAGTCTTGTCCAGTCTTGTCCAGTCTTGTCCAGTCTTGTCTAGCCTTGTCTAGCCTTGTCTAGTCTTGTCTAGTCTTGTCTAGTCTTGTCTAGTCTTGTCTAGTCTTGTCTAGTCTTGTCTAGTCTTGTCTAGTTTTGTCTAGTCTTGTCTAGTCTTGTCTAGTCTTGTCTAGTCTTGTCTAGTCTTGTCTAGTCTTGTCTAGTCTTGTCTAGTCTTGTCTGGTCCTTGTCTGGTCTTGTCTGGTCTTGTCTGGTCTTGTCTGGTCTTGTCTGGTCTTGTCTGGTCTTGTCTGGTCTTGTCTGGTCTTGTCTGGTCTTGTCTGGTCTTGTCTGGTCTTGTCTGGTCTTGTCTGGTCTTGTCTGGTCTTGTCTAGTCTTGTCTAGTCTTGTCTAGTCTTGTCTAGTCTTGTCTAGTCTTGTCTAGTCTTGTCCAGTCTTGTCCAGTCTTGTCCAGTCTTGTCCAGTCTTGTCCAGTCTTGTCAGTCTTGTCCAGTCTTGTCCAGTCTTGTCCAGTCTTGTCCAGTCTTGTCCAGTCTTGTCCAGTCTTGTCTAGTCTTGTCCAGTCTTGTCCAGTCTTGTCCAGTCTTGTCCAGTCTTGTCCAGTCTTGTCCAGTCTTGTCCAGTCTTGTCCAGTCTTGTCCAGTCTTGTCCAGTCTTGTCCAGTCTTGTCCAGTCTTGTCCAGTCTTGTCCAGTCTTGT